>PVLA01004090.1:0-188177 GCA_004027455.1 Hydrochoerus hydrochaeris | reverse complement strand
AAAGGGGCAGCTGGGACCTCTGCTCTAAGTTCCCTCCTTTCACCTCCTGGCGAGCAGGGACAGACACTGCGCCCTGCCAGCCCTGGGGCCTCTGGGAATTGCCAAACCCAGGACTCCTGCCCCTTCAGGGCTTCCTCGTCCTCCCACCCACTTCACCAGCGGCTCCTCCTCATCCCTGAGCCCGGGAGCTCCGGTGGGCTGCACCTGGTCCTGGGGCATCCCCCACTGCCTCAAGCCCAGCCGCTGACCCGGCTTCTCCTCCAGACCTCTGAGTGGGATCGGGACCCGGTGCACCCCTCTGCCAAACTGTGCTCTGCTGCGTCGCCTGCTCTGACTCTTCTCCTGCCTGGCTTCCTCCTAGTTCTCCTTCTCCTCATGAGGCTGGAAATGGAACCCAGGGTCTTTGCACAGAGCTCCACCCTGGCCCCTTCTTATTTATTCATTTATTTATTTAGAGACTGGCAGTTGAATGCAGAACCTTGTGCTTGCCAGGCAGGTGCTTATGCAGCTGAGATATATCCCTGGCACCCTGGCCTCTTTTTAATCTTTTATTTTCAGACAGGTCTCACAATTCAGTCCAGTGATGGCCTTAATGGACACAATAACCCAGCCTGGCTTCTAACTCTCAGGAATCCTCCTGCCTCAGCCTCCCAAGTGCTAGGGTTACAGGTGTGTACCACCATGTTTAGAGTTCTCTCAAAAAGTTTTTAAAAGGCTGGGGATATAATTCAGTGGTAGAGAGCTTGCCTAGCACCTATGACATCTTGGCTCTAATCTCCAGTGCTGCAACCAAAACATAAAATGACACGCGTCGGCACAGGTGTAGACAAGTCAGAACCCTCGCACACTGTTGGTGGGAACAGAACATGGTGCAGACAGGTGGTGCTGAAAGCGCTAAAACTGTTACTCTTGGATTTAAAAACACAATCACTAAGCAAACAAACATAGCATCGCTATATAATCTGGCCTTCTGCTCCTGGGTATGTCGCCAAAAGAATGGAAAGTAGGGTCTCAAAGAGGTATTTGTGTCTCTGTGTCCATCCCTCACTACAGCCTCCCAGGTGGATGCCACCAGCGTCCATAACAAAAGCATGGCCTCGGCATGCAAGTGCTCCTGCTCTGTGGTTCTAGTGGGTCACTGCAGCCTGCAAATATTTATATTTGTCTTGACTTTTTTTTTTTTTTGAGACAGGGTCTCTCTGGGTATTTCACCCACATTGTTTCCAACTCGAAGCAATCCTCCTGCCTCAGCCTCCTGAGTGCTGGGGTGACAGGTGTGCATCACCACTCCGCCCTGTATGTTTTGCCTTTTTTTTTTTGGTACCAGGGATGGAACTCATGACCTCACGCTTACCAGGCAGGGGCTTGTGCTGCTCAGCTAAACCTCCAGCTTGTCTTGACTTTTCCAAGAAAGAAAGTCTCACATAAGTTTAATTTCACTCTATCGTTGCAGTTGGTCTATGATTAGTGGTTCATGTCTCCCTGTGTTGCATTTATAGACTAAATTCTAGCATAGGTGTATATACACAAGAAAAAAATGTATTCTGTTGGGATAGGATTTGATAAGATCCACAGATTCATTCCACTGGGAATTGCATTCTATTCACAACAGATCACTGAAGATTAGGAACCATTTATAAACGATTCAGACTACAAAAGATTAGCAAAGGCTGCATGTAAAATTCAGACCACAAAACAAAGGCCCCTGTCACACACACCACTGTGTGAATGGACCCTGCGGGCATTGCGCCAAGGGAAATAGGGCAGTCACAAAGGACCAAGAGTGAATGACTCCACTTACATGAGACCTCAGAATTGTCAAAACTGCCGCCTGCATGTGCTGGGTCCTCCTTATTCCTCGCTTGCTCTGCTGCACTGGGCTCTGCCCAGGTCCTCCTACCCACACACGTGCCAGCCACTGGGCCTTTGCACTGTCTCTCGCCCCTTCCTGGGAAGCTTGCACACACATCTGTTTCACTTTCCCCTCGCCTCCTGCAGGTCTTCACACACATCTCCTTTGCGGTGAGGTCTTTCCTGACCACCCTGGAAAAACTAGCCACACACTTCAGTCACCCCCATCAGTGCTGGGCACGGGACCCAGGGCCTTGCGAATGCTGGACCACAGGGCTCTCAGCAGCGCTTCTGTGGCCCCTACTGTGGCCCCCAGCTGCCACATATTAAGGGCGCAGTGAAATGGCTTCAGCAGCAGAGACACAGTCTGAGAAGTGCATTCCAGGCGACTTCCCTGTGGCGCACATACCAGGGAGGGTTTCACTTGGTTTTGCTTTTCTGAGACAGGGTCTCACTCTGTAGACCAGGCTGAACTTACACTCACAGGGATCCTCCTTCCTCAGCCTCCCGAGTGCTGAGATTACTGGCGTGTGCCACCAGGCCCGGCGATGGGGTGTGCCCCATGAGGGCTTTGTGTGCCACACGCCTGGCTGTGTGCTTCCATTCCCGGGGTGCAAACTGTGCAGTGTCTTGGGGCGACTGTAACACCTCACATCTAAACATAGACCAGGTACGGTAAGACACGGCGTGAACCACAGCAGTGCTTTGGTGCGTCCGAGCAGCTCTGCACGTGTGCGGAGCTGTACCACGGACGGTGCCGGGTGAGACAGCAGGTGGCAGGGACTGGAGACCCGCACAGTGCAGGGGGTGTCACAGTCGCTGCGCTCTTCCACTGTTTTCTTACCACAATAATAAATGAACCGTTGCTTACAGCAACTGCTTTACGGCATAAAAGCACAGGGACTCCCAGACAGACACAGGCAAATGCCCTACCACCGAGCCACGCCTCCGCCCTAAGCTTTCTTATTTTTAGAAAACTTTTTTGGGGGGTGGGGCTGAGGACTTAGCTCAGCGGCATAAGCGCCTGCCTTGCAAGCACGTGGTCGTGAGTTCGATCCCTGGTACCGATAAAAAAAAAAAAGCAAAAAAAAAAAAAAACACCCTTTTTTTTTCTTTAAACTGGGTGTGGTGGTGCGGTGTGGTGGTGCGGATTTGCAATCCCAGCCCTCTGAGAGGCTGAGGCAGGATGATCACAAATTCAAACCCAACCTAGGTAGTTTAGCCAGACCCAGTCTAAAAGCAAAAAATGAAAAAAGATAATGGAGAGCCAGGGATGTAGCTCAGTGGTGCAGCGCCTGCTAGGCAACCGCAAGGTCCCGAGTTCAATTCCCAGCACCAAAAAAAAAAAAGAAAGAAAGAAAAGGTTAATGACTTAGCTCAGTGCAAAGACCCGGGGCCCAATCCTCACCACCATGAAACAAAAGCAAATAAATAACACTTTGGTTCTTTTACTCATCTGTAATAACAACAGCATTTGTGTCTATAGGAAAATATTCGATTTCTTTATGTTCTTATGTGGAAGGCCCTTTGCTAGTTTAAACTTTTGCTTTGTTTTGTTTTGTTTTGTTTTTGAGACAAGGTCTCACTATGCAGTTCAGACTGGCCTTGAGCTCACTTTGTTATCCACGCTGGTCTCGAATTTACAACACCCCTCCTGCCTCAGCCTCCTCAGTGCTGGGATAGATAATAGGCTTGCACCACCATCCCCAGCTATTTTAAATCGTTTAAAACTTTGTTGTTGTTGTTGTTGTTGTTGTTAAAACTAAGCCACAGACACACAGGAGCCCAGTCCCGCATGGGGTGCGATCAGCAGTGTCTCCAAACTCTACATTTTGTCCCCCTAGAAGGTCTTTGAATTGTCACCTCCTATTGTAACACCTGCTCCTGGAATCCTCCCGCAGGGCCGCCCCAGGCTGCCTTACACTTGGCTTGTCTTTTAATGAGCAGAAGGGTTACCCTCTAAAAGAATAGATCGACCCACACGCATGCGAGAGATGAGCGCTTCAGCCGGCGACGTCACGCGGCCATTCGAATTTCTCGGCTCCCTTACAATCGTAAGGGCCATCGGCTACGCCGCACACAACTGAGCTGATTTGTGCAATAGCGGATGTGACGACCGCAGCCCCTTCCGTCACAGGCCGTCTGCTCTGCAAGGGGACACGGCCTCAATGCCACCTTTGGGGTCTCCAGGGCCCCCCAGGCCGTTCCAGGCAGACCCACCCTGCACCAGCGTTTCCGCCCAAGTCCACTGCGTTGCCCGCAACCTCTGAGGCTGAGTCGCCTGGGTTTTTTCATCCCTGAATTCCCAGCACTGAGCTCAAGGCCTGATACATTAGTGGACAAGATAATCACTCTTCGGATGAATCGATGAATCAGCGAGTGATCCGATGAGTAACTACGGGAGTAAAGTCGCTCTGACCCCAAAGCCATCATGCTGTGTGTCTGCCTGACATTGTGAAAGGATTTCGACAGGCACTTCCGCCGTAGCCGTGACAATCTGCACAAGGCGTATTTCCTGATCACCGGTCGTAGGCCAGACTTCGCACAAAACCTTTCTGACTTTCTCTGCAATGCTGGAAACAGGGAGGAGCCGGGGAATCCAGGTGGAGAGAGGCTGAGACTTGGTGGAAGTTACACAGATGGAAATTATTATTTTTATTGGTTCTGAGGCTCGAACTCCCGACCTTGCGCTTGCCAAGCAGGCGCTTATGCTGCTGAGCTAAATCCCCCGGCTCCCAGATGAAAATTATAAATGCCTTGATCTACCGTTGTCTTGGTGCGCGTGTCAAATGGGCTCTGCTTTAGAAATTAACTTTCCCTTAGCAGATCATGGTGGTGCTGGCTTGTGATCCCAGCATTTAGGAGGCTGAGGCAGGAGGATCACCTAGAGTTCAAAGCCAGCCTAGAATATACAGTGAGACTCTATCTAAAAAAAAAAAAAGAAAGAAAGAAAGAAAGAAAGAAAGAAAGAAAGAAAGAAAGAAAGAAAGAAAATAGAAAAAGGTTATAAACAATAAATGAAAGTTTCCTAGGGCTCTGGTCCTTTTCTCTGCCTCTATCCCTTTCTCTGTCTCCTTGCTTTATTCCCCTGCATGTCATCTTCCCCTGTTTTTTTCTGGCGCTTGCTCAGCCTGCAAGCTGGGCTCTCCCTCCTCTTCTCTCCATGGTGGGGGGGGGCTCTCTCCCTTTGTTACCCTCACCAGGCCAGACAAGAGTCCAGTCATTTGTTTACTTGAGAGTCTGAGCTGGGGGAAAAGGAGTCAAGATCTCTCTACACATTAAAACAAAGAAAAGAGCATTTTCTGGGCTCTGCTGGCCAGGGGATGCGGGCCTCGGCTGGCCCATGCTCTGCCAGTGTTTACGGACCGGTTATCTCAACAGTGTTGCTTTTATCCCAGCCAATTAACATTCTCAATCGCCTGGTTCTGTCACTTTTTGTGTGTTGTTGGGCAGAATTCTGACAAGTTTATTTTCAATTATAATTTATATTGCAAAGACAAATATTTAGGACAGTAAATGTTCCAGCCTGCTGGGCTTTTAGCTCTAATTTAGGCTTTGTTATTAAAAAAAAAAAAAGTGGGGAAAAATTTTTTTTTAAAGTTGGGGAGGCTGGGGATACAGCACCTGCCTGGCATGCGCAAGGTTGTGAGTTCGATTCCCAGAAACCCCCCTCAAAAAAACAAACCTATGGTAACTTTAGGAAAGTGCCTTCTCAGTAATATTTCTAAGGATAAAGGTCCAGGGGTGGGGGGTGATTGGGTCCTCACCACACTTTTTTTTTTGGTACTGGGATCAAAACTTTTTAAAATTCAGAGAAAACGCTTATTATCAAAGGCTTAAGGTCCTGAGTTTGATTTCTGATACAAAAAAAAAAAAAAGAATGAGTGAATGAATGAGGATTGCTAAAAAAAAAAAAAAGGAATAAAATGGAAAGCTTTTTAACAGAAGAACTGGCCGATCAATTGAACCTTCAACTTGTTTTTGAAAATCTATACATTTCTCTTGGCTGGTTACGCAATATGTGAGTATCCAGATAGGCGTGTTTGGGGGCCAACCCCTTCAGCGTGACCACACAGTTCCTGAGGAGCTGGCCTTGCTCAAGAGCCCAGAAAGGGGATGAGGTTTTATTTTAGAAACATAAAAAAATCAACTTTTGAGCGTTGTGAATTTGTTAGACATCAGCATACATTTCAGAAAGATTTCAAATGCTAAGCATTACAGAAACAAAATCTAATACTGTGACACAGTCCTGTGAACTGGCGTGTTTGTGAAAAATTGCCAAGAAATTCAAATACATTACCTGGATTTGTGGAATTAAAGTTCCATCCACAGATTGAAAAATGACAAAGCACATTCTCAGAGATTCACTTTAACTTGGAGGAAAACGCTGATGATACCGTGTTTGGAGGGATAAACAAAATTCCAAAATGTTATCTTTCTCCCATCAGCAGGGGAAGCAGATAAATTACTCCAATCATCACAGGAGTGAATATAAGATCACAGTTGTGCAATCTTGCAGGGAAAGGGTCAGAATGCTGACGTTTCATTTAGTTGGGAAGGTTGAGAAGGCCCCTCTGGCGAAGATACGGGGATTTGATATTGATTTAAGACAATATTTATTAGAAAAAATGTTTTTAAATTATATTGATGCTATTGTAGCCTTGAAATCATATTACCTTGGTTTGTCAATTCCAGCATTATTGGCAATTTTGTTCAGGTAATTTCTTTTTTAGATGGGGTCTTGTTATTAGTTCAGGGTGGCCTCAAACTCACAGGGATCCTCCTGCCTCAGCCTCCTGCGTGCTGGGATGCCAGGTACGCACAACCACACCCAGCTATTCAGATTAATTCTTTGTCTTGGGGGTGAGGGGCACTGTAGAGTACTTGGCATGATTCCTGCCTCTACCTATTAGATATTTGTGAAGAACAAAAATGTCTCCGAATGTTTGGGGTGCAAGTCAGAAGAAATCTTCCCCCAGTGAGGACCATGATAGGAATTAGAGGATCACCACTCTCTACGGCAGGTCTGCATTTGAGATCGGCTTAAAGACCACAGGCACGGACAAGTGAAGAAAAAGCCAGAAACACAAACTTTCAAATTCTACTTCCATCTTGTCTCCCAGGTACCACAGTACAGGAGAAGAGTCATCCTGACGGTTCTGTTCTTGCTTTAACGAACTTGCCCGGTGTTTCTTTTCTTTTCTTTTCTTTTCTTTTCTTTTCTTTTTTCTTTTCTTTTCTTTTCGTAGCAGTTACAGGCTTCAACACATCCACTGCAACAGGAAGATTAATTAGAGCGAGATAGAAACTGTTCAATACCAATTTGGAACTGATGAAATGGTGACCAGCAGAGACAGCAGAACGGGGCACGGTCAAGCGGTGGCTGTGGCAGTTAGCTGACTTCGCAACCCTAAATCAGCCCATGGAGGCGTCCAGACCCCTCGATGCGCTTTCCAGACCTGGGGTGCTGCGGAGAGCAACGGATGAAAACCGGCTCCGGGCGGGACCCGGGGAGAGGAAGGCGGCGCCTCACTCCCCGAGTCCAGGCCTCTGGCTCCCCAAACCCGCGCCCTGCGCGTCCCAGCAGGAGCAGAGACCCAAAGCCCCAGGCCGGCGGTGGCAAACGGTGATTTCTAGGTCCGACCATTCTGAGTTTTGAGACGCTGGGAAACCCACATAGAGACACCCCAGTCTTAGGTCTTCCCAGTTACTCCAGGGAAAACCGAGGGTTTAACTGCTCCCTTCAAAACGATGCCCTTGTGTGCTTTGGGATATTTGTACAGTGAGTACCCAGTACCATTCAGGGCATAACTGCCTTTTTATTCCCAATTGTAATAAAATTCATTGAACATAAAATCCGCCATCTTAACCCCTTTTTTAATTTTTAAAAATTTATTGTTTTGTCTTTTTGAGACAGGGACTTGCTATGTGGTTCAGGCTGGGCTTGCGCTCACTTTGTAGCCCTGGCTGGTCTCAAACTCACAACCACCCTCCTACCTCAGCCTCCCGAGTGCTGGGATTACAGGCGTGGGCCACCACAACAGCTGTACATTTTTTTAAACCTTGTTTTCTAACACACAAATTTTACTATAGGCTTAAAGATGTCATGGAGGTGAGGGGCTGGGGATTAAGCTCAGCGGCACAAATGCCTGCCTGCCAGTGCGAGGGCATGAGTTCAAGCCCCAGTGCCCCCCCCAAATCAAAGTGCTGGGATTAAAGGACCCCCACCAAGTACAGCATTTAAAAAGCAACAAAGATGCCATAGGATAAATACTGTATCGATCGATGGTAAAATATTTACCAAAGTGGAGCAAGGAAACATTTCTATCAACTCTGGCAGTCACCAAGTGATGTGGCTCCTATGATAGAGGCAGTTCGGATCCACTCAGGCGCACAGATACCTCTGCACCTGGCACAACGGGACTCTTCTCCCACCCTGTCCTCCGAGGCCCTGGCCATCACCTCCCTGGGCCTGCCTGTGTGGTGTGACCACACCACACACTGCACTGTGGCATCACACCGTGTCTGCCCTTTCGTGATGGGCTGGTTCTATATAGTGTGATGTAATGGTTTATTGGAGTCACAGCCCTTGTCCTCTTTAAGGCTGTGATATCCCACTGTGAAGTACCCTATATCTTGCTTATGCACTCAGTTGTTGCTGAACACTGGATTTCGCTCCCTCTTTCACTACCACACCGAATATTGCCCCGAACAGATATGCGAATATGTTTTTGAGACCGGCCTTCAATTCTTTTGAGTGCGCACCAAGAAGTGAGTTGCTGGATCATATGCAATCACTGGATCGATTTTCTGTTTAAGTCTGAGGAACTGTCTATTGTTTTCCGTAATGGCCACACCATTGGACCTGTCCACCAGCCACTGCCTTCAACACTGCATCTCAGACTCGGGTCCCCAAGCCATTCGCCATCCATTCATTACTTGTTCACTGTGATTTCAGTGTTTGGCTAAGGCTACGTCTAGGGAACCCCACTCACCCTGTGCTGAAAACAGAAGCAGCGGAGCAGGGAGGTGGGAGGGGAAGGGAACGCAGAAGGCATTAAACTGTGTCCTGGACACGCGCCAACTCCAGTGACAACTGTAATCATTGTGCACTGCACATGTGTACCCACAGACACTGCAGTTACCAAAGAAAATGCACTGGTCTGAGCAACAGCAAGAGACACAGGCATTTCAGGAAAACAAACTAAAATCCTTCTCAAATACTGCAACATAGTATCTGTGTGTGGCTCCCATGATGGTGGTGGCTCCCCGCAACTGTATCCATAAAGTATTGTCTGAGCCCCATGTTGTGGTGCATGTGGTGGTGCATGCCTGTGAGCCCAGCATTCAGGAAGCTGAGGCAGGAGGATCTTGTTGAGTTCTAGGCCAACCTGGAATAGGGAGACCCTGTCTCAAGAAGGAGGAAGAGGAAGAGAAGGAAGAAGAAAAGAAGAAGGAGGAGGAAGAGGAGAAGAAAGTATTGTCTGAAGTGTGGCTTGCCTCAGAGAAGATCAAAATTCGAAGCTCAAAGTGTGTCCTTTACTGAATGCTGTCCTCCACACCACTGTCCTCCACACCACTGGACAGTCACAAAATCCTAAGTCAAAGCATCATACATCGGGGACCATCTGCACACAGTGAAGTCTACCATGACGCCATAGGAGGAAACCCTCAACTTGTAATACTTTGACACCATTAGGTGACACTTTGGAAGAGGGAAAGCTGGTTTTAAGGAGGGCAATATGAACCAGGACAGAGGCTTTGGAGGAGTGACCAGTGGAGAGGGTGGCACTGAAAGGACAGTGGCCCTGGCAGTAGCAGAGAGGAACAGAGGTGTTTGAGGAATAAGGTCTCCCACCCAAGACCTGCTCACTTGAACTGGAGACTCGAGAGTCTATAATTCATAATTAAGCGTGTGACAGTATCTAAGGGGCCGGTGGGAGCTCCGAGCTGTAGCGTGTGTGTGTGTGTGTGTGTGTGTGTGTGTGTGTGTGTCTTTTTGAGACCGGGTCTCACTATGCAGTTCAGGCTGGCCTTGAGCTCACTTTGTAGCCCAAACTGGTCTCCAACTCACAAGGATACTCCTCCCTCAGCCTCCTAAGTGCTGGGATTACAGGCATGTGCCACCAGGCCCAATTTGAATTTTAGCTTTTGCACCAATAAAATAGGAAGGAAAGGCTGGGAGCTTAGCTCAGCAGCATGCGAGCCCCTTCCTAGAAGCACAAGGTCTTGAGTTCAATCCCCAGTACAAAAAAACAAAACAAAACACTCCATCAAGGATGAATAAGGTTCTGCTTCCTCAACTCTTTTAAGAACACTAAGGCTTTCTTGCTTATTGATTGCTGAAAAATATTCTAACAAGTACATTTCCCAAAAATTCTTCCCTAGAATAAACATTTAAAATGACTGGATTTAAAACTCCCAATCACCTGACAAAAGACATTAGCTTTAAAAAAATTTAATAATCAGCTGGGCGTGGTGGTGCACACCTGTAAGCCCAGCACTCGGGAGGCTGAGACAGCAGTACAGAGAGCTCAAGGTCAGCATGAACTGCAGAGCAAGACCCTGTCTGAAAACTAAACAAAACACCCAAAACACAACAACCAAGCAAACCAAAGGTTAATAGTCATCTTTTCTTCTGACCACTTTTCTTTTCTAAATCTGGTCCCACCCAATGTGGGGCTCGCTTATGAAACTCTAAATCTTGCATCCTAACTGTAGAAGAGGGGCTTGTCTTTTCCTGTGTCTTGCACCCACTGTCTGCGTTGCTCTGGGCTCTGATACCCTCCCTACCCGTGTCCTGGGCTGCAGCTCCTGTAGGATGTGCTGTGTCCTTCACAGGACACGGGGACAATCACAGGCTGCTCCCATGGGAGGGAAACTTCTCAGCACTGACCAGTGTGACTTTCATACAGCTGAGATTTTTCTGAGACTGTTTTAATTCAGCACATGTTTACTGTATCAGTTTTTGTTGTTCAGATGTCTCTGTCTATATTTGGTCACAGCTGGATCACAGGTATTAAACTGTGACAGAACAAATGCTGGAGTCAGGCAGAGACACTGACGCCAGCTCAGCCACTTCCTTTGTCATTTCATGTCTGCAGCCTTAGTCCTCCCCCACCTTTATTTTTTTTATTTTTTATTTTTTTTGAGACAGGGTCTCACTCTGTAGTCTGGACTGGCCTTGAACTCACTTTGCAGCCCAGGCTGGCCTTCAACTTGCTGTAATTCTCCTGCCTCAGCCTTCAGAGTGCTAGTATTATAGGCTTGCACTATCACACCTGTTTTCTCATTTTTTCCCCCCTCATTTTCAAAATATATACAACAGTGTTGACCTCAGGGAGACAAACAAGCCACGTGCTCTCTCTGTGGCCTGCAGTACTTTCCAGGAGTGCAATCAGGTATTATTATTTTCACTTGGAAATTCCAGTTCCACAGTTCGACTACTCTGTTCTAGGCGGAAATGACTCAAGTGTAAATGATCACTTATTAAAATAAATCAATACCAGCAACTGTACTTTAAGTGGTTTTCCTTAAAGCACGAATATTTTTACTGTTCATTCATTTAGATTGTAAATTACATCTCCTGCCATGCTACCCTACACAGAAAAGGTGTGGAAAATGTCAGTAAATTAGTAAGGCCGGGGTTAATTGGCCTTTTTACTCAGTATCGGAATTCTAAACCCCTCCTATGTATTTCTTACCTTTCCGATTCTGCTTTGGCTGGCTGAAGTTCTTATTTGCTGTAGGCAAAATACATAAAACAATACTGAATATTTTCCAGTGGTGGCTCAAAAACTGAAACAGCCTTTTTTTCATTAGGTTCACCCCGATAGCCTCCAATATCGAAAACATGGTTGAGCTGATTCATGTTCCGTTTTGGGCTGTCCAAGTGCCCAGGTGAGCACATTTATGCACTCCACCTTCTACACTGCTTGCATTCCTGATGAGCTTACAAGCAACTCTCACAAGCCAGGAATTCAGCAAATAACTAATCAAGAAAATGCAAGGCACACGGATGTGGCAGAAGGGGTTATATTTGCACATTCTCTTACAATGAAGTAAATGTCAGCTAAAGGTGCTGGTCCAGGGGCATCATGGAAACACCAGACTTAGAAGGTTGAAGATTTCATCATTCATTTGACATTTATTAAGCATTTCCATGGCGTAAGGCAGTCAGGCAGGTTAACTCACACAGAGTGATGGTGTAAATATGATATACCCACCTTTTAGAAAATTCCAGGCATCCCCATGCTAGGATACACTCTGAACTATCTATACCCTTCCTGCAGTGAAGTTGGCACTGCAGAAAACCCCAATGAAGGTGGGCAACACCCAGCTACTGACAGCCCTTGCTGCTATTCCAAGGGAGATGTAAAAGAATTTTCAGTAATAAAATATGATGTTATCAGACATTCATGGCTCATGAGGAAAAAATGCAATTGCTCGCTGTTTTGATACTATCTCTGACCACGCTTGCTTTTAATCTGCCTTTTTTATGTTCAGCAGCCCGACATTTTGAAGTTTTATCCAAAAAGTCCACACGATAATAAACCAATCCTTGTAAATTGGAATCCTGGGGACCACTGCTACCCATTTAGAGGTGGTTCATCATGGTGAAGCTCAGGGTAAAATTTGGAAAAGTTGAGGGCCACTTGAAGCGTTCAGAGGGGCAGAAAGCCGAATAAACCCGTCACCGTTCAGTGGTCTCAGACTCAGTTTAAACATTTCCATCAGAAAGAAGATGGAAGGCGACACAGGTCTCATCTCAGGCTTTTTTTTTTTTTTAAGACGTAAAATTTGAGCCAAGGTGTTGCACTGTGAAAAGATCTCCCGCCTCAGCTGGTGGATATCAACCTCACGAAAGCAATTTTTGGGGCGCACTACTTCTAGGCGCGCCCCTCGTTTTTTTAGCGAGCGCTCATTTTCCCCCTTTTTCTTTTCTCTCCGAGGACTCGAGGGTTGGAGCGAGGATGGGTCCCCTCTCCTTTCGTCCGCGCCCCAGCCAATCTGAGCCAGGATGCTAATTAGCTGCGCTCCCCTGATGAACACGCCTTGGTCACATGTAGGGCCGGACTACAAAGCCCAGAATGCCTCGCCCCTCCCTGATCAATGAGGGTTTATTTAAATGATCTCTGAGGTCTTGGACCCAGGCCAATCAGCTGTCAGGGCTCATGATAAATCGCAATGCATTATTGATAATAATAATTACTGGGACATGCGCGTTCCGGCCGAAGGGGGGTAAATTTCCCAACTCCAGGAATTTGTGGCTGAGAGGGCAAATAAGCGCGGCTCTCCCGGCGTCCCGATGCTGGCACCATGTCGAGGCGCAAGCAGGCGAAACCCCAGCACATCAACTCGGAGGAGGACCGGGGCGAGCAGCCTCCGCAGCAGTCGGCCCCAGAGCTCGCCGATGCGGCCCCAGCGGCGCCGGCGGCGGGGCAGCCGGGTGAGTGGGGCCGCGGCGCCCGCCCGAGAGGGCGCTTCCCTTCCCGGACGCCCGCTGGACCTTCGAGGGCGCGGGCTGAGCCGGGACCGCGCTCCGCGGACTCCGCTCCAGGGAGAGACGCAGCCTCTGCCCCCGCTCCCCGTCTTGCAGGTTTTACACTTTTTTCCCCCCTCATCTCTTGTTGTAAAGTTGACCCCTCTCTCCTCCGTCTCCCTCGCTCCCGAGAGGTTACCCGCGCCTGGTCCTCAGCCCCTTAATTGGTTCCACTCCCCTCCCCAGTGTCCCCCTCCCGCAACTTAGGCCCCCCCCCGGCGCCGCTTTTAAAAGAGACCCCAGGGCTCCCCACCTTCTGCGCCGCCCGTTGGGGCTCTTGGGGGAGGGGAGGAGGGGGCGATCTGTTGCGCGCGCCCCTCCCCAGCCGAGTGGGGGAAGGGGCGCGACCTCTCCCCACCCCCGGGGCCGGGGTCCCGGCCACCCGCGCTCTGCGGGGCGGGGAGAGCTCGTGGGGAAGAGCACCGTGCCCGTCTTTTTTCACTTTTTTTTTTTTTTCGTTTACTTTTTGGGATTCTCCTTTTCCCTCGGGCTACGCCGCCTGCCGATCCGGTCTTCGCCCTAACCTTTCGGGGCCTGACCTCAGCCATCTTTGATTTCCGACTTCCTAAAAATAACCGCGGCCGGTCCGAGGGGTGCGGGGACCCGGCGCCCGGCAACCCCGCCGGGGTGCGCCCTCCCCGCCCCGTGCGTGCTGTTCCCGGGGAGCCCAGCTCTCCAAACGCGCGCTCGCGAGGTGAAAAGGGGAGAGGTCGGGCTGGGGCCGGCGGTCGTGGCCCCGGCGAGCTCCGGGGCTGGACCCGGCCCATGCTTCCGCGCCGGCACCTCCCGGGGCGAGAGGAGTTCGGGGCCCCGCGCGGCCGGGATCTGGGCGGAGGACCAGTCCCTCCCTGTCCCTTCGGGTCACCCAGCCAAAGAGCTTTGGGAGCCAGTCCACTTCCCACTGTGGCTCCCCTCCGGCCCGGCCCGCCAAATTGTCGCCTGATAAATTTTGCGCATACGCGCGGGGGGAGGGGCGCGGCGACCTCCGGCCTGGTCCTGCGCCCCCCGCGGTCCGCGCGCCTGGTGGCTGTGTGCGGCCGCCGGGCGCTGAATTTCGCGCAAGCGGGCGGTCGCTGCTTCTTGGCACCTCCGCCTCCGCCTTTTTGCCAGGGAGGGCAATTTCCCAAGTTTATAATAGCTGAACGAAATCCCCGTCCCCGGCAGTGCATTTTTTTAGCAGGAAAATGAGAAACACGAGTTTCGCCGCGGGGACAGTTGTGCGTTGGTTCGCCGTCCGTCCGACGGGCAGGGCTGCGCACCCTCCAGGTCCGGCAGCCGAGGGTGACTCTTTGTGCCTGGCTTGGGGGGTGGGGGATCGGGGAGCGGCTTCACGGCCTGGCCCACCTGGAACAAAAGGGTTAAGAACCCTCGGCCCGCCCGCTTCCTCCGGAGAGGAGGGGCGAGCCCCGGGCCGTGACCCCTCCCCTGGTCCTGCTCTGACCTCCCCTTCCCCCTTCATTTTGGGTGGGCGCGCACAAGTGGGGTTTGGGGTGGTTATTGGCACCTTTTCGGAGAGCTCGTTACTCGAGAGCTGCCGAGAGTGACGCAGACTGGAGTTGGCGTGAACCTCAGCCCGGGGCTGAGTATCTCCAGCCCGGTCGTGCGCTCCCACAGCACTTTGGGGAACGGGGTGCACCATTGATGACTCGGGCCGGTGCGGACCGGCGGGCCGGGTTGCGCGCGGGCGCCCCCTGGAGGCCCCGCTGGAGCCGAGCCGGTGGCAGGGAGGCGGGTCCGGGCGCGGGCTGACTCACACCTGGTGAGTGGGGTGGGCTGGGGGCGCTGTGGGTAGAGGCCCGGTCGGCGGAGGACGCTCATCCCCGGGCACTTTTGCCGCTTACCTGCTCCAACGCCGTCCGCGCCAGCTCTTCATCCCCAAGCGTTTGGAATTCTTTCCAAGAATCCCCAGGTCCTAGCTAGAGTGTTTCCAGAGTCCTCGGTTGCTGTCTTGGGGGACCGGAGGTGGTCAGTCTTACCAAGCACCGAGTTTTCAACGGCTGCATATTAGATGTTTGCATTTGATCAGCCCCAATATAGACGCCAGGCTTCACTTTTAAAATTCAGACTGGACGGATCTTATTTTACCACGCCGTTTGAGAGCATGGTTTTCGAGAGTGGAAAATGAAGTCCAGGCAATAATTAGCAGATCAAAAAATCTGCAGGTGGTCAGGGAGGGGCTAACACTATTTAAAGGAAAATTAGCATTTTCTCAAAAGGGTTTCAAATGCCCTTTGTGCTAAACTGGATTACAACCATCAACGATTAAGATTCCCAAATTCCAAATAACTTCCTAGCTCCGGTTTCTTGCCTAAAATGACCTACACTGGCCCTCGGTAACGTTTCAGGTCAACTCTTGAGTGGCCGAAAAGAGAGGCCGGCTGGGGCGGCGGTGCCCGCTGCCGCTTTTGCATTCACTAAAGATAAGTTGCATTGTAAATACATTTTCCCACCCTGTGGGACTGTAGCCCACCCTCCGGGTTCAGAAGTCACTGATACTTTGTCTTTGGTGGTGCTGGCCGTCAGCGAGCTTCCTCTTAGGTAGGAGGCTGGGGAACCATTTTGGGAGGCTGGACATTTTCCCTGGGAAGCGCGAGGTGCTGGGCGGGTTTTTAGGGTGTGTGTGTGTGTGTAACTTTAGAAGGCTCTGAGTTTTGCTGTGGTTATATTTTAGGTGTAACATTGGGGCTACCTTAGTTTTGGGGTTTTTTTTTTTTTTAGCTTTTGGGTTCTTTCTAGAATAGCGATAAAGTACAGTAGCCGATTTCAACTATAGAAGGCCTGTTCTGTGTCGGGATTGTGCGCAGTAGCAGTTCATTTTGCTTAGAGTTAACAGTGCTGTCGGTTTTGCTGTTGCATTAGGGGCGGTATTGAGAGGCTTACTGAAAGAATTGTGTAGAAACAATGGCCTACTGTGTGCTAGAGCCCCGGGCTGGGGACCTCCTGTACATTATCTCTAATTCTCTCCAAGTGACTCCCATTTCACTGCAGCTCCTGGTGGCAGACGCTCTGCCCCAGCGCCCTGTCCTGTTGGATATTAGCCTTGTCCTGAATTCAAGCAGCTCGGTTAGGTGTTGGAACAATTGGTGACTGAATGGGGTTTTCTTTGTTTTCCATATCGGAAGCCAGGTTGAGTAAACTGGTTGGGTTAGGTGATCTCTGTGTCTCTATCGTTTTAATTTCTCAGATGAAGCTTTGCAAGCTTTAGATGAAAAGGTCCTTGGGAAGTGAGTTGGAAATAAAAGTCTTTGCATTTGGTTGATTTCTCTGGACCCCAATGCGGGGGTGGGGTGGGGAAAAGAATTTAAGAAGTTTTCTTTTTAATCACTTTTAACTTCTTATACTTTGAGCACTTCTAGAAACATCTAAACTTGTTTAAAAGCCGAATCCAAACAAGCGTCGCATCACCAGCCCCCATCTGCCCGCCACCCCCAGTTTGGAGTAGGCTTTGTTCCCCCAGCTTCTCCCAGTGGGCCTGCCCTCATGGGGTTTGCAAAACACATCTGCATCCTGATAAAAGAGACCTCACACACCTTAACCGGCCATGAGTACTTTCTTGATCCAGTCCCTCTGTACAGAGCCCCTGAACTTTGAGTCAAGACTTTGAAACTTGGTGTTTTTAGGTCTTTGTTAAGTAGAAGTGTAATTTCAGGTCTGATTTTTGCCATCTACAAAGTTGAATTTAAAGGCTTTGACCCATCAGCCTTAACTTAGTAAAAGGCATTTCCAACTAGTGCAGTACAGTACCCAGGAGAGAGTGCCCCCTTTGAGGGGGAGAATGCCCCTTTTGGGGGGAAGCACTTAAGCTGGGTGTGGGGGAGGGTGAGAGAGTGTGTACTTTGATAATCCGCTCATTGTCCTTTTAATATAGGAATGAGAAAAAACATAAGCTTGACTCATAATGCTTTTATCAAGATATACAGGGTTTTATTTTTTTAAGCGTTTTAGTGCTTCCAGAATTTGATTGGCCTCTAGTAGATTAACTTTCTTTCTATACAATAGTAAGAGTATTTTCTATCCATTTGGCAGTGATTGAATTTAAGACCCCTGCTGGGTTTACTGCATTCTTCCAACTTATTGGATAACTAGATGCCCAGAGATAACATTCCTAAAATTCGGGGCGGGGGGCGGGGTGGGGTGGAGGGTAGAAGGGCTAGTTGCTGTGTAATCCCTCTGAACTTTGCTTTTTTCCTTTCGGGTTAATTTAAGCACACCCCGTAATTGTTCCTATCAGAGTCTTCTTCTTACTCCCTGACAAATACGGTTTCGGTAGAAGTCCTTTTTACCGCGTAAGCAAACAGCTGCTGGGTTAAGACTGCAGCAGCAGCAGCAGCAGCAGTGGAGGGAGGGATGTTTTGTGGCGGGTGTTTTCTGGTGTGGCTCGGAGGACAAGCTTGTGAGCTTGTGTATACAGCGCAGGCAGCTGGTTTGCAGGCTGTAAATCACCGGGGACTGGGGGATCCTGGCAGGGCCGGGAGCTTAACCTTTTTTTGTGCCACAGATCCCTTCTCAACATGATTTTGAAAGAATGTAGAAAACCAAACGATGACACTGGAAGACATCTGTCATGCCTAGGTGGCCCTGTACACCCGCAGCTTGTGTGGCTGTGGGTTCAACCAGCGGTGGATCGGAAACGGTCAGGAAAACATTGCATCTGTGCTTAACTGTGGTCTGTGTAGACTTGGCTTCTTACTGTCACCCCCTAGACAGTAAGCTAATGTAGCATGGCATTTACATTGTGTTAGATATTATGCCTCATGAGGTGTGATTTGAAGTATATGGGATGTGCACATCGAACGCGAATCCCATTATGTTCACTGAGGGAAGCTCTAGCCCAACTTGGCCTCAAACTCTCGATCCCCTGCTTTGCGCTGAGTCCATCCTGCATCCTTCTCTATGAGGACTTGGGCATCTGCGGGTGTCCACGGTTAACCACAGAGACCCAGTGTGGCAACCTTCACACCATATGAAAATAGTTGTGGCTTCTGTTCGCAACAAGTAAGTCTCAGGGTCTGCTGGTGTCACTTTGGTGTCTTCCTGAGGAGCTGTCTTGTTTGTTGTTTTGTTTCTGTTTTTGAAACAGGGTCGTGGTAGGCAGTGCAGTTCGGTGACCTTCCAACTTCAGCTTCCCAAGTGCTGGGATTAGAGACGTGCACTGCCACACCGGGCTCCTCCTATGCCTCATTGGGAGACATATTCATTTGTAGTTCATGTGACTGACTAAATACATTTGGTGTTCTTCATTTCATGGACCCCAGCTCAGGAAAGCTTGCTTTAGGGTCTGGGGTGTAGTGTAGTTCAGTGATCAAGACCCTAGAGACTGAGCTTACTATGAGAAAGATCCTGGGCACCCAGTAAAACAAGGGGGAAACCTGCAGACATGGAGTGAGAGGATAATGCCCTAAAAGGATGAAAATCGTGGGGAGAGAGGAAAGTCACTGGCACAAAAATGTAACCCCTGGAAAAACTACAATATAGGCATGTATTTGTGCTAATAAAATTTCAGCGAGGGGTAAGTGGGGGAACTATGAGAAATATTCATAGATGGTTGAAATGGAAAGTTTAAAAACTGCACTAGAAGAAGCCGTTATAAACTAGGCCTTTTTTTTTTTTTTTTTTTTTTTTTTGTACTAGGGATCAAACTCAAAACCTGGTGCTTGCTAGACAAGCACTAAATCCCCAGCAGGCCTTGTTTTATTGTCCTTAAATAGCATTTTAAGAATTCAGGGGTCAGGGATTTAGCATGGCGAGGTCATGAGTTCGATCTCCCATATCAAAACAAGAAAAGAATCCTGCATGCACTACACAAGAATTTATTCTTGGTAATCGTTTTATCTCCAGCAACCTCAGTATATCTGAGCCTCAGTGTCCTCATCTGTACAATGGGAGTTTAGGTATGAAGCTTTAGTGTGGTTATGTTTTTGTTGGAAGAGGGTGGTCATAGTTTGATTCTGACCTTAAAAAGTGGAATAGAATTGGCAACATGAGCCTTCTTAGAAAATTCTAACCGCAGAATAGCTGAAACACAAGGAATGAAGTGAAGAGATGGGTGCAGCTCCAAAAGTAGCTGTGCATCTTTTTTCCTTTGGTACCAGGAATCTAACTCAGGACCTTGCGCTTGCCAGGCAGGTGCTTGTGCTATGTCCCAGCCCTAGCTGTGCATCTTGAATTTATTTGATGCTAACTTAAAAGAAACCTCAGTGCTCAGCATGGTGACACACACCTACAATCCCAGCACTCTGGGAGGCTGAGGCAGAAGGATTGCAAACTTGAGGCCAGCATGGGCAATTGAGCAAATTACAAGACCCTGCCTGAGAATACAAATAATAAGGCTGAGGGTGTAACCCAGTAGGAAGGACCTGCACTCAGTCCCTAGTTTGACCTTCCCCCCCCCCCCCCGAAAGAGAGACTTAGTCCATAAGGTGTGTACAGTGAGAGTTTTCCACCCCAAACTCCTGGGACTACCACACTCTAGCAGGCGCACACGTGGCAGTTTCCCTTGTGTCCTCTCAGAGGGTCCAGGTTCGGATTTACGTCTATCTGCGAGACCACGTTAAATGTAAATACGCTGTTCTCTGCCCCTTTGTTCTCCTCTGAAGTAATTCTTAGGCAGCTGTCTGTAGAGCAGTGTTTATAATGTAGTTCCACTTTATTACCTATTGTTTGGTACAAATCCAAACAGTTTAGAGACTTCCTTTTTTTTTTTCTCTCTAATCAGATTTTATTGGTACATTTTAGCTAAGCATAATGATCGCATTTATCATAGAGAATTTGTCCTACTTGATCCCCATGATCTAACTTGATCTCCTACTCTCCCTTCAACCCCTCCTTGTTTGTTTAAGACAGGGTCTCTGCAGTTTGGGCTGGCCTTGAACTTGTATCTATCTTCCTGCCTCTTCCTGCCTCAGCCTCCTGGGATTGCAGGCATGTGCTGCCACACCCATCCCCAGCCCTTTTTTATATTTTTATTTCGAGATAAGATCTTGCTCAATTCCCCAGGCTGAGCTGAAATTTACAACCTCCCAGGGTGCTGGGATTACAGGCAAATACTACCACCGCGGTAATAGTGAGTGTCTGGCATAGTAGCCAAACCAGGGGGGTGTTTGTGCAAATGTACCTGGGGTTTAGATTCCTGGGTCCAAAGTGGCTGGGTTTAAGTGTGCCTAGATTTTTATCAGGATGGGCCTGTGTGACTCTGTAGGTGAACAGAGAAACTGCTCTGGCGCCTCTGGCTGTTGCCAAGTTCTCAGATGGGAGTTACATGTCACCGCAGAAAGCAACCAATCTTTTCTGTTGTTTTTCAAGAGGCTGATGATGCTTAAACCTAGGGGTGCCCTGACACTGAGCTGTGCCCCCAGCGTCCCCTCTGCCCTTTAAGAATACAACTGCTCAAAAGGACATGGCTTGGCGGGACGTGGTGGCACGGGCCTATAAATCCCAGCACTCTGGAGGCTGAGGCAGGGGGATCTTTGTGAGTTCAAGACCAGGCTTGAGTACACAATAAGAACCTGTTTTAAACAACCAAAAGCAAAACTCAGAATTCCAAATACTTTATCAAAGGTGTGTGTCCTTCCCAGCTGCCATCATAAAGTTTGGGGGGGGGGTCAAGTGATCCTAGATGGAAGATCATCTGTTTTATTTCAGAGGAATAGAATTATTAATGTAGAGGTATAAATGAGAGCTGTTAATTATTCCATTTCTATTCTCTCCAGTTACCTTCTCTTAATATACAGAGATTAAGATGATTATCTCTTCTTCCATCTTTTCCTCCAGGTGTCATAATTCACAGGCTGAGCAACGGTCCTTTGTGTTTACCACAGTTTGCACCTAGAGTCCCACGTGGTGCCGTGGTAAACGTGGACATGCAGGTTTCCCTGCAGTGTGCTCACCCTTCCTTGGGGTTATGCCAAGGGGTGGTAGAGCTGGATCACACAGTAGCTCCATTTTTAGTTTTAGTTTGTTGCTCTTACTGTTTTTGTTTTGTTTAGAGAAGTCAAGACAGGATCTCACTATGCAGTTCAGGCTGGTCTTGAACTCATTATGTAGCCCAGGTTTGCCTCCAGCCTGGCTGCAACCCTCCTGTGTCGGCCTCCCAAGTACTAGGATTTACAGGCGTGAACCACCATGCCTGGATCCCATTTTTTTCCTAGCAGTTTCAAAATTGGAGGTCTTGTTTATATCTACAAGGTCTTTGGTTCATTTTGAATTGATCTTGGTGCAGAGTGTGGCACAGGGGATTTCAGTGTCTTCTATTCCTTGGTCTGTGTGTTTCTGTGATAGTGTCCTGCTATCTCTGGAGCCATAGCTCTGTCATGTGCTTTGAAATCTGGTTATTATGAAGCCACCAGCCTTGTTCTTTTTGCTCTGGGTTGCATGAGCTGTTCTAGATCTGTGTTTTCTTATCAATTTTATGAAAAAATGTCATTGGAATTTTGATGGGGATTGCATTCAATATGTAGATAGCTACCTATAACATGGAAGACTAGTTTCTTCAGCCTTCTGGGATTTTCATTGTAAGGGTCTTTTGTATCATGCATTAGTTTGATGTCTAAGTTTTAGTTCTTTTGTTTTTGTTTTTGTTTTTTGAGACAAGATCTCATTATGTAGCCCAGGCTGGCCTTGAACTCCTGGCAGTCCTCCTGCCTCAGCCTTCTGAGTGCTGGGATTACAGGGGCACTGCCACCACATTCACCCTTGATCTTCTTGTTTTTTTTGTGTGTGTGTGTGCTGGAATAAGAACTCACAACTTTGAGTTTGCCAAGCAGGAACTCTGGCCGCTGAGCTAAACCCCCGGCCCTTGTTCTTCGTATTTTAAGTGAACTTAGTGCTGCCATCATAATTGTGCTTACTTCCTGCTGGTGGGCGCTGATTGAGTTGAGTAATTTTCTGCAGTTTTCCCTTCTAGTGGCTGTGATCTGAGTAAGTGCCGGAATCCTCATTGCTTCAGATCTGTGGCCTCTGTGACCCAGCTCAGAGGTGCTGAGGGTTGGGACAGGGTTTATTTTATATCACATGCATTCCCCAGGGCTGGCGTTACAAACCAAATGACCTGAAACAACCAAAGTCTACTCCCCAACAGGTGCAGCAGCCCAGCGCCTGCATTTGGGCGGCCCGAGGACTGGTAGTTTCTAAAGGACCCAAGGCACCTGCCCCTTCAGTTGGCTTCCTTTCCCTTCCCTGCCCCTGTCTTCTCTGTCTCATGTGATGGTGCCAGGCCTTGGGGTTAGGACTTTACCTGGTTATGTTTGCAGACACCCGACCCAAAGAAGGCCGAGGGCGTGGGTGGGGACCGGTTATCCATCCCGGTATCAGTGCAGGGGACACAAACCAGCCTTATAGCTAAGTGGTAGTTTGTGCCCTCGGAGTCTGGGTGGCTTTTTTCACCTTACGTGCTCTGCAGCCTACGGGAACCGTGACTGACGGTGCAGCTCGGTCGCGGTGGGTGTTACTGACTGTAGCCTCGCAAGAGCTCACCCTCCTCCCTTTCTGGGGCAGAATTAATTCTTAGCTGTTTCTCCCCTTTCACAGGTGTGCCAATGAACCACCCGGAGCCTGGCGACAAACTGAGTGGGGACAAGACCAGCGGAAAGCGGCCTCGGCGCGAGGAGACCCACATCTGCGACAAGTGCTGTGCTGAGTTCTTCGTTTTCTCTGAATTCCTGGAACATAAGAAAAATTGCACTAAAAATCCACCCGTCCTCATCATGAACGATGGCGAGGGGCCGGTGCCTTCCGAGGACTTCCCCCGAGCCCTGCTCAGCCAGCAGCCCCCAAGTCCAGGCGGCAAGGAGGGGCACAGGGAGAGCAGCCGCAGCTCAGGGGACGCCAAGGACAAGCTGGGCGCTGAGTCCGTCATGTACCTGAAGACAGAGGCCGCTCTGCCACCCGCCCCACAGGACCTCGGCTACTTACCCAAAGGCAAAGTGACCAACACCAACGTGACGCTGCAGGCACTGCGAGGCACCAAGGTGGCGGTGAACCAGCGCAGTGTGGACGCGCCCCCCACACCCGTGCCCAGTGCCAACAGCATCCCATGGGTCCTGGAGCAGATCCTGTGTCTGCAGCAGCAGCAGCTGCAGCAGATCCAGCTCACGGAGCAGATCCGCATCCAGGTGAACATGTGGGCTGCGCACGCCCTGCACTCAGGGACTGCGGGCGCCGATACCCTGAAGACCCTGGGCGGCCACATGTCCCAGCAGGTGTCCGCTGCTGTGGCCTTGCTCAGCCAGAAGGCCGGAAGCCAGGGTCTGTCCCTGGACGCCTTGAAACAAGCCAAGCTACCTCACACCAACATCCCTCCCTCCCACGGCCCCCTGACCCCGGGGTTGGCCCCCTTTGCCCTGAAGCCAGATGGGACTCGGGTGCTCCCGAATGTCATGTCTCGCCTTCCGGGTGCTTTGCTACCTCAGGCGCCAGGCTCTGTGGTCTTCCAGAGCCCTTTCTCCACCATGGCGCTAGACCCATCCAAGAAAGGGAAAGGGAAGCCCCCCAACATCTCCGCGGTGGATGTCAAACCCAAAGACGAGGCGGCCCTCTACAAGCACAAGTGTAAGTACTGTAGCAAGGTTTTCGGGACTGATAGCTCCCTGCAGATCCACCTCCGCTCGCACACTGGAGAGAGGCCATTTGTGTGCTCTGTCTGTGGCCATCGCTTCACCACCAAGGGCAACCTCAAGGTGCACTTTCACCGCCACCCCCAGGTGAAGGCAAACCCCCAGCTGTTCGCTGAGTTTCAGGACAAAGTGGTGGCAGGCAGTGGCATCCCCTGTGCGCTCTCTGTCCCTGTCCCCATGGTAGAGGAGTCAGGTTTCTCTGTAGACAGCAAACCTGTCCTGGTAGCAGGGACCCCTCCACTAGGGCTACCTCAGCATATCCCCTCGGGGACTAACCCCAAGGACCTCCTGGGCGGCCCACCACTGCCCAGCGACCTGCAGCCCGGTCCCTCCCCAGAAAGTGAGGGTGGACCCACGCCCCCAGGGGTGGGGCCCAACCATAACCCCCCGAGGGTCGGTGGCCTCCAGGGGAGTGGCCCCCCGGAGCCAGGGTCCGAGACCCTGAAACTGCAGCAGCTGGTAGAGAACATCGACAAGGCCACCACTGACCCCAACGAATGTGTCATTTGCCACCGAGTCTTGAGCTGCCAGAGCTCCCTGAAGATGCATTACCGCACGCACACCGGGGAGAGGCCATTCCCTTGTAAGATCTGTGGTCGGGCCTTTTCCACCAAAGGCAACTTGAAGACGCACCTCGGGGTCCACCGAACCAGCACGGCAGTGAAGACGCAGCACTCGTGCCCCATCTGCGAGAAGAAGTTCACCAACGCCGTCATGCTGCAGCAGCACATCCGCATGCACATGGGCGGCCGCATCCCCAACACGCCGCTGCTGGAGCGGCCCTGCGAGCTGGCGGGGCCCGAGCCCGCCGCCGCCCCCGCGCTGGGCGACAGCAGCGCCGCGGGCCTCGATGAGGTGGACAGCGTGGACGTGGAGGAGATCGGCTCCCACGACGGCCCCAGCGGCGGCTGCTGTGCCAAGGTGCCCGCGCCGCTGCCCGGCTTCCAGGTGGCGTCGCCCACGCTGGGCTTCGCGGCCGCGGCCACGCAGGACGCCCCCGGGAGGGCGGGCCCTGCCCCTTTGGGCCTGCAGCGCCAGAGCAGCCGCGAGAACGGCTCGGCGGAGAGCGACGGGCTGACCAACGACGACTCCTCCCTGGCCGGCGACCCGGAGTACGCGAGCCGCAGCCCCGAGGCCGTGGAAGCCGCGTGCGCCCAGGCCCCGTCCCCCGCCAATAGCCAGGCGGAAAGCGTCCAGTCCCGGTCGCCCGACTCCGGGCTCAAAGCCGAGAGCTCCGAGAGCAGCCGCCCCGAGATGGAAGGTGATAGAGCTTTGGATTTAACTTAATGTCCATTCTGGGCTCAAGGTCATCAAAAAAAAAAAAAAAAAAAGCAGCCTGGGTGACTTGTCGCACGAGCCTCTGAAGCAGCCCCTCCGTAGGGCGGCTAGCTCTGCCCTGCTCCTGGGTAGAAGGGCGTAAAACCTGCCTCGCCCAGCAGCGAACACGCTTTTTAAGCTGCTAATGGTTTGTGTAAATTTATGGGTTTTGATGTTTGTCTTTGACCCCATGGAACAGAGGGGTGATTCTCAGTAAACCCCGGGAGAAGGGTGTTTGCAGAAGTGGCCACTGCTTTTCAGTGACTCAAATGAACTGTAATTTCTTGGTTCTGGGGTCTCACTCCCTGAGGGAATGTTCACAAATTAATCACCAGAGAGGAAAGGACAGACCTGTTTTATACACACATATCTATGGTAGGCAGGTAGTTATGCCCTTAATTGTAAAATAGATAAGAGCTGTATCAGTCAGGGGTGTCTGGGCATTGTTTATACATAGCTCTTTATTTATTTATTTATCTATTTAGGTGGGTTTTTGTTATTTTTTGTTTTTTGTTTTGTCTTTGAGATGGGGTCTCGGTGTGTGATTCAGGCTGGCCTTGGGCTCATTTTGTAGCCCAGGTTGGTCTTGAACTTGTGACAATCCCCCTGCCTCAGCCTCCCATCTGCTAGGATTACAGGAATGCGCCACCACGCCCAGCTTAACCATAGCTTTGCTTTTTTTTGCGGTACCGGGGATCGAACTCATGACCTCACGCTTGCCAGACAGGCGCTTATGCCACTGAGCTAAATTCCCAGCCAACGATAGCTTTTTAAAGGATGTAGAAATCTGAACTTGACTGGCACGTGTTCCTGTGTTGCCCATATATATTTTTAATTTTACCAGGAATCCAACTCGGGACCTTAGGCTTGGCTGGCAAGTGCTGTGCTACTGAGCCATGTCCCTGGCCCTTAGCCTATACCATTATATAAACCCAACCTAGTCAGTTTTTCCTTAGTGTTGAGTCTTTTTTATTCTTGCTGCAAATAAGCATTCAAAGGGAAGCTGCTTTGGAGGCAGAAGTTTCCTGTGAGTGTTGGCCACAGTTTAGTGGGCAGTGGTTTTGCAAGGTTTCTTTGGTTCAGAAGCATGAGCAGGTGTTGGGTGATAAAGTGTGGGCTTCTTTCCTCTTGCACATAACCAGGTCGAAGTGGCCTCCCATCCGCGTTCATCCGCACGCAGCCCACCTATGTCAAGGTCGAGGTGCCCGGCTCGTTTGTTGGCCCCTCTGCGTTGTCTCCAGGCATGACACCTCTGCTGGCCACCCAGCCCCGCCGGCAAGCTAAGCAGCACACCTGCACACGCTGCGGGAAGAACTTCTCCTCGGCCAGTGCCCTGCAGATCCACGAACGCACACACACTGGAGAGAAGCCTTTCGTGTGCAGTGTGTGCGGGCGAGCCTTCACCACCAAAGGGAACCTGAAGGTGGGCTTGCTGTGCTCTGGGGAAAGTTGGCTGGCGGTGGAGTGGCCTCTCGGTATTGGTGTGCACCGTGATTTTTTCCATGGAAGATCAAATGGGCTGGGGTAGTTCAGGCAGTGGTGGAGCAGTTGGCCCGGCATGGGTGAGGCCTTGGGTTTGATCCCCAATACTCAAAGACAGGAGAGAAGGAAGGGCTGGGCATGGTGATGCACGCCTGTAATCCCAGCACACAGAAGGCTGAGGCGGGAGGATTGCCAAGCGTTTGAGGCCAGCTTGAACTGCATAACAAAACCCTGTCTCAAAAAGACCCAAAAAAAGGAGGGAGGGGCCAAATGGGACTTCATACAATTGCACTCCATAGCTGGCTTTTGAAAAAATTTTTTCCATAGGTCTGTTTTCTCATATTACAACATCCCCAGGAGGGATGTTCTTGACTAGAATTTTTTCTTTTTTGAAGAGGGAATCAAACTCAGGACCTCACACTTGCCAGGTAGTACCTTGCCACAAAACTGCATCCTTGGCCCCTGTTCCTGAATTTTGTGGAATAGTAAAGCATTGACTATAATTGGGTAATGGCTTTGCCTAAACCTGATGGCACATAAAATCGTGATGCCATCTACAGGTGATGCCACCCGGAAGCAGGATGTGTTTTGCTTTCTCGGTCCAAGATGGGTAGTTCCTCCCCCCCACCACCACCAGATAGTCACAACCGAGAGTAGCCCCTTGGGTCGTGATTGTTCAGCCAGGCCTTTCCCGGGCAGTCTGTAGCGTGCTAACCTTAGCGGGTGTGGGTTAGGGGTTGGCCACCAAAGGGTGAAAAGCAGCCCTTGCAGCTTTGGGTTTGGCCTTTTACGATGCTGTGGATTGAACTCGCGACCTTGCAAATGAAGTAAGGCAGGTGCTCTGCTATCCGTTCCAAGCTTCGTCAAGCTGCAGACTGCAGGTTTGTCTTTTGGGGGTTTAACTGCACACGAGGCCCTGGGCCCCTGGCATGCTGTGGCTTGGTCTCCCCTTCAGCCTGGTTATGATGCTGTGGAGGTGAAGTCCACTGTACAGTGGAGACGCAAGAGGTTTTTAAACTCAGGAAGAAGCTGAAAAGGATAATGCTCCGCACGGCCAGCGTGAAGAAGCAGAGGGCTGGCAGGGTTCCTTCATCAGAAGAGATTAATTAGCTTAGTTTACATTGTATCCCTTCCCACTGTGGCTTTCCCAGGCATTTACTTTACTCCCTAGCGATGGTTGCTAGACTTACTTATTTTTACGTTACAGTTTACAGCCTCTGCCTGCTCTGCATTGTGCCTCTGAGCTGTACCCCTGCCCAAACGCTAGGTGCTGCTGATGTCAGCTGCATTAGGGCAGAAGGTTTTGTTCTAAAAAATGATTCCAAGTGAAATTTTTTAAGGCAAGTCATTGTAGATTCACACGTGGCAAGGAGAGTAGAGACCTCCTGAGATAGTTCACTGGTTTTCATTTTACAATAGGAGTTAAAGAGCTGGCTCAGGATTTGGACGTTGATACAATCTTACCTTGTTGAGAGTTCCCGGCTCTGCTTGTATGGTGTGAGTTAAACTGCACTGTTTCATTACTTGGAAGGTTTGTGTGTGTGTATAGATTAGTTTGTTGCTTTTTGTTTTTTGAGACAGTCTCAGCTGTGCAGCTCAGGCTGACATTGAACTCAGTGATCCTCCTGCCTCAGCTTCGGAAGGGCTGGGATTACAGGCATGGCCCCCTGACGCCCATCACGTAGCAGGTGTTCACATAAATGCACACATATTGCCAGAGCCTCTTGTAGAGGGAATTTTTCTTTCCTTCTACAAGTCTAGACCAAATCTCTGAATTTTTTTTACGTAATCTTACTTTCTAAATACAGAAGTATGCTAAGCCATTGTCCAAGTTGGACCGCACTGGTCTGCAGATTTGGGCTTGCCGATAATCAGTCAAATCTCCCCCTGATTCACATCTCCCTGTCCTGTCCCATCTCGTCCCGGCAGGTCCACTACATGACTCACGGGGCCAACAATAACTCCGCTCGCCGAGGGAGGAAGCTGGCCATCGAGAACACCATGGCCCTGCTGGGCACGGATGGAAAGCGCATGCCGGAAATGTTTCCCAAGGAGATCCTGTCACCCTCGGTGAACGTGGACCCGGTGGTGTGGAACCAGTACACCAGCATGCTCAACGGCGGCCTGGCCATGAAGACCAACGAGATCTCCGTGATCCAGAGTGGTGGGATCCCCACCCTGCCCGTGTCCCTGGGGGCCAGCTCGGTGGTGAGCAGTGCCACCGCCTCCAAGATGGACAGCTCCCAGTCCGGCGTCAGTGTCAGCGCTGAAAAGCCAGGCGTTCCTGACAGCGTTGCCAAACACCAGTTCCCTCACTTCCTGGAAGAGAACAAGATCGCAGTCAGCTAAGCCCGGAGATGGGAATGTGGAGGGACCCAGATCTCCTGTGTCCTTTTTTTCTTACTGATATGCAAGTGATGTTTACGGTGGGTGGTAACCCAACCTGGGCTATTCCTACAATCACAATTGTTGCCATGCTGCTTTGCAAAAAAAAAAAAAAAAGTAAACAAAGGAAAATAAAGAAAGAAACAAACAAAATTCATACCAAAACAGACTAGATTTTTTTTTTTTTTTAATTTTGGAAAGAAGCGGGTCTTGCAAAGTAGCTTTCTTACTTGCAACAGACTATGTATGTAGAAGCTTTGTACAACCTAGAGTGACTTTCCAAAGACTGTCACCTGTGTCAGGGTGCGCCAGTTGGAATTGACTGAACCACAGTGGGAAAGACAACTACTTAGCCTAATGGAGGGGGTGAGGTACTGTATACTTCCATGCTGACTATGCGGGTAAATGGACAAAGGTCTGTCATCTATTTAGGGGCCAGTTTGATATGGCTTCCCCCAATCCTTCGCCATCTTTTGTTTCCTTTTGTTTTATTGAATGTACTGAAAAGGAAAAAAACAAACAAACCAAGGTTGCAGAATTGACAGAATTCCTTCAGGACGGGAAATAGTTGCCCTTGCGCGGATGAGCTTTAGTCCTTAGGGAGCCAGTGTGTGTGTGTGTGTATGTGTGTGTGTGGTTGCTTATTTAAATACAGTCCATCTGGAGCCCCCGAGTGTGAACCACTCCCTAGACTTCAAGGTGCCTGGCCTTCCCGGCCCCAGGACAGCTGGGCACTGAGCCGGAATTCTCAGGTGACTTGGGGTTTTCCAGTGCCTGCTCTGTTTTGAAGAACTGCGTTTTCATTCTTGAAACTCATGGAAGATGGAACCTCTGTATCACAAATTCTCTCTTTTTTTTTTTTTTTAATTTCCTTGGTGCAGCTGAAGCCAAGTAATAATGGTGTCTTCCCCTGCGCCCTGGCGTATGGCATGAAGGCTATGAAGTTGGAACGGGCAAGTCCTGGGTGTGAAAGCTTTAATTTATCTACCTCATTTATTTTTGATTTTTGTAGCCGTAGTCTCTATTTTCCTATTTTATGACCGCTGAAGTATTCCAGGCTCCGTCTTAAACCTAAGAGTTGGCGTATTGGTGGGAACAGCTGAAGGTTCGAGAGGTCTTTGATCCCTTTTTTAAATCCCCCTTTGTACATGGAATAATATTGAGCTCTAGGTGTGTAACGAGGAAGGAAGCAAGAAGACCAGACGGCTGGTGCGGGAGTCTTTCCCACTGTTGAAGCCCTTGTCGAACTACGCATCAAGACTGTTACTCCGAGTTTTGTCTCAGCTTTTGCACCTGACTTTGGGACCCAAACAAGTGTTTTTGCCAAGTTGTGCCTTTCCTTCTGGAATTGTAAGAGAACACAATGACAGCGCCTGTTTACACTGTGAAGTGCGTGTTGTTACGAGAACCACCCCGCGGCTTGCCCGCTGCTGAGCTGAGAATGCCTTGTGAATGTATGTTCTGCCGAGATCCCCTGTAGCTGTACCTGCTGATGCTGGCTGGCTGTTGGAAAATAAATTCTGAATGTTTTTTTTTTTTCCTCCACCAAACGTGTCTGTGTGTTTTTCAGGTACTTTCTTCTCTGAACCTGAGAATCTGCTTGGCCATTATTTTCAGGGGCCTCAAACCTTCTTCACAAATCAGTGGGAAGAGGTCAGCATCAGGGGCTGTGATACTTTGCATGCACTTGAGTTGTCTTTCTAAGAGCTACACACCTGTTAAATCCATGCTAAACGTTTGTTAAAATGGTCTCATCATTTAAAAGCCTGCTATTTTTTAAAATTCTGAGGCAGGTCTTTCTCTAGTCCATGCAGTCTTCACACTTGAAATCCTCCTGCCTCAGCCTTCTGAGGGTGGGGATTGCAGCAGTGTGCCCCTCTATTTGGCTCTAAGAACTTGTGATCACAGAGGGCTTCCCATGCAAAGAGGACTCCAGGCCTCAGCCCATCCTAATCTGGTCTATGTCACCGGGTAGAGAAGCAATGTTTACTTCTTGGGTTGCTTAGGGAATTGCTGGGACTGACATGGTGATGCATGATTGTTTATCTTAGCACTCTGAGGCTGAATCAAGAGGTTTACAATTTTAAGCCCCGCCTGAGCAATTGGATAAAAACCTTTCTGTTCAATATAAAAGGCCCTGAGTAGAGCACATTGCCAAGGTCCTGGGCTCAGTCCCTAATACAGAGAAAAAATTGGGAGTAGTTGGTTTATTAACGGTTAACACTAAGTGTGTGATGTTTAGGATTGAATCAAAAGATTTGCGCACGTGCTAGGCAAGTACTGCAGAACTGAGCTACACCCCCAGCTTGCAAAATTGCTCAGACTGGCCTTGAATTTTTCACATTCTCCTTCCTTGGCCTTTTCAGTAACTGGGACTACAGCCATGTGCCATCCTGGCTCGTTGAGGGGCAGTACTGGGAACCAAACCCGAGGGCCTTTTTTATTTTGATGCAAGATCTAAGTCACTAAGTTGCCCAAACTGAGGTAAAATTTGGGCTCCTCTTGCTGCCTTCCCAAGTACTGGGATTATAGGCCTGAACCAAAGTGTTAACATAGTAAGGTTTTAGCAACATGGAGAAAGTGGTGATTGGGCAAAGGTACCAGATAAGAGCAGGGTGGTTCTTTTAGGTGCATGACACTCAGGCCTTCCTTCTGCTACATCATCATAGACCAGTGAGGAGAAGCCACATTCACCCAAGATGTTTTTGTATGCTTTAGTTGCTTTTCCAGGTAAACGACATGGCAGTGGGCTGGAAGTATAGCTCAGTGGTAAGAGCACTTTCCTGGCATCTATGAAGCCCTGGCTTCTCAGTAGCATTGCAGACTCAGCCCCACTCCCTAAAAAAGCAAGGAAACAATTAGAGCTACTGTGGAACTCTTTCTTAGGAAAATAGCCTGCGTGCATCTTTTATAAGCCCTGTGTCCAAAGCTGTGCTTTTGGTATTTAATGTGTGACTCCAGGCATTCCAGAAAGGTGGTCTCTGTCACAGATTTTACCTTTCACACTGATTGCTAGTAAACTCTTCAAGTTGATTCTTTGAAATATTAAATAAAATTGACAAGCCCTTAGCCAGCCTTATCAAAAAGAGAAAAGGCTGGGGATTTAGCTCAGCAGCATAAGCGCCTGCCTTGCAAGTGCGTGGTCGTGAATTCGATCCCTGGTACCAATTTAAAAAAATAAAAAAAGATATGCTAATAATTTTGGCTGGGGATTTAGCTCAGCAGCACAAGCTCCTGGCAAGTACAAGGTCATGAGTTCAATCCCCAGTTCCAGGAAAAAAAAAAAAGAGAAAAGTTTTAAATCTATGTAATTATGAATGAAAAAGCTGACATCACAAGAGTCCTGCAGAAATCCAGATCTTCAGTACCTGCTTTGAGAATCTGTACTCTAATAAGATGGAACACAGAAAATAAATGGACAGATTCCTAGATATATATAAGTTACCAAAACTGAATCAAGAAGATAACAAAAATTCTAAATATCACTCATTGAAATTAAAGATGTAATTAAAAACCCACCAACAAAGGAAAGCACATCATAAAGGATTGATTCACTGCTTAGTTCGACAAGAAATTCAGAGAACTAATACCACTACTCCAAAAGCTGATGAAATTGAAAAGAGCAACATTCCCAAAGTCATTCCCAGAACTAAAGTCACTCCTGATACTAAAACCAAAGAAGGACCCAACCAAAAAAGGGAACTGTAGGCCAGTCTCCCTAATGAATATAGACACAACATCCTCAGTAAGATACTGGCAAATGGAGTGCAGCAAATCATCAAGATTACCCACTATGCCAAGTAGGCGTCATCCCAGGAATGCAAGGATGGTGCATTCAGCATATGCAAATCAATAAATGTAATATAGTAAGAGCCAGGAACAAAAACTATATGATCATCTCAGATGCAGAAAAAGCATTTGACAAAGTCCAACACCTATTCATGTCAAAAAACCCTACGGAGAAATTGGAACAATTGGTCTTTATCTCAATCTGATAAAAGACATCTATGACAAGCCAACAGCCAGCATCACACTAAATGGATGAAAAAGTTTTCACTAAAATCAGGAACAAGACAAAGATGTCAAACAAAACAAAACAAAACAAAAAACTGGGATGCCCACTGTTACCACTCTTATTCCATAAAGTACTGGAAGTATTAGCCAGAGGAGTTAGAGAAGAGAAAAATGAATAAGGACAGGGGAGGAAGAAGTTAAATTATCATTTGCAGATATCATGATATGCTACATAGAAGACCCCAAAAACTCCACCAAAAGACAGATTTAACAACCAGTTTCAGTCATGTAGCTGAATGGTTACAAAGTCAACACTCCAATCAGTAGCGTTACTGTACACAAATAGCAAACTCCCTGAGAGAGAAATTAGGGAAACAACACCTTTCACAAAAAAAAAAAAGACTCAATCTAACAAAGGAATTAAAAGACCTCTACATTGAAAACTACAGTAAGTACGCTGAAAAAAGATTGAAGAGCATACCAGAAAATGGAATGATGTCCCTTGTTTGTGAGTTGGAAGAAACAAAATACTAAAAATGGCCAGACTTCCAAAATTGTCATACAGATTTAATGCAACCCCAGTGAAAATACCAATAGCATATCTCACGGAGTTAGAGAAAGCAATCCTAAAATTAATCTGGAACCAGAAGAGACCTAGAGTAGCAAAGCATCCTGGGCAACAAAGGCAAGGTAGGGGGCATCATAATCCCAAACTTGAAAGTATGCTACAAAGCTACTGTGATTAAAAAAAAAAAACAAAAAAAAAAAACCATGGTACTTGCAAAGAAACACCCCAGGATCAGTGGAACAGATTAGAAGATGCAGAAAGAACTCCAAGCAACTCAGACGCCTTGTCCTTGACAAAGGAGCCAAACACCTTTCCTGGAAGAAATATCTTTTTTTGCCTCTTTAATAAATGGTGCTAGGAATATTGGCTCTCCACACACTGAAGATGAAAACTAGACCCATATCTTTCACCATGCACTAAATGAAAATGGATAAGATTTAAATATTAAAGCAGAAACAATATGCCAGAAGAAAGAACAGGTAGAACTCTTCAAGACACTGGCGTAGGCAAAGACTGTATGAACAAAACCCTAGTCACACAGGAAGTACAAAGAATCAACAACTGAGATTTCACGTTATTAGGAAGCTTTTGCACAGCAAGAGAAACCACAACAGAGTGAAAAGGCAAAGAGCGAAGAGTGGGAAAAAATCTTTTGGCAGCTGTTCCTCAGCCAAAAGACTAATATCTATAATATACAAAGAACACAAAAAACAAACAAACAAAAAACAGACTCCTCCAAATGTAAAGACCCAATCCAAAACTGGGCATCTGAAATGAATAGGTATGTCTCAGATGAACAAGCAGAGATGGCAAATACATACATGAAAAAAATGTTCAACATCACTGTTCATTGGAAAGATGCAAATGAAAACACAGATTTTCACTGCCGAAAGAATGGGCTACTATGAAGAAATCAACCAATCACTCACATGCCTGTAATCCCCACCAACCAGGAGGCTGAGGCAGGAGATTTGCTGAGTTCAAGGCCAGCTGGGCTACATTTTGAGTAAAGCTAGCGTGAACCACATAGTGGACCCTGTCTCAAAAAAAAAAAAAAAAGCATAAACTCTTCCACCGTTTTTCTATCTTAAAAACAGGATTTTCAGAGCTGCTTCATTATTCCAGACCTTTAACCCACTGTCTGTAACTCAGGTCCTCTGAGCACAAATTGGTGCCATCACACACAAGGCCAGTAACAGAAAACTTGGACTGCGATGACAGAGGTCCATTTCAAATAGGTCCATAAAGAGCTGTATCCTCCTCTGGAATACAAGTCCCAGACCAGCTCTTTGCTGGGGGCTCTAGGCAGAAGGGCTTGTAGAGGGTCATTTACCTCATCTGTAAAATGGGTATAAATCTAATGCACGGAATTATGATGAGACTAGATGAGATTCGAGAATGTTTAATGTGGAACAAGGGAGCCTTCATGCTGGTAGCTGTTCCTGTTATGCTTGGCAGGAAATCTGAGCTATCCTGCTTAGACTTCGGCTCACATGGATTCCTCTGGTGGAAGCTGTTGAGGCTGAAGAGGGAGGTCCCTGGGTCACTAGGCAGCCAGCTGTGGACAACACCTTCACCTTAAGGGTGAAGTGAAATTTTGTAGCTCATGAACAAGAGTGGATCCATGTAAGGGTATATGCTTCACCGTTCCCTGTTTGCTTTAAAAATGCAAAGTGCAGAAAGGAAAAGAGTGAACTTGTAGGGTGAACTCTCTAAGTCTCATAAAATAAGCCACTGGGCCATGGATACAGCTCAGTGGCAAAGCACCTGCCTGGCAAGTGTGAGGTCATGAGTTTGATTTCTGGTACCAAAAATGAAGTAAGCCAAGGCCTGGTGCAGTTGGAGCCACCATGTTTTGTTCACTCTCACATTGCACCCCTGGCCCCTGTCTACCATCAGCGGACATTTCCGGACACTGAGACCCAAGTGGGTGCACAAGGAGGCCAAAGCCTGTGGTCCCACACTGTTTACTGGGTGTAGGGGGCCCCATTGAGAGTCCAGCAAGTGACTGTGGTCTGATATCCTGCACACATCTGAAACTTTTTTTTTTTTTTGAGACAGGATTTCACTGTGCAATTCAGACTGACCTTGAACTCCCTTTGTAACCCAGGCTGGCCTTGATTTCAAGGTGAGCCTCCTGCCTCAGCCTCCTGAGTGCTGGAATTACAGTTGTGCATCATCACACCCAGCTGTGTCCACGTCTGAACACATGGCAGCTAACTTACCCCTTGGTGTCCTTCCTTTATGGGTTCTGTGGCCTTGGTGTCTTCACTTACAGGGTGGCATTTTTTTCAATGGGGGGAGCATTGGCTTCCTAAATAACGGAGGTTCCCTTAATTACCCCAGTTCTTGCAAACAACAGTAAGTACATAAAACAAGGAGTATCCTTTTTTGTTAAAGAACAAAGACTGCCATTACCTTTGGAGCTCTCAAAATCACCTAATGTGGTTAAAAAAGAAATCACTAGACAGGTGTGATGATGCACACCTGTACTCCCAGCAATCCAGGAGGCTGAGGCAAGAAGATGGTGAGTTTAAGCCCAGCCTGGGCAACCTAGTGAGTTGGCGGACTCAGGGTGCAACTCAGTGTGAAGGCCCTGGGTTCAAATCCCAGTCCTGCAAAAGTACAGGGAGAAAAAGGAGGAGAAGAAATTGCTACTTCTAAGTATCAAAATAAAAATGATGTGTTGGCTCCACTGGAACCAAATTTAAGGCAGTGGAGTTAGCTATCGGGTGAAATGGACTTCACAGTGCAGGGTGAGTCAACCTGGCGTGTGTGTTCAGGAAGAAACACCATAGGCCTGAGGGTGGAGGGCGGCAGAGCTCTTGCCTGGCAGGTGCCCCGCGTTCCATCCCCAGCCCTGCAAAAAAATCTCATCAGACTCTGATTTTAAAACGTAAAATATGCCGGGGATTTAGCTCAGCGGCATAAGCACCTGCCTGGCAAGCGCTAGGTCATGAGTTAGATCCCTGATACCAAAAAAATAATAAACATAAAAATAAAACAAAACATACATGTGACAGTGACTTTCCAGGAGAGAAAGGAACATCCCGAGCTGCTTTTCTGCCCTGCCCTATCATTTCCATTCTCCAGTCCTTTGGAGATGGGTCATCTTTTATTTGAAGCAAAGACAAACTGAAAGGGATCTAGCATTCTGAAGACAGAGGCGTGTACAGTAAAACCTCGGCTCCTGAAGGCTTTTGGGTTTTTTATTTTCTTGGTACCCAGAACCGAACTCAGAACTTTGCACTTGCCATGCAGGTGCTTGTGCCTGTGAGCTATATCCCCATCCCATTTCTGTTTGCAAACAACTTGGTTCGCAAGCAGAAGTATTTGGAAGAATTTTGCTTTGCTTAGCATAATCCACGTCCAGCAACAAACACGACCACAGCCATTTTCCCCAAACACACACACACACACACACAACTTCTCCCTAATCATAAAACAAATTAAATTCGAGGTACTGCTAGAATAGTGGGAAAATTATTGGTCCTTAATTATTTTTATTTTTAAAAACAATGAAACTAAGGACCGCAGCATCTGATGGTAAACCTTGTAGTTACATCTGTTGGCTTTAGGTTTCCTTCTTGTTTTAATTTTTCTTGCTTATTGATTACTTGTGGCTTTTAGGACATCCTTCCTGCTGGGAGGAATTATTGTTCCTGATTTCCCTAAGTGTCCCGATGTCACAGATTGGGGCTGGAGCCAAAGCAGTCAGACAGTGAGAGGGATCTGCTGAAGCAAGAGAGCCAGGGCTGGCGCTCACACCAGGGCCCGGCACGAGGGACTGCACGCCTGAGAGCCGCGCACGAACCGAGCAGAAAATGCTGTTTTCAAGTCTTCGCTTCCGTCTGGTAGAAGCAGGTTTCCATCTGGGGCCAGAACAAGTGAGTTTCTGCAGGACGACTGCCCCCCTGCCCAGTTCACAGGAGGAGGAAGCCAATCCAGACGTTCTTGGCCCAAAAGGCTCCTTCTTCCCCGTGTCCTGCGGCTTCTGTGAGTGTGTCCCTTGGCTGCTCCCACTCTGCAGCGCACACTCCTTTTGCACCTTCAGCGCGTGTGCATCCTCACTGTGGGGGGTGGGGGGAGTGTCGTCCGATTGTTTGTGCAGGATTCCAAGACCTGGAAAGAATTCCCTCAGACCTGTCATCAGTGACATGTTCCCGTGAGCCGGCCAAGAGGTGAGACGCCTTTGGGGAAAGGTGTGTGTGTGCGTGTGCGTGTGTGTGCGCGCGTGTGTATGTGCATGTGCGTGTGTCTATGTGTGTGCATGTGTTTCTCCTCCCCCCTCTCTTCTCTTCCCCTTTGTCGTGTCTTTGGTGACTCACTTCAGGCAGTTACAAGCTGCCAGGACCGACCCGGTCAGAGAATGGACCCTTTAGGCCATGCCAGGTGCCGGAAAACTGCATAGCACGCAGGTTCCATGTGCGCATGACCCCAAACTTCAGGCGTATCTTCTCCTCCCATCCACTTAATTCTGCTTTCTCATTCTTTTGCAAGGAATAGCTGGCGCTAGCTGGGTCTCCTGCCTGAGTAGCCCCCCACCAGTCTGCCCAATCCGTGCGTGTGCGCACCACACCATCAAAGCCTCACTGGTGCTTTTCCCCCACGTGGACTTTTATCTGCCCTTCGATTTGGTGCCCTGTGTGCTAAGGCCCCAGGGGGCCACTGCAGTTTACCTTCCTGCTGGGTTTCTCAGCTGTCCTCATGCATACTGGGCAGCTGACCCTTGGGGGTAAGAGCTGTGGTCTCCACCATCAAGGGACCTCAGGGCCTCTTCAACTCTTCCGTTCTGCATCTGGGTAGATCCCTCCTTTGTTTCTCTCATGGAATTTGGAAACAGATGCCCCAGGGGCCTGAGCAGAACAAAGAGAACGGAGCGTGAAGGTCAGCTGATCAGCTGAGGATAGGAAGAAGAGAGCTGGAGTCTTTTCATCAGCTGATAACACCTTTGACTTTGGACCTGAAACTTTCTAAGGCTTTTTTGTGATGAACTGAAAAATAGGCTTTTATCTCTACTGCCTTGAAAAATAATTACCAGGCTTTCCTTACCGAGAACCCACCCTGTATCCTCTGGGTTTTTTTCCCAGCTTGGGTTTTCCTCTCTTCCTGGGAAAAACACTTCTGTACTTTTTAAAATAAATTTTATCTATAAAAGCAATAATAAGCTGGGTGTGGTGGTGCACGCCTGTAATCCCAGCACTCTGGAGGCTGAGACAGGAGGATCACTGTGAGTTTGAGGCCAGCCTGGGCTACAAAGTGAGTTCAAGGCCAGCCTCACTGTATACAGCAACCCTGCATTTAAAAAAACAAAAAAGACCCATCTTTTATCATCAGATCGAACGGAGGGGTGCTGCTTCTTAAGTAGTTAGGTGTAGCCTGATCTTCCAGGTTGCACTGTGGACCACAGGCTATGGAGAGGTCTAAGAAAGAAAGAAAGAAAGAAAGAAAGAAAGAAAGAAAGAAAGAAAGAGGACACCGGTGCCACTCACTTTGTCAGAAACACCTGGTCCTGCGAATTGAGTTTCACGGGGGACACCCCAGAGCCCACCGGATCTCCACCCACCAAAGGACCCCAGACCACATCTCTTCCCTCACAGTAGGGGTCCCACGAAGCACCCTGGGGAACACCCTGCGTATCCACCCACCTCACCGTTAGGCTGTACCCTTAAAACCAGAGACAGACAAACAAACAAACGAAAAACTGGAAACCATTTGACCCAGAGAATCAGCAAAAAACCACTTTATCTTCTATCGAAATACTGCTTGATCCAGGATAACCAGGACATGGTGAGAGCTGGGTGCACAGGGTAGATTATGTTACAGCACTAATCTCCAGTTAGACCTTTCCTCAGAGGCAAGGAAAGCGGTCTGAAATTCCTTGTGTTAGGCTTGTAGGGCTCTTAATTTGAAACCACCCTCTGCAAGTCCCAGGAGACACAGAACCACCGGGCATGATGGCACACGCCTGTAATCCCAGCACTTGAGAGGCTGAAGCAGGAGGGTCACCATAAAGTTGGACTACAAAAGAAAACCTTCCCAAAAAGAAAGCGAAGAAGAGGGAGAAGGAGGAAAAGAAGAAGAGAAGGTTGAGAAAGAGAAAAAACCGAAAAAAAAAAAAAAGGCAGGCCAATTAGTGCAATGGGCAGTGCTTTAAGTGTACCCAAGTCTTCCCAGGGTAAACCCAGGACTAATCAAGGAAGAGCTAATTTTTTGTTTGTTTTTGTTTTTGAGACAGGGTCTCACTCTACAGTTCAGGCTGGGTTTGAACTTAGTATGTAGGCCAGGCTGGCCTTGAATTCATGGCGATCCTCCTGCCTCAGCCTCCCAAGTGCTGGGATTACAGGTGTGCACCACCATGCCAGGCGACTTTCTGTTTTTGAGGAAACTGGACACTGGGCATGCAACTGTAGCAGGCCACTGCCTGGACCCTGCTCCATGTGTCAGGAGCCTTAGGGTTAGGGTTAGGGTGCTCTGTCTTAACACCCTTCTCTGGACACCTTCCTCTACATCATTAGCCACAATTGGGGTTAAGGGGAGCCCTGGCCATGCTCTTGCTTTGACATGTCAGTTTCAAGGCCAGATGTTCAACCGTGAGATTTTAATTGTCCCACATTGTCCTGTTCCCTTACAGATTTACTGGAAAGCTGGGGGCAGTTGTCCGATTCTGGCAAAGGCCAAAACAACTTTTACCTATTTATGCTACACCAGGCTTCCCCAACCTAACAAACCAGCAGTTGGGCCCTACTGCGTGGTATGATGGGATGTGCGGGTCAACATCAGTGGGTATAAAACTGAAAGAGCCCAGCTGGTTTCCCAAGCAAAACCAATATTCAACCAAAGAAGAGGCCCACACAGGCCTCCAGCCTCTCCTAGGCGGGTTTATCAAGCACGTCCTTTTGCCGTTTCACCGGTCTTCTTGCAATACTGTCAAGCAATCAAACCTTCAAGAAACTATAAGATGCTACCAGACCTCTGCCTCATTAATAAGGCTGTAACCCCACTCTACCCTCTAGTGGCAGATCCATATCCCAGATTCCGAGAGGTACAAATTAGTTCTCCATTTTGAATCTGAAAGATGTTTTTCCTTTCTCTCTCTCTCTCTCTCTTTTTTTTTTTTTTTGAGACAGGGTCTCATGATGTAGTTCAGGCTGGCCTTGAATTTGCATTGATCCTCTTGCCTCAGCCTCCCAAGTGCTGGAATTACAGACTTAAACCACCATGCCTGGCAAAGATACTTTCTCTTCTATTCTTCTTTATCTAGATTCCTAGTTCCGGTTTGCCTTTAAATAGGAAAAATCCCATCTCAAAGGGAATATAACAGTATACTTTGGCAGTTTTCCCACAGGGTTTTAGCGATAGCCCCCATCTTTTTGGTCAGGCAGTGGGAAAGGATTTAAGAAACATAAAAGGAGCATAAATAGAGGGCCATTCTACAGTATGTGTTTAATACTCTAATCTCCAACCCAAGCTAGGATCTCTCCAATAAGAATACTATCCAAACTCTAAATTTTCTAGCTAAAAAGAGTTATAAAATCTCAAAGTAAAAAGCTAAGATATTCTTTCCAAGTCCAATACTTGAGGTCCATTCTTACACCCAGGGAATGGCAATTGTCTGATCCAGACTATCTATGATCTCAGGTCTCTTACCACCAAGCAATGTCTTAATTTCTTCCTGGAAATCCTGGCTTCTCCTGAATATGGATACCTAATTTTGTACTAATGGCAAAGGCTTTATATGAAGCCTAAGTCTGAGACTTTAAAATGGACAAAATGGACAAAAATGACTGACCATTCCTTGTAAGAAACAAAACATGCCTTTTCTGAGGCTCTGGCGCTAGGCATATCTGACTTCAAGAAACCTTTCTTCCTCTACATATCAGAAGAGAGAGGAACTTCTCTGGGTGTTTTGACCCAAAGTTGGGATGAGAACCCTGCCCAGTGGCATACTTTTCCAAAAATGTTAGATGGAGTGGCTGCTGAGTAGCCAGCCTGCCTGAGGGCAGTAACATCTACAGCTATGGTAACAGAAGAAGCCACAAAGCTAACTTTATGACAAAATTTGGAAGTCTTGGCTCCTCATCAGGTCAGGGCTATTCTTGAGACAAAAGATTACTTTTGGTTGACAGATGCATGGCTTACCAAGCACCAGGCCCTGCTTCTGGCCACTGTAGAAGACTTGCATAAAGACTTGTGCTACCCTTAATGCTGCCTCCCAATCCCTCCGGGCTTAGAGGTTAGCCACTCTGTGAACAGGTGATTCCCAGGCGGGCAGGACACCAGTGACCTGCCCCTCCAAGCCCCTGAGGAGGTGTGGTTTATCTAATGGAAGTAGCTTTGCCTGAGAACACAGAAAGGCGCCTTATGCAGCCATCAGTTTACAACAGGTCCTTCCCTCAGAGACCTCCCCTCAAAAAGCAGAGCTCATGGCCCTTACCCAGGCATCAGTACCAGGAAAAGGCAAAAAGCTAAATATGCCAACTCCAGATATGCCTCGCTGGCACTGTAAGCTAGAAAGAAAAGTGCTTGATAACTAATAAAGAATCATCTATGACGCACAAGCAAGAAATCCTCCAACTCCTGGCAGCAGGCTGCCATCATTCATTGAAAGGGACACCAAGGAACATGCCGAAGTCTCCTTGGGAAATCAAAGGGCTGGTGAAGACCCAAAGGGGCATCTTCCAATGGCTCAAGAGCCTGGCCTTATTCTGTTACTGAGGGTCCGTTAAACCCAGGATCTAGGATGAGGAAAAACTAAAAGCTTTTGATGGTATTTGGAGGAAAAAAATGGTGCTTCCTCAAAGGACACACTGGAAAGCAATAAAAACCTTCATATTCTTTCCATACCGAAAGGGATGCGACATGGGAAAGGGTCACTCCAGGACCAGGACTAGCAGTGGCCACTCAAGGGTCAGCAAATCTTGCCCACTCTGTCTACAATAATCCTCACAAGCATGAATCACCTTCTTCGTTAAAAGCTGTATGGGGGAAAAAATAAAACCTGCACAGAGGAGCAGGTCACACCCTGGAGAGGACGAGCAGTTAGACTTTAGCCCCTATCAACACGTGGGGCACTGAACCATGTTGGTCCCTGCCCATTCAGAAAAGGCCACCGAGGTAGTTAAGGTGCTCCTCAAAGGATTCATCCCCTGGCTTGCAGCACCCCAATCCCTTCAGAGGGACAGTGGGCCTTCCTTTACCTTGCAACTAACTCAGCGGGTGGCAGAAGCTTTGGAAATAAAGTGTCTTCCCCATTCTGCTGGGAGACCTCCGTCCTCTGGAAAGGTTAACAAGCCAACCGGAGCCTGAAGCAAACTGGGAAAACTTCATTTCCCTAAGGGATTTCTAAATCTTGGCTCTGATTACTGCTGATAACCCTCAGGAGGATTCCAAACACCCCAAAACTGGGCTAAACAGGAGTCCATTTGAGATGCTATATATGGAGGCCTTTTCTAGCTTTGGCCATTAGAGTGGACCCCAGAGGCCATAGGATTCATACTGTATTTTACTAAAGTAGACCAAGTACAACAGGCTATCTGTCCAATTCTATGGAAAAGTCCTGCCAGCTCCCGGCCCAGGAGGACCACCCAGCATCTGTGCTGGAGACCGAGTGCCATTAAAACTCAGAAAGAAAGGAGCCCTGCAGACAAATGAAAGCCAGGTGGCAGGGCCCCCTTTACATGCCCACTGCAGTGAAGACAGCAGAGACAGAGCAGCATTCCCGTTTCTGGGAAAGTCCAACCCCACCTGGACCCTCTGAGGGGAGCTGTGGAGGACCCCCCCCACCAGCTTGGCTGTCCTTGAAAGAAGGCCATTTGTCTCCATCTTGGCTAAACCTAGCCCTAGGTCCATGAATGGATATGCACAGAGCTGGCTGGGATAATGCTGTACCCCCTCAATGGGCTTTAAGCAATGCAAATGGGCTTTAAGCCTTTGAAGCAACAGGACAGGTCAGTGACACCCTGCCTAGAGCTCCCTACTACTAAGTGTGAGCTGGGCCGAGAGAGCCTGCTGTCTGCTGGGCTGAGCCTGGAGAAAGAGTCCATGATGTCCCGGGGCAGAAAGGCCAGACATCAGCTGAAGCAACTGACCCAAACCACTGGGTACTTCCTCAGCCTGTAAGGCACATTACTCTTTCTGCTTCCCCTTCTTCTCTCTCTCTCTTTCTGCAAATTGCAGATACCGTTGAAGCCCCTACCTAGCCCAGCTCACAGCACTCATGTACTTCCCACCATTCTCACACTCATTCATCCTCGAGCCACTTTATTAATTTCACTAATTAATAAAACCCAATTAGGCCCTGGACCGCGGCCTTTGTTTCATTAGCCCTTGTCCTGATCAGCTTAGGACCCCCTGGGCTCCCTACCGTGAGAGCCATGTAGTCTTCTCTCTGTTCACCTGTGGGTTGCCCTGGAAGTGGCAGGCCGGAACTGACTTTCTAGAACTCCAGTGACTTCTCCCTGGGATCCCAAATAGGAACTCCTCTGGAGACCTCGGTGAGGCTGGAGCCGGGTCTCTATGGAAAAGACCTGCGCAAAGAAGACATCTCTTCCTGTGGATCTCTGGTGGATCTGAGGTTCTTCTTAAAAAAGCAAGATTCCAGTGTGGCTCCGGGTGCGGGTGGGTAGACTCACTAATGAGCCTGAGCCACCACAGCTTAAATGGGCTCCTGGGTTGGGAGTCCCGCTTTTAAATGGATCCCTAGTGTGCCAGGGCGATGGCTGTCAGACTCCTGATATCCCTATTAGCCATGCTTTTCTCTCCACAGGAAGCATGAAAATAAAAGTCAGATCAGCGGGGCGTGTCGGTGCAGGCCTGTGATCCCAGCACTTGGGAGGAGGCCGAGGCAGGAGTTTGAGACCAGCCTGAGCTACCTAGGAAGACCCTGTCTCAACAAAACAAAAAGAAGCAAAGAAAACTTCTCATGGAAAAGTAGTGGGGAGGAGAATCAGATGCCAGTGTGGGCTGGGAGATAAGAAGAGCCAAGGCTCCCCCTCGAAGCCACACCCCTGGAAGTGACCCACTGATCTGGAGAAACACAGGCTGAGATGGTAAAAGACAAGTGAGTGCTTGTAGTGTTTAGGGTCTCACTGGCTGTGCAGGTCTGAAGCCTGCAGTCTGATCATCTATGTGGAGGAGAACAATATGCGACATAGCATCATCCATGGGGGAATCTCCTGAAGCGGTGCCGCTGTTAATTCCCTATTACCTTGTTCTAAAGCTCTAAAGTATTGTTTTCATTTTGGGGGGCTTTATTCTGTTTCGTCTTGTTTGATTTTACTATATCTGATGGCATAGGTAGCTATTTCAGAGATAACATATATTATGGTAGCTATTTTGGATTTACCATTATTTTGTCTTGAAGTCCTGTATTGCATTCCTTGTTTTGTTTTTGTTGGTTCTATTCTGTCTCTGTTTTGATTTGCCTGCATCTGAAGGTACGGGCAGCTATTTGAAGATAACAAGTGGCATTAGGTAGCCGTCCCTATCCTTCACTGCATGAGGGAGAAGCCAGGCTAGGAATCCCAGACCCTGAGGCCACCTTTCCCTTGTCCCGTGGCCGTGGTGTGGCTGGCTGCCGGCCTGGCCTCACTCAGCGGCGAAGCGCAGTCCTGTTTCACTGTCAGGAAGTGTGGATCTCGGCCCCACTTTCTATATGCCCTGTCTGGTTCTTTGCGCGGGACACCAAGAACCTAGAAAGAATTCCCCCGGGAACCAAAAGAAGCGGGTCACATCCTGGACTGATTGCTGTCTTCATAGCCTGATCCCGGGTGTACAATGAGAAGAAACCAAGGAGCTGAGTCCTCCCCGGCCTTTGCACCGCACCTGGCTCCATTCATCCAAAAATAAGGCCGCCCCAGTGATTTTCAGGCTTAGGAGGTCGTACAGAGGGCGACAGTGGAAGGCGCCTAGGAGCGCGGTCTCTGAGCCTGTGAGCACCAGAAGCCGGAGTTATTAAGTCCCTTCCCCCACCCCTGCCCTTCTCCCTGTTCCTGCTCTGACCCTCAGTCTTCGACAACCCTAGCTACGGCCACCGGGTGCGTGCTGGGCCAGTCTCCCTCCGTGTGCTGCACCAGAGCCTGGACTGTTTCTGGCCCGCTCAGCGGCAACAATTCCTTTTCGTTTCCTGATGTCGCAAAGACCACACAAGGGGGGAGCAGAAACTCCAGTGGAACATGGGGTCTCACAACTTCAGAATTCTACAGGCCAGGACATTGTATATATATATATATATATATATATATATATATATATATATATATATATATATATATATATATTTATGTGGTGCTAGGGATTGAAGTAAGGGCCTTGCTCACGTTAGGACAGTGCTGGACCTCTCAGCTACATCTCGGCCCCGATCGGTTTCTAAAAATAGGGGCGGGCCGAAGCCTGGTGTGGTAGTTCACACCTGTAACCCTAACACACCGGAGGCTGAGACAGGAGGGGGGAAAGTTCATGGCCAGCCTAGGCTACATGGCAATTTGAAGCCCAGCCTCAACTACACAGTGAGACTCTGTCTCAGAAAAGAAAAACAAAGAAAACAAAAAGACAAGAAAAGAAAAAAAAATTTTTAAATTTAAAAACTGGTGGAACCTTTGCATTTCCCATGTTTTAAATTTGTCAAATGGGCTGGGGATTTATCTCAGTAGCATAAGTGCCTGCCTGGCAAGTGCGAGGTTGTGAGTTCCATCCCAGAATAAAAAAAAAAAAAAAATTATCAAATAAGGATGATTAGCAACAGCACAACATCTCTTCTCACATTACTTTGTCTCGTTATTCACGTGGCTTTTTTTTTTCTTCTTCCTTTTTATTTCCAGGGACTGAACCCAGGGCCTTTGCATTGAGCTACATCCCAGCCTTTTACATTTTTATTTTGTTTTATTTTATTTATTCATTTATTTATTTATTTATTTATTTATTTATTTATTTATTTATTTATTTTGTCTTTTGAAACAGGGTCTCACTATGCAATTCACGCTGGCCTTGAACTCACTTTGTAGCCCAGGCTGGCTTCAAACTTGCAGTGAACCTCCTGCCTCTGCCTCCTGAGTGCTGGGATTACAGACATGAGCCACCATGCCCGACCTTTTTTATTTTTTATTTACTTTATTCTTTTATTTTTTATTTTGAAACAGGGTCTTGCCCAGTTGCTGTAATGCCCTGGTTGGGCTTAAATTGGAATTGTTCTGGTTCAGCCTCCCACAGTATTGCAATTATAGGCACATGTCACCATGCCTGGCTCACAGGGTATTTGTTCCCCCTAAAATGTTTACTTGTTTTCTGTTTCCCTCTGGGAAAATATTTTAAAGGGGCAAAATCATGACTTAACATAAAGTGAACACACATGGAGGATCTACAGCTGATCCACAAGCACGCCTAAACTGCGGTTAGTCAGGAGTGTAGAACTGACAAAGAACTGCAAAACAAGGTCAGACGTGCAGGGTAAACAGTTGTACCACAGTGGAAAACTTCATTTGCATTTCTCTGAATAAGAATTCTTTGTAATACTATCAATTTTCTACAAGTGATTCAATTCAAAATAGCTGAAAGATAAACAGAGGCCCTGGTCACTTTGAAGGGTGTGCTGTAGAGGTCATCCACTCCTCTTCCAAGGTCTTTTACGACCTTCGCCTGGGTGTCATCTACAGGACCGGGGACAGTCTCTGCCTTGTTCACTGTTACTCCCAGTGTCTGGAACTTTCAAAGGCCTCAGTGAAGACTACTAAAAAAAAATGATTAGATCATCTGTTGATTTTTGCCCAGACGCTTTTGGGTTTTTGTTTTTGTTTTTGGAGATGAGGTCTTGCTATGTAATTCAGGCTGGACTCGAACTCACTGTGTAGCCCAGGCTGATCTCAAACCCACAGTAATCCTCCTGCCTCAGCCTCCCAACCAAATGTTGGGATTACAAGTGTGGCCTGCCATGCCTGGGGGGTATTCTTTAAAAAAAAAAAAAGGAGTAGAGAGGATGGAATTACTGTCTACAGAAATAGATTTTCACATTTTTTAACAGAGCCAAGAATAGTGGCCAAGCCTATAATCCCAGCAGGTTGAGGCAGAAAGATGGCAAATTTGAGGCAACTTAACATGACCATGTCTTAAAATAAAACCAGCTGGGGATGTAGCTGAGCGATAAAGGGCTTGTCAGCGGCCCTGAGGCCCTGGGTTTGAATCCCCAGTGTGATAAGGGAGGGAGAAATCTGTTAATTAAATTACCATATATTCAAAAAAGTCTATCTGGAGCCCTGGGGATGTAGCTCAGTGGCCGAGGACCTGCCAGCATGTGCGATATTGACAAAGAAAGCACTCGCCCCCCAACAAAACCAAAACCGAAACACTACTCTCTGGGTATTTTAACCAAGGCAATTGTGGCTCACTATGGTGTTTATTCCTGAATTAAGGGTAATGATCCCAGGCGGCATCGTAAGGGGAGAGTTTGGTGAGGATCGGTCACATAGCAGACATCAGGGCAAGGACTTTTGTTATCTGTTCTTATACCAACCCCTTCTCCCAGGGGCCTTCATAAAGCAGTTCCTTCCCCTAGATGGAGGTATCCTTCTAAACATGCTCAGCTGACTCCTCTACCCTTCTAATGGCCTGAGGAAGCCCTACTAGAATTGCCCCATTTTACAGATGAGGAAACTGAGGCCCAACAGTTTGTAGCTTGCCTGCAGTCCCTCAGCGAGGAGGTAGCAGAAGGAAAACACACGGTCCACAGGCAGCTGGAAGACATTTGGAATCAGGATGAGTTTGTTCCTGAAGTGTCGGTGCTACTGCGGTTCAGTTGTCACAGGAGGCCATGCTGGGTCTCGGCGCAGCCCAGCTCCTTGCAAACCTACGGCTGTGTGCACGGCACTCCTAAGTGTGTATTTTCCCATCTGCGAAGTTGGTTTGATCACTTAGACTTAGCCAGTAGGGTGGTTAGGTGGATTCAACCTGGAACTCCACACCTGTTTGTTGTTTTTATTTATTTATTTCATTTTTTTTTTTTTGAGACAGGATCTCGCTATGTAGTGCAGGCTGGCCTCTAACTCACAGCACCCTCCCGTCTCAGCCTCCCGAGTGCTGAGCTCACAGGTGGGAGCCACCATGCCCGACTCCATGCCTGTTTTTAGAACCACAGCTCATGTTTTCTGAGTATTAACTGGTGGATTAATGTATTATGCTCACTGTCTTCTTGGGGTCGACTGGTACCCCAGCGGGCGGCATCATGGAGACAATTTTGGGACTTGCAGCTGACCTGAGGACTTACAGCTGGGGTGTGACAGGGGCCAGGTGTTCATGGAGGTGATGGGAAAGGTACTCTGATTATGGTAATCGGTGTTTATGCTTTCTCCACTCAGCAAGCCTTTATTGAGCGCTGACTGCAAGCCACAGCACACTGGACTGTTACAGTCACACATGCCAGGAAGGCAGTGACAGGCAGGGCTGCCCAGGTCTGTTGGCAGAAGAATGTGACTTCCTCTCCAAAGGTACAATGTAGCCATTTGTAATCACATGTTGTGAGACACAGACACACTCCTTAGCTGAGACGCTCCTCCCTTCTTTCCTCTCCCCAAGAATCTTAAAAACTCAGGCATTTGGCGGCTCTGTCCCAAACCTAGTAAACTTGTCAGAGCCACCCTCCTCCAGCATGAAGTATCAGTAGGTGTAGCTACTTAAAGGTTTGCTATAGTTGCAGTTAATTAGTTTTTATTGTGCCACTTTTTGAGGCTTTTTAATTACATACTAGTTTTTAATTTCCTTCCCACTACCCCTACCCCCACCCCAAGAAAAAGAAAAATGATTCTGAGGTCTCAGGAAAAGCTGTGGGTCCCAGACACTGTGTGGAGAGTGTGAGCGTGGACATGGAAGGAGTCAGGTGTGTGTGCTTCTGAGTCACAGACTGAACGTGATTGTACGTTTGGGGCCTGTGGGTAGATGTGCGAAGCCTAAAAGGTGTGTGTGAGGGGGGCGTGGTGATGCGCGCCTGTAATCCCAGGACCCGGGAGGCTGAAGCATTAATGAGTTCGAGGCCAGCCTGGACTATGTAGTCTCAAACAACAACAAAACCAGAAACAAAAAGTAAGAGGGAGGCACTGAGTGCGAGAGACCTGAGCATGCCTGTGACTGAATTCCAGGGGTCCAGGTGATGGGCAGGTGTGGGTTATGCAAGGGCGGGGTCATTGGAAAAGCTTTGTCTTTGCATGTGTGTCGCTGCAACTGGGAATCCTGAGGCCACACGTGTGTGAGATGCTCAGCGCGTGGACGAGGGAGAGCACAGCAAGGGAGGAGTTGAGCGTGTGCGATGGCGGATTTGCGTGTTGGTGGGGTGAGTGTGGCACAGTGCAGTGCACGTAGCGCCCCGCGTGCAGGTGAAGGGATGAACGTGAGCTCGATGGGTGGGCAAAAAGTGCGCGTGCCAGGGTGAAGGTGGGAGGCTGGGCGGGGTGAGCAGGCCGTGCACGCGCGCGGTTGCGGGGCGCTGAAGGTGCGGCGGCGGCTGGGCGCGCGCGTGCACGGCCGGGCGTGGGCGGGGGGCGCGTGGCCGGGTGGGCGCGCGTGGGGGGCGCGCCGCGCAGGCCGGGGGCGGGGACACTGCGGCGGCAGCGGCGACAGTGAGGACTCGGGCCGGCTGCCCCCCGTGGCAGGCGCGGCGCGGCGCGAGCAGGCGCGGAGTTCGGGCCCATGGTGCGTCCGTGTCCCTCCGTGGGGCCGCGCGGGCGGCTCCGCGCGTGGCCCGGCGCTCGCGACCTCGCCCCTTCGCTGCGGGCCCGGCCCGCCCGCTGCCGCCGCCTCCTCCCCCGGGGCGGTGCGGCGCCGGCGGGCGGCGGCGCGGAGGCCGGGCCGGGCGGTGGCGCCGGGGGCGCGGCGGCCAAGGCGGGCGGCGCCGGCGACATGACGGACAACATCCCGCTGCAGCCGGTGCGCCAGAAGAAGCGGATGGACAGCAGGCCGCGCGCCGGGTGAGTGGGCCCGGCCGCGCCCTCCTTTGTCCGCGGCCGGAGCCGGAGCCCGAGCCCGAGCCGGGGCGGGTGGGGTCGCGGGCCGCACGGTGGCCGCGCTCTGCAGTCGCCATGAGCGCGCGGCCGGCGGGAGAAGGACGGGCCTGGTCCGGGGAGGCGCCGGCCCGATCTGGCCCTGGGGGCCCGTCTGTGCGCAGCCTCCTACGGGGCCCCGAAGCCGGTCGGGCCCGGGGTTCAAACGCGCGCGGCGCCCGGGCCAGCTGCGCCTTTCGGCCGCGTATTGTTTCGCGATCGCCCCGGGTCGTGGCCACCGCGATCCCGAGTGTGCGCGCCGAGCCCTCCCGGAGCCGTCGCGCCCCGCGTGTGGGGGGAGGGGCCCCGGCACCTCGAGACCACCTGCTCCGAGCGACCCGCACCGCAGACGGCGGGTGGGGCGCCTGCTGCCCGGTGGCGGCGCTGACGCCCCGTCCCTCCCGGAGGTGGGGGAGGCGGCCCGGGCTGGGGCTGGATTCGCCACCTGCTGTGCGGTTCGGGGGCGTGGAAGACGGGTGGGGGGGGTTGGTTCCCCCCCTGGGGAGAGCAGCCGGGCTGGTGTGCCGCTCGGAGGTGGCAGTGACCTGCTGAGGGTAGGGGAGGCCGTGGCGTTGCTCAAAACGCACCTCCTTTGGGAAGAGCGGGGCGCTGGCAGCGTGGGGGAAACGCTGAGGCCCGGGCCCGCCCGCGCCTGTCAATCAGAGCCCATGGGGCGGGGCCCGGCGTGCGCGGTCCCCTGCGCAGGTGAGCGTGATGCCCTTTGAGGGCTGGGACCGGCGCTGGGCGGGGCCTGCGGGCTTGGCCCCGCCCTCCCCCGGCAGCCGCGGCCGCGGGATTGGAGCCGGGCAGGGTCCTCCTCCCTGGCCAGGTGTCCGGGGAAGAAGATGGTGCCAGCTGCCGTCTCCTGGGGTCTTTGTCCCTGGCGTCCCTGACTCCTCCGGGGAGGAGGAATCGAGCTGGACGCGGCCCGGGGCTGCAGATGGGGCGGAGACCGGGTCACCCGCCCCCCGTAGTTGCGCGCTCCTTTCTTCCACGTTCTGTGGTTCCTTTGCTTTCGCCCGGTGGTGGTTTCCTGAGCAGGGAGAGGAACGCAGCTGCCAGGAGGACGCCCAGCCAGTGAGCTGCGTCGCTTGCTGCTCCCCGTGCCTCGGTGGTGCAGTTCCCCAGAGCTCTGCCCGGGCAGTGGCTGGTGCGCGACCCACCCGCGCTCCGTATGGCCATGAGTTAGGGTGATCAGCAGATTGTGAAGTCCAGGGGTGATTCATGCGTGCCGTGAACAATGGTGAGCTGTCTGCTCAGGGCAGGGGCAGCTTCAGGTGATTGGGAAACTGGGTTAACAAGATGTGGCCAGCACCTGTCCTGTCTGCGTTGGAATCACCCCGTTGTGGACCTTTGAAATGAGACTGGGGTGGGACCCGAGTGTATCTACTGTCGGCCTTCTGTGTCCAGGCGATCAAACTGCTGATTGGAAAGCACCTGGAAGACATTGTTTCTGTATTGATCCTGCAGTGTGTTTTTCGTACCCTCAGTCCCTACACGATACAGTGTAACGACTCTGTGTGAAGCATGTACACGCCTCAGGTGTCCAAGGCATCTGGAGACTGTGAATGTTGGGAGGATGCAGCTTCTGTCCAAATACTGTGCTGTTAGGACCCTTGAGTGCCCTCACATTTTGGCAGCCAGGGCGCCCTGGAACCAGGCCCCTGGGTACTGCGGATGACTGTGCTTTTTAAAGCGTCTCTGCTGATTTTACTTATTTGCAGTACTGGGGATTGAACCTCGGGCTTTTCACTGAGCTGCATCCCCAACCCTTTTAATTTTTTGAGACAAGGTCTCCCTGAGTTTCCCAGGTGGGACATGAATTTAGGATCCTCCTGCCTCAGCTTCCTGAATACTGGGATTTATAGGCCCCCTCCCTGTACGCTCTGTTAATAATGGAGACCCAGAAGAAGTAATGCTGATAAATAAAAATCTCTCATTGGGACTGGAGGCAGGAACACAGCTTTGACACGTCTTAGTTTGCCAGTTTGGGGACTGATTTATTTCCTAGACAGTGATATGGACTCAGGTTTAAGTCAGGTTTGCATTTGTGTGAATGTCTTTGTGTAATCTGTTTTAGGGAGTAGCACCGGCGAGGTGGAAATCCTTAACCTGGAAAGGCTTCCAGAGATATGACTGCTGCGGTGGGTGGGGAGGAGATTAGCTGAAGGGGAAACTAACTAGTACTTGGTGGGCGATGTGCTCTGCTGCACCCTTGAGATGAGCTCTGTGTCCATCCCTGCAGAGGTCCTGGGAGCTCTTGGGGTTCATTTCTCTATTTCAGGAGGAAGCTAAGATTCGGTGATGGTAAATCATCTGCACAGGGTCTGGAGGTCATCAGTGGGAGAGAGTGGATTTAAACCCTATGGCACATTTCACCTGATGGTTCCAGACAGCAAAGCTGTAGGATGATTGGACGATTCTGGCAAAAAAAAAAAAAAGCCACACGTCCCAGTGGGCAGAGTGATGTCATTGCTGGCTCAGGATTGTAGTGTTGCTGGAGAATTCCTCAGGCCCTGAAATTCTTTTCTTTCTGTTACCTCATACTGAGGAGAGGACACAGATGGCAGGAGAAAAGGCCACGTTGTGGGAACCATTGTAAGATGTCATATCTGTTGCTCCTGGTTGATTGGATTTGGGTGTTTTGTTTCGTTTTGTTTTGTTGGTTTTTTTTTTTTTTTTTTTAGACCTTTGATCCATTTTGATTGTTGGTATTTTTGGAGACAGAGTCTCAGTATGCAGTTCAGGCTGGTCTTGAACTCATTTCATAGCGCAGGCTGGCCTCAAACTCACAGCCATCCTCCTGCCTCAGCTTCCAAGTGCTGGGGTTACAGGTGTGCACCACCATGCTCAGCTTCATGTTTAATTTTGAGATTGGTTCTTGCTAAGTCACTTGAATCACCCAAGGCTGGGCTTGAATTTGCAGTGTTCCTCCTTCAGCCTTTGTAGATGTGCACAATGCCTGCCTAGAATTCTGTGGGTTTTTTTTTTTTTTTTGCCACATTGAACAAGGATAATTTGATGTATTTGTACTTGGGAGACAGAAGGTTTTGGGTATGAACTGGGTTGAGAAAGAGCTGAGTGTTGTGCATTGTGGTGGTGCACACTTGTAATCCCAGCACTCGGGAGGCTGAGGCAGGAGGATCACTCTGAGTTCAAGGCCAGCATGGGCTATATAGTGAGTTCAAAGCCAGCCTGAACTACAGAGTGACACCCTGTCTCAAAAACAAAAAACCCCTACAGAAACAAAACCAAAAAAGAACTGAGTATTTAGGTATATATTCCATCACAGTTTTTCTTCTTTAAGATAGCTTTATCGAGATATGCTTTTCGTGACAAAATATATTCTAACAAAAAATAGAATATATTACTGTCAGTACACAGTTCATTGACTTTTCTTTTAAAGTAACTTTCAAGCTGGATGTGGTGGCATGTATCTGTAATCCCAGGATTGGAGAGGCCAAGGCAGGACAGTCACCCTGAATTCAAGGCCAGCCTGGACTCCACAGTGAGATGCTGTCTCAGAAAAACAAAATGAAACAAAGAACGACAAAAAATAAAAACCTGCAGAGTTTTACAACCATCACAGCGACCCAGTTTTGTTGTTTGTGGTGCTAAACATGAAATGCAGGGCTTAGTACAGGATGCTGGACACACGCTCTGCCCCTGAGCTGCACCCCCGGCCCCACGGACCAGTCTGAACACTTCATGGCCTCCAAAGCCCTCTCCTGCTCATTTGTAGTTAATCCCTCCTCTTGCAGATTCCAGGCAACCCCGTGTCTGTTCTTCTGTTTCCATAAATTTGCCTGTTTGGGGACCTCATGTGAGTGAGTCATACTTTGTTATTGGAGTGTGTGTGTGTGTGTGTGTGTGTGTGTGGTTTAGCACAGTGTTTGGAAATTCGTACTATTTAGTAGAATCCCACTGTGTGCTGGGCCTCCTTGTTTTTCCTCCTCTCCGTGTTGGACGTGGGTGGATTCCAGCTTTGGGTTGTCAGAATCACAGCTGAAGCCCCAGGCCCTGGGTGTTTCTCTGTCACTTGTCTGCTCTGGGTGCCTGAGACCCAGCCTGTTGGCCCCTCACCTTCCTCTCTCTGGCTGTTGAATGCCACAGGGGCTCATGGTTTGTGGCTGGGTCCTCTTGTCCGCTGCCCTCCTGGAGCTCCTCCCTGCCCTCAGCCTGTGACCTCAATCCCCTAGAGGAGCTAACTCTTCCCTTCTACCCTGCCTGCCCCAAACTCCCAGGTGCATGTCTGTGATGCTAGCACTTGGGACACTGAGGCAGGAGGATCGCTGTGAGTTGGAGGCCAGCCTGAGCTACAAAGTGAGTTTAAAGTGAACTGCATAGCCAAATCCCGTCTCAAAAAGAAAAAAACAAAAACTCCCAGTCTTGTTCTAACCAGCAGCGGGCCCTCCTCCCAAGACCTCTGAGTCATCCCATTAGCACTGCCATCCACCTGGTCAGTACTGTCCCTGTCCCCCACCTCTGTGCCCCTGGCCATTGCCTGCCCCTGCAGCCTGTCGTGACCTGAGACCCCGCTGTGGCATCCAGTTCTGGGAAGCCGTGCAGTGTCTTGGCTGCCAGCCTCTCACGGCTGTGTGTGTTCTTATTGAAAGTAGTTCATATTGAGGGGCGCCAGGTGGGGGGTATAGCATGTGTGAAGACTTGGGTTCCATCTGCACCCAACAGACCCAAAGAATAAAATCAGTACAGTTTAGTAAGATTAAAAATTCAGCTGTGCAGTGGCACTTAACACATTGGCGTGTACAGAACCCACATGGGGCCAGGGCCTGCCCGGTTGGCTTGGGCACACACTGAGCATGTGGTCATCAGACCGGCTGCTGCTGTGGCCCCTGCCTGCCCCACCCATGTCTCGCCACTCATCCTGGGCTCCATGTCTCCCTGCTTGGGCCCCTTGTGGCACAGGCCCTTTGCACATGCTGTTCCTGGTGCAGGCTCTTTGCACATGCTGTGCCTGGCGTGTCCTCTGCCTTCTTCCCCCGGCTTCCGTCAGGCCCACCTGGGGCCCCACGTGAACACCTTCCCTGCTTTTGCTGACTGGAGGGTGGTTCCTACTCTAGGAACCTCTTCTTGCTCCTCACACAGTGATTCCGTGACTGGAGATGTCCTGGGGCCCCCATTGGATCTTTGTCCCATTCTATAGGGGCTGGAGGGGCAGAGGAAAGATATCTCAGAAGGGGGTCCTTCTGGGGGTGCAGGCAGAGGCCTGCGGGATCTGCTCACGCAGAGCCTGGTCCCAGGTCCTGACCATGTGGTGAGTGTGTGTTTGGGAGGGCGTGGCAGAGCAGGGGACAGCTGGCAAGATCTCGCTGGGTGCCCTGGGTGTCCCTCATCCTGGTTTTCTCCACTGATGGAAATCAGTTTGGAGGGTGTGAGGCCTTTGAAATGGCTTCATGTTTTTCATGCACGTGAGACCTGTATGCCAGCGAGGGAAGGCTCTTTTGGTGGAGGTATGCTCTGTGTTTTTTACGGTGGGGCCAGTCAGTCAGGGCTGTGAGAGGGAGGAGAAAGCCAGACATGACGGAGCACACATGCTCTGGGAGGCTGAGGCAGGAGGATTACAAGTTTGAGCCCAGCCTGCGCAACTTGGCAAGACTCTGTTTCAAAATAAGTAAATAAAAAATTTAGGACTATCGCTTGGCGTGTAAGCCCTGTGTTCAATTCCCAGTACTGGACGGGGAAAAAAAGTCAAAAGGAGCAGAGGAGAGGGTCAGGCAAAGGCAGCGAGGCTTGCTGTGTACTCACAGGTCCTGGAGACAGGAGGCCCTGCCAGGCCACTTGGGAATGACATCAGGGTGATCAGGAGGCTGGCGCCTGCCCTTCCCAGGGTTTCCAGGGCAAAGGCCTGGCAGAGCGACAGTGCAGGGCCAGCTGGCTCTGTCAGTTCCACGCCGTCTGGGCTGCCAGGAAGGTTGCTGGGTGCCTGGTATCTGGCCCTGGGGCAATGCAGGCAGAGGGCGGCAGTCTCTGGGTCAGCTCCAGATTGTCGAGTGTGCAATCTGTACTCCTGTGCGGGCCTGTGATCCGGAAGACCCAGCTGCTGCCCAGGGCCAGTGGCTCCCCAGCTCATGGGGTGTTTTAAGAAGTGAGAAGGTCACAATACAGAGGAAATGACAAGTTACTTACACTATGTCTTAATTATTTTTGTCTTGTTGCTGAGATAAAATACCCGACACCCAGAGGTAAAGGGGGAAAGGTTTATTTAGGTCACAGTTTGTGGAGGTGTTGGTCCACCGTCCGCAGGCTCCAAGGCAGGATGGTGTGGTGGAGGGGTGACTGTTCATGGTGGAAGACAGCAAAAGCAACAAGAGAAGACAGAAATTGGACAAGCCTCTTTCTGTCCCTTATGTTGAGTGCAGGCTCCCTGCCCGAGGCTGGGTGCAGCACTCCACGCCTGAATCCCAGCATTGGACTGTGAATCCATCACAAACTAGATTCAGAGGCCTCTGAAAATCCTGCCTCCCATAACTGCATGAGGTACTGGGGGGACATCCAGACACAAACCATAACACAGTGCAAGTTAGTAAGGACTCTCACAGAGGGAGATCAGTAAAGACATAAGAAGTCAAACATTTAATAGGAAACTATTAAATAATACAGAATTTGGATTCTTCCAGAGGTTACCACATATATGGTATGGCAAGCAGGATCCTAGTGCCCAAACCTGGTCATGCCTTTGACACCTGTGAAGGCACCTGGACATAGAAAAGGGCCCTTGCAGTTGCGATAGTGTCAGTGATCTGGAGAGGGGAAGGGGTGTTCATTTTCTTTTGATCTCACAGGGTCCTTAGAAGTGGAAGACAGAGATAGGAGCTGGGTGGCAGAGTCAGGGTCCAGAAGGTAGGCGCGGGGGTTGCAGGTAAAGAGACCCCAGTGGCTGGGCAGGGTGAAGGGAGACTGCTCCGCTGGGGCTGCTGCTGGGAACATAGCCTGTTGACATCTCCACGTCAGCCCGTTCAGACCTATTTTGAATTTCTGACCTCCAGAAAGGGAAGAGGTTATATGTGCATTATTCTAAGCCAATTCATAGTAGGTTATTTTTTTAGGGAAAGCCAAGCAAGACCAGGTCTATACTCACTGTAGATCTTCATGACACAGCCTCACACTGGGCTTCTCATCCATGGGTGGAGGCTGTGGTGCAGACCAGAAGCCCCTGCTTGGGGAATGCCTCACAGGCATTTGGAGCCTCTGTTTACCTTTTGCTTGAGAGCTCAGGGTTTAAAGGGATGCATTTGTGTGACTCACTACCTGACTGCGGAGGAGACAAATGTTCATTTGCAATCTGCAGTATCTCAGCTCTCAGCCAGCTTCCCATTCATGCTGCCTGGTGGCCCTTTGATGTTGGCTTTCTTTTTTTTAATGCTTGTTTTCCGAATGAGGAAACTGAGGCAGGTAGACAAAGCCAAGAATGTTTTAGGGATTAAAATCCCTAATTAGAACCCCGATGGGCAGCGTTTCCTTTCCCAGCAGCCTTTGAGCAGCTCTGCCTTGAAGCAGTTTGTGTGGCTGTTTGTTTTCCTACCAATAACAATAGGTTTTGGTTTCCTTGAGCGTTTGTGTGCGTGTTTTGCTAAGGCTACACAGCACTTCGCTCGCCCTTTCTGTTCTTCACAGTGCAAGGGGTAGAACCCAGGCCCTGGAACAGACCAGCCAAGCCCCCTCCCACCAGCAGTTGCTCTAACCCTTGATGAGGTTTTCTTTCTTTTTTTGCCTTTTTGAGACGGAGTCTCATTATGCAGTTCAGTGAGCCTTGAGCTCACTGTGTAGTCCAGGCTGGTCTTGAACTCAACAGTCCTCCTGCCTCAACCTCCCCAGTGCTGGGATTACAGGCATGAGCCACCACGCCCGGCTACTTGATGGATTTTAATCCCTAAAACAGGATGCTGGCCTCGTGGCCTGTGGTACAGTGCTTGGATCCCAGCATTAGAGCGACCTGAGACCGTGTTTACCTTTTACTACAGATTGTTCTTTATCTGAAATGCTTCGGCCTAGAAATGTTTAAGATTTAAGATTTTTAAAATTTTGGGATATTTGCATGTACATGATAAGATACCTTGGGGATAAGCCCAAGTCTATATAAAAATTTTATGTTTCGTATATCCCTAGTAATACAACTCAAAGGTAATTTTATACAATATTTTATTTATTATTATTATTAATTTTTCTTCTGAGTGGGATCTCACTGAGTTGCCATGGCTGACTTCAAACTCCTGTGCTCAAATGATCCTCTTTCCTCAGCCTCCCAAGTAACTAGACTACAGGTGCAAGCCACGATGCTTGGCTTTACACAGTATTTTAAATAAATCAGCCTGAAACAAAAAAAAAATTTTTTTTTTAATCGGTACCGGGGATTGAACTCGTGACTGCCTGCTTGCAAGGCAGGCACTTATGCCACTGAACTAAATCCCCAGCCCCCTGAAACAAATCTTTATGGCATAAGATTTTCCACATGCGGTGTGATGTCAGTGCTCAAAAGTTTCAGGTTTTGAAGTATTTTGGGTTTTGGGATTAACGATGCTCACCTTACGTTTGAACAAGTCCAGCTTGCTGTGCCTCAGTTTCCTCTTCTACAAAAAAAAAGTATCATACTAATTTCTTAGTTCATTGAAAAGAAAAGCTAGTGCTAATATTGTCTGAACAATTAAATGCCTATACCTTGTGCTCTGAGTAAACTAATGATAACAATATGTAATGTATTAACCACTGTTATCCTATTACCTTGTTTTGAATTTTTTTCTCTTTAAAATAAAATTTAGGGCTGGGGATTTAGCTCAGTGGCGTAAGTGTCTGCCTTGCAAGTGCACAGTCGTGAGTTTGATTCCCTGTACCAAAAAAAATAAAATAAAATTTACAGGGACTGGGCATTTATCTCAGCAGCACAGCACCTATGTGGCAAGCATAAGGTCATGGTTCAATTCCTCATACCAGAAAATAAAATAAAATTTTAAAAAAGATAACAATGCACAACGTATTAACCACTGCTATTCTATACACTTGTTTGAAATTCTTGGTTATTTTTCCCTTTTTTTTTTTTTTTAAAGATTTCCCAGTCACAGCCTTGTGTGGCGATACAAGCTTATAATTCTAGCTACTCAGGAGACTGAGGCAAGAGGATCATAAGTTTGAACCCAGCCTGGGCAACTTTGCAAGATCCTCTCTTAAAACAAATGACAAGAGCCAGGGTGTAGCCGAGCTGTACCGTGCCGAGGTTCAAGTGTTTTGCAGTTTGCAGGCACAAGTGGAGTACTGGCTCTCCTTCACGGTCCGGTCACCCCAGGCCACGCCCTAAAATCTCAGGGGTACCCCTTGTGGCCCCTACCTGCCCCGGGACTATGATTTTACGTTCTCCTTTAAACCCAATTCCTTTTTTACTTAAAAGGACGTCTTCTAAAGGAACCCTTCCTGCCATCACGATGAAGAGAAAACAAACCTCACTGTCACCCGAATGAAACAGCCACAGAGGAAGGGCGCATGGGGGGTTGGGGAGGGCTCCGCCCGTGGCCGGCTTTCTCTGCAGACGCGGGAGCCACCGCGGACGCCGCCGAGTCAAACGCTACAGTTTGTCTTTTCTCTTGCTACATTAAGCTACAATGTGGGGGCTGGAGAATGCCCCTCAGTACTAGGGCACTTGCCTAGCACGAAGCAGGGCCTGTACTGCCGCGAAAGCGTCCCAGCACTGCCGCGAATGCGTCCCAGCGGTGCCGCGTGCGCGAGCAGCCTTGCTGCCCGAGGGAGGCCAGGAGTGCCCGCCCAGCGCGTGGCTTTCCCGTTTGCATCAGAGAAGGCACAGAGCAGAGAACTTCCTGTTAGCAGCAGCAGCAGCAGCCAAAGCCCCAGCCCAGCGCCTCCTTCCTACCTGTCCTGCCTCTGTGCCTTTGACTGAACTCATGTGGCCACGGACCACGGTGGACACTGACACACAAGCGCTCCTGCCCTGCCTCCCAGGGAGGCCAGCAGGAGCCCCGGCCAAGGAGCCCCGGCAGGCGGGCAGGCCCACCCCCAGCCTTACCTGGGTTGCTCATGCCACATTCTGACACCCACCGTTCCCACCTTTTTTGAAGTACCGGGGATTGAACTCACAACCTTGCATTTGCCAGGCAGGCGCTTAAGCCACTGAGCTAAATCCCCAGCTCCTTAATTTTTCTTTCTTATTACTGTAGTTAGGCCAGACTTGATCCTCCTGCCTCAGCCTCCTGAGTGCTGGTATTACAGGCCTGCATCATCAGACCTGGCACCATTGTTTTAATTCGATGTCCTGGCAGTTTGATTTAGACAGCCCTGCCTCAGGTACCATCTGTAACTATATTACAGAGTTGCGTGGATTAGAACTGGGCCCTCTGTACCCCTCGTAGGAAGACCCTAGCGGGGTCTGCGGGGTGTGGCCGTGTCCTCAGAGGTTTCCTGGTAGTAAAGGGTTTATGGGAGTCACAGTTCCTGCTTTTGTTCTGTGTGGGTGGTTGACAGTGCAGCGTGTCACTGTGGCCGTGCTGATTGGAAGAGAACAATAGCGCTTGCCAACCACTGTTAGTTCTGTGCTTCTTAGGAGCCAGGCGTGCTTCTGAGGCTTTTATGTGGATCCATACACTTAGTGCTTCTTACAGCCCCACTTTACAGATGGGGAAGTCAGCCATGGAGGGTTTTTTCCTTTTAGAATAGTTTTAGTGTAGCATGACAAATACTCTGTAGTCTTAGTTCCCTACTCTTTGCTGGGACTGAGTGCCTGATGCCCAAAGGTTACAAGAGAAAGATTTAGCTCATGGCTTGTCGAGGTTCAGTCCATAGTCGTCTGACTCCCAGGCAGGGCAACGTGTCAGAGGGCATCAGCGAGGAGAAACAGCCCATAGCAGGGCAGGCGGGAAGCAGTGGGCCTTACCCCCTTCCCCCTTTTTGTTCCATCCACACTGCGAGCATGTTGGTTGGTGTCACTCACACCAGCGTGGGGCTTCTCTCTTTAGTGAACCCACCTTTCACCCCCAGAACTACGGTAAACCAGTCAGTGGACTGATCCAGTATCTCACACCCTCAAGCAGGTAACTTTCAGAGACCCCACCTGTGAGCACACGAAGCTTTGAGCGGGGGCATCTAGATGTAAGTCATTTAATTTTTTTTTTTAGTGTTTTTTTTTTTTTTTGCTGCATCTGGGATCGAACTCGTGACCTCACGTTTACCAGGGTGGGTCCTTAGCCAACTAAGCTAAACCCTATTTAATTTTTAAACGATTAAAATTTTAATTTGAATATACGCAGAAAATAAAATATATGCAGCTTGGTGCCCATTGCTATTAGTTTTTGTTTGTTTGTTTGTTATTTTTGTTTTTCTTGTTACCAGGGATTGAACTCACGACCTTGCACTTGCCAGGTAGGTGCTTATGCCACTGAGCTAAATCCCCGGCCCCTTCCTATTAGTTTTTGTGTAGTGACCATTTTTTATAAATAAACTGATTAAAACATTATGCTTTCATACACAGAGTGCAGAAATTGTAAGTCCACAGCTTGGTGGACACATTCATGAACTGGCAGCAGACAAAGTTATTGGTTGTTACGTCAGTAGCCTGCACAGGCTGGCATCTCTGGTTTAACCCGTATCAGTCTGTAGTTGTCTGACTCCCAAGGCATATTTAACCCATATCCCATATTCTCAGCACAGATTAGCTTTTTGCTTTTTTGTTTTCTTTTTTTTAAGTGCTGGGGATGGAACCCGTGACCTCATGCATACTAGGCAAGTGCTGTACCGCTGAGCTACATCCCCTGCTCCCAGAAAGTAGTTTTATTTGATTTTTTTGCTCTCCTGTAGTAGGGACTGCACAGTGAGGCTCTCCTGGGCCTTCTCAGTGAGTGACACCTAGCCCTTTATTACTTCATGTTTTTAAATTTTGAGACAGAGTCTCACTAAATTACTTAGGCTGGATTTAAGCTTGGAATCTTCTTGCTTCCACCTCCTGAGTAGCTGGGATGACAAAGAATGGACCACTGTACCATTTGTTTGATTTTAAATTTTATATAAATGGGATCAGACAACATAAGCTCATTAGCACCTGGCTCTTTATAATGTTCTGTTATGCTTATAGGATTGAGCTGTGTCTTGTATGTATTTAGAGGTCATGTGGTCTTATTGCCCTGTAGCTGTCATTTGATGTAGTCCCTTTGCTCTGCTATACAAAGTACCACAACAGGAAGCTTGCTTCTCAGCCAGAGGCAGAAGTGCAGTGTGAGACCTGGGTGAGCAAACATGAGCTTGTGGCGAAGTCCCTTCCAGCGCTGTCCTCACAGGGAGTGTGAGGCCGCCTGCTGCAGTGTCTTTTACAGCCTGGCTTCCTGAGAGTGACACCTGGACACCTGGGAGCTGATGGGTGCCTCACAGCCACCCCCCCTTCATCCTGGGGTGGGGGCGGATCTCTAAGGAACCCAGGCATCCGGACCACAGTCTCCAGGCGGGATCATGCAGTGATCTGTTTACGCTTCTACTCTCCATGGGTGTCTGGGTCGCTTTCAGGTTCTGTTTTTCCAAATTTATAAAATGTTTACATTTAGTGCGTGTTGTAGCGCATACAAATGATAGGGAATTGGTGTAGCAAATAACAGCATTCTTTGTATCCCCTCCCCCAATTCTAGTTTTTGTGGGTTCTTCCCCAGCGGACTCAGTTCAGCATCCTCACCAACACTTGGTAAGATTCCCGTCCTATTTCAGCCGTTCTGTTGGGAATGCAGGAGTCTTGTAAGACATTCACTTTGCTTTTGTGATTAGAGAGTGGCTTCCTTTCCTGTATCCGAAATTACCTTGTAGACGTACAAGTCAGCTGGATTGGGCACACTGAGCCTCAACGGGCAGAATTGTCACATCCAAGTAGCTTCTTTTTCCAGGGCCTCACCAACATCTCTCTTGTGGAGTGATTTATGTGAAAAGGAGGACACGGAGGGAAGAGTACATGGTATCATCCTTTAATTGAAAGATAAGTGTGTGTATATAAGAAAAATTAGAGTGCAGAGAAGAGCAATAAAGGAAATAACAGTGTTGCTTTCCCTGCAAAGCCAGCCACAATTAACCCAAACATTGCAGCAGCTGCTTTCTGCTTGGCTGCGCTCCTGGAGATACATTGTTTTTGAATTGGAGCTGTGTGACACTCTGTGTTTTTATGTTTTGCTTTTTCCACTTAGCATTTGTATATGTTTTGTATAACGGTGTCTTTGCAAATGATATTTTAAATGCCTGCTGAGACACTGGGCAGTGACTCAGTGGTGGAGACACATTTAGCTTGCTCAAGGCCTGGGTTCTGCCCCCCATTGTCACCCTGAGAAAGGAGAACAGGCAGCGCGGTATTTGCTGGAGTTGACTCTGCCAGTGGCTTCTGTTTTCACAAGTCGGATGTGCTCATTCCGAATGCTGGTGCTCAAAGCAGTCACTCCAGAGAGAACCCCGGGGAAGTCGGCGCAGCACCGCCTGGAGAAGCTGCTTACGGGGCCGTCAGCAGGGCCAGCAGAGCAGGGCTCACAGAGCAGTTGCCCCAGCAACTCTGCAGAAAGCCAGTGCCAGCCTTTGGGTGTTTCTGAGGACTGCCAGCTATTGGGAAGGGCGTGCAGGACCTGGAGCTTTACATAGTCACAAAGAAGGTAGCAGAAATTTTAGCACGAAGACTAAAAATAGTTCGGCTGATTCATGCATTGATGTACTCTAAATATTTACTGCACACTGGCTCTGGCCTTAGCAGCTCTAATGCTAGGGATGCCCTGCCAGCGGGTGCTTACACTCTAACGGCACCTGCGCCCAGCATGCTGGAAGAACTTCCTTCGCTCTGCCTTCTGTCCCTTGCCAGTGTCACTGGCCCAGGGATTTTCAGTGGATCTGTGTGTCTTTCTGCCTTGTCCAGTCCTAGGACTGTTGTTCCATTCCCAGGATGGTGAGGCTCAGGGGTTCAGGACTAGCCCAGGGTCGCGTAGCACTTAGGATGCTGCCTTCCTACCTCCTGGGTTCTTGGGGTGGGGGCTTACCCGGCTGCCTATTCTTAAAGGAGCCTCCTCTGCTGAGCACTGTTGTTTTATTTTGTTTTGTTTTGGTACTGGGGATCGAACTCACAACTGTGTGTTTGCCTGGCAGGTGCTTAAGCCACTGAGCTAAATCCATAGCCCCTGAGCACTGTATGCTTATCTGTCGGCCCCCCCAGCCTATCCACAAAATGTGGGCCCCTTGAGACCAGCATCTGTGCATGTCTTACTGTGAAAGTTCCAGTGCTTGGCACAAAGGCTGCTGTACAGTAGGTTCTCGGTAGATATTTGCACGTTGATGGAATGAGTGAGTGAATCATCGCAGCCAGGGTTCCAGTGAGATCTGTCTTCTTGTTGTCCCGCAGTATAGCTCCTCCCAGGGCTCCTGCATACTGGGACTTGGTGGAGGTGGACACTGAGGGTGGAGCCGAAGGGAGGGAGAGCAGGGAGAGCTCCTGGGCGGGACCTTCTCCTCTCCTTCCCTTCCTCCTCCCTCTCTGCCTCAGCCTCAGCTTCCAGTGCAGCTGCTCCCTCTTCTCGGAGACCTGAGCCACAGACCGGACGGATTCCACGCCTGCATCCCATGCCTGCGTGTTGGCTAAAGATGTCTCCTCCCCTCTCCCCCTGTCCTCAGAGCAGAGGTGTCACCAGGAGCTCCCAGCTGTTGCCTTATCTGGGGCCATACCTCCAGTGCCTAGAAGTGGAGTCCTCCCCAGGAGCCATGGGCTGCTCTGTGTCCAGTAGTAGGACCAGGGCATTGGGAGAGAGGGAGAGGGAGAGAGAGAGAGAGAGAGAGAGACAGGGAGAGAGGGAGAGAGGGAGACTCCTTGCAGTGTGGCCCGGGAAGACCTGGGACTCAGTTTCAGAACCCAGCCTGAGAGCCCCGCATTGTGAGGCTCCGTTTGGACCTTGTAGTTACTTAATTTTTGGTTTTTGAGACAGAGTCTTGCTGTAGTTCATGCTGCCCTTGAACTCTTGAGTAATCCTCCTGCCTCAGCCTCCCGAGTACTGGGATTACAGATGTGCACTACCATGTCCAGCAGGAGTTTTAAACAGCAGATCTCTGTCGCCACATTACGAAAGCAGTAATTCCTATTAGAGGAAAGTTAAAGATGTAGGACCTAGATGGTGACGATTTGCACCCTCTGGGCATCAAACCCAGGGCCTTGCACGTGCTGGGGAAGTGCTGTACTGCTGAGCTGTACCTCCAGCCCCCTAGAGTTATTTAAAATCCTATTTCTCGTTATTTATGTGTAGGTGTGTGTGTGTGCACACACGTGTGTGTTGGGGGGATGAGACAAAGTCTTGCCGGATAGTACAGGGTACCCTGAGGTAGCCACGCATCCCAGAACTCACAGCCTTGAACTTGAACTTACAGTCCTCCTGCTTTAGCTTCCTGAGGGCTGGGATTGCAGGATGAACTGTATCTTAATGAACAGCTATTGAGTAATATTACTTTAATTCATTTGTGTTATTATAAATTATAACTCCTTGGTCTATAGAGGATATCTTTTTTTAATAAAAACTGATAATCAGTGTTTTAAAATAGTCGCCAAAAGCACCCGCGATTCTGACCTCAGCTTCCAGGACTATGGTGCGGCCTCCTGACCTCCTTGTTCCTTGGTGACAAACAGGGCTGAGTGGAGAGGAGTGAATGGGACAGAGGTGTACTGCACCCACCACCAGTCTCTGCAGGCTACAGAGGATTTTTAAAATTTTTAATTAACATTATTTTTTGAGACAGGGTCTCCCTATGTAGTTCAGGCTGGCCTTAAACTTAGTATGTAGCCCAAGTGGGCCTTGAACTCAGCAGCCCTCTTGCTTCAGCCTCCCAAGCTGGTTTTATAGGTGTGTACCACCACAACTGGCAGAGAATTTCCTGATGAATAATTTTTTTGAGTACTTGAAAAAAAATTTTTGTTATGGTGGATGTGGTGGATTGAAAACCGGTGGTCAGCGTAAACACCCGCTGAACTGAATCTGCGTGCTGCTGTGTGTAGACGGCCACCTGAAGGCTTTGCCAGCATAAAAAGGGGACCTGGAGAGGAGGAGTTGTTTGGTGCTGTTGGTTCTCCTGTGGCCGTGGGTTCCCCTGGAGGAGCTGCTTGTGCTTCTTTCCTGAAACGAACTTGGCTGTTACCATCATTAGAGGAGCTCGGGACCTTGCAGTACTGAGAGTGGCTGCGGTTCACTTTTGGGGAGCGCTGGTCCTTACTTTGAGAATTGCTTCTTGGCTCCAGGGGAAGATTGTGCTGTTCAGTCCCCAGGAGAGGTTGTCACACTGACCTGAACTCAGCTGTCTCATCGTTGGAGGAGCTCAGGACATCATGTCCCTGAGGATGGCTGTGGTACTTTTTGGGGAAGACCTGGTCCTTACTTGGAGCGTCGCTTTCTGGCTCCAGTGCAGATCCCTCAGCTCGCAGGCCCAGACTTTCTAACTTCCGCCGCTGACCTTTGGGCCTCCGGAGCACAGATCTATGAAACAGGCTTGCATGAGTCATTGTGGTGGGCTCTAGGCCTCCAGCTGGACTCCTGGGAGCATTGTTATGGCTCTAGGCCTCCAGCTGGACTCGTGTAGGACACTGCCATGAGATGAGGCCCTTGGCTGGATTCTCGAGGTCTTTAATATGTGGACCGATTTCCTGCACTTCCTTTGTATTTGACTCTTCAGGTGACCATTATAAAATAATTCTGTAAATTATGCTTCCTGTATTGTCTTGTTCTCCTTACAAAACCCTGACTAGAGCAGTGGCCCTGCCGCTGAGCTCCGGCTCCAGCCTTGAAGACTTAGGCCGCGTTCCCAAGCCTCTGGGTTAACGGGCTGCATGGGCCCAGGGGCTCTCATCGCACTTAGCTAAGTGGCTTTCTGGAAGGGCTCTGCCATTTCTCCCTGTAAGAGTCTGAGCTGCCCATGCGGAAGGGTTGGAATTGAAGTCTTTCTTTATAGTTCCTTATGGTAAAAGGGCCTGAGGCAGCGGTTGTTGCTTCCCTGCAGAGCTGGGGTTACAGGGCCCTTGGTGGATGGAGCCAGGTGCTGTCCCTTGCAGTGTCCTGAGGGGCACCCTGCGTGCTGGGTGTGCAGCACACCGCAGCTGTCCTCACCCTCTACCCTCAGCCGAGTTAGACCTCGGCGGAGCAGAGGTGTGGTAACCTCTGGCACTGCACGGGCACCTTTGGGAGCCTTCCTGCAGGCCTCCCACCGTGGCCTTGGGGCCCAAGCCATGCCAGGGTGGAGCAGTGCTGTGGCTGTGGCTGCTGCCCAGGTCCCGGAGGAGGCAGGCCAGGGAAAACCTTCTCAGTCTAGGCCGCAGCTCCCCAAGGCAAGAGTTGGTGCCGGAGTCTCTTGAAGGTTGAGTGTGGATTGAAGCAACACTGCCCTGGGTCACATTTGAGCTCTGCCACTTCCTGGCTGTGTAACTTTGGGCATGTGCCTTCCTCCTTCCAAAATATGGGTGTGTTACTACTGCTTGGTTGTTTGGAGGATAAACTGGTTCGTGTGTGCAGTATGTGTTATTATATGTGCGGTGGGTAGCACCATGGGGTGCCAGCCACCATCACAGGGCTGGGGCAGTGCCTCTGAGGAGCCTGGGTGTGTCCCTGCTGTGTCCCTGCCGTGTGGCTCTCACAGTCCACAGTAGGTGGCCAGCCATTCGTGGTGGCTCTGGGTCAGTCTTTGCACTGGCAGCGTGGCTCTGCTTTTACCGCGGTCATGGGCTCAGAGACACAGTTTTCTCCTTTACTGGAGCGCCGGATGGAAGCCTGCGCTGGATCAGGGGGAGGTCTGCATCCATGCCTCCTCCAGGGCTGCGCCATGGTCTCGGCACACACAAAGCACGGGATGCGTTCTGCTTATGGTTTTGGTGTTTGCAGAGTTTCCTTGCATGGAATTCTGTTCAGGCCCTGGCATTTCGTGGCTCCCTGTGTGAGTCTGAGGCTGGTTGAGTATTGTAAGCTGCCTGTTTTATACCTGTGATGAGGGAGGGAGGTGCGTGAGCTCAGCAGGAGAGGAGGGTGCCAGGGGCTGTGAAAGGGCCCAGGGGAGTTACACATCACTCTGTCACTCCCGAGCTCTGACTGCTGCACCTGGGTGGGGTGAGTGGGATCTGGTCTCCACCTGTGCTGTGAGCTCAGCAGAGGCTGCCCGCCAGAGCTTTGGGCAGCAGGGTGAGATTGGTCTGCATGTGTCTCCATGCGGTGTTGTGGATTGAACCCAAGGCCTTGTGTGTGCTTGGCTAGTACTGTGCCATGAGCCGTATCTGCAGCTTTTTATTTTTAAACAGAACAAAACAAAACAAAACATGTTTCATTAGCTACAGAGTTACAGTTAAATGTTAAAAAGATACAGAGTTGCTGGGCGTGGTGGCACACACCTGTAATCCCAGCACTGGGGAAGCTGAGGCAGGGGGATCTTTGCAAGTTTGAGACCAGCCTGGGCTACAAAGTGAGTTTAAGCCAGCCCGAACTGCAGAGAGACCCTGTCTCAAAAAAGATTTAAAAAAAGTATATATTGAAAAATCAGCCTCCTTCATCTCTCCAGGCAGTCACTTTTATCAGCATCTCCTGAGTTGTCCTATAGAAATTTGAATTACCTAAAAACCACAGGTATTTTATGTCTGTGTACACACACACACACACACACACACACACACACGTGTGTGTGTGTGTGTGTGTGCAATGTTTTTTTTAGTCAGTTGCCAGTACACTTTGCAGAGTGTAAACAGTCGTCCCCAACCCTCCTCCTGAATCCCTGGGCTCATTCCTTATCAGTGCAGAGAACCTTTTATTTTATGAAAGAGAATCCCATAGAGAATACAGTAGGTATTGCACTGTGTATCATTAGCGTCATAAGACACACACCAAAAAGACTCCTATGAGAAAGACGCAGATAATGACACAGATCTTTCTTTCCAAAGAACTATGTATGATAAACCAGTAGTGTAAATGAAACCAATTAGGATATATGTGGAAATGTTTTTCAAACAATGGAATTTGTAATTTAGGGATGTATCTAAGCTTATACTTCGGATTTTGTTGTTTGTGTTTCTTGTGTCTGAAAATACAGTATTTGAGCTTGTGGGTCTATTTTTTTTTTTTTTTTTGTCTTTTTGAGACAGGGTCTTGCTACGCAGTTCCGCTGGCCCTGAGCTCACTTTGTAGCCCAGGCTGGTGTTGAATTTGCAACGATCCTCCTGCCTCAGCCTCCCCAGTGCTGGGATTACAGGCGTGAGCCACCACGCCCAGCTGACTTATTTCACTTAATGTTACATTCTCACGTCACATTCACTTACCTACAATGCCTTTTCCATCTCATTTTTAAGTCATTATCGTCATGGCTTGGTGGCATGCCGGTGAGTAGACGCACCACAGCTGTTTAACCAGCCTTCCACTGATGGACATTGAGGTGACCTAATGCTTTGCTGTGATTAGAAACAGCACCACAAATGACCTTGAACGTAAGTCTCTGTGCCCAAGGTAGATGGTGTGGACACCTTGGAGGGAGCTGAGTGCCACAGTAGATGTGCGCTTGTGATGTTGACAGCTGGCGCAGCCCTGCCTGTTGGGGAAGGATTCTGTCTTCCGGAGGTCACAGGTGTGGCGGAGCTAAGTGAAATGTGCACAGAATGTTTAAAACTTGAATCAGTTTGTACTTCAGAATCAGTTTTGTGTTCATCTTGCAGCATCTGTTGTTCTGGAGGTGGGCAGGAAGGTACCCTAGTAGGGGCTAGAGTGTGTCCTGTCCCAGAGTTTTTCATTAGATGCTGCTTGCTGGGCCCCTGAAGGTTTGAATTTTCCTGTTCTGGGGTAGAGAGAAGCAGACAATAAATAAATAAATAAATAAATATTAAAAAAATTAAAAAATCTACTGGATTTCAGGTCTTGTTTCTTCTCCTCTTTGGGAAGAGCAATTATTTATTTATTTATTTGAGACAGGGCCTTGCTTTGTAGTGTAGACTGGCCTTGGATTCGCTATGTAGAAAAGGCTAGTCTCCAATTTACAGCAATCCTCCTGCCTCAGCCTCCTGAGTGCTGGGATTACAGGTGTGCGTCACCACACCTGGCAAAGCAGGGTTGTTTGGTATGACTTTTTCCTTCTTTGTGTGTGTGTGTGTGTGTGTGTGTGTGTGTGTTGCTGAGGATCCAACCCAGGGCCTGGCACACACTAGGTACCCAGTGCTGTCCAGCTGAGCTCCACCCCAGCCCTGAGCAAATATTTTCTCAGTACAGTATCCTGATTGTAGGGGCAAGAGTCCGAGCAATTCAGGGGGAGCCAACTTCCTGTTAGTTCACCTTGTTTAGCTACATTGTGTCACCGCCCCTCTCCTTATTTGCCTCCCCTTTGCAATTTAAACACTGTGCAGGAGACCGCTGCCTATTTGGTCAGCAATCTTCTGTCACAGCCTGTATTTTTTGAAAGTTAAATTATAAGAAAATTTGGTTTGGCTTTTCTTGTATAAGTTGTGTAAACAAGAAGTAAATAAGCTAAATTATTTCTAGGCTACATCTTTTTGGGAGTTATTGGGGGATAAACCCAGGGACACTTACACTGAGCTGTATCCTCAGGCCTTTTTGTTTTTAGTTTTGAGATGGAGCTTTGCCAAGTTGCTGAGGCTGGGCTCAAGTTTTTGATTTTCTTGCCTCAGCCTCCCAGGCTGCTGGGGTTACAGATATGTGCCACTGTGCCTGGCTTAACCTCTTGACAGAGGAGGAAACTGTTTCATGTTTTATTTGTTATATGGGAAAATACTTTAAAAGAAATAATGTCTAATAACAGTTCACTGACTGTTATGTGCAGGGTACTGTACTAACGCCTGTACATATAAAAGCCCCAATTCTCAAGGTCATTCAGCACAGCAATGCTAACTGTTGTCGATTCACAGATAGAAAACCTCAGGAATGAGTAGCCCAGCCAGGTGCGGCAGGGAATTCCTTGGAATCCCAGCACTGGGGAGGCCGAGGCAGGAAAATCGCTATGTTTTCTGCACCAGCCTGGACTATATAGTGAGACCCCATTTCAAAACAAAGAAGGGAAAAGAAAGAAATGAGTGTACCCCAAAGCTACACAGCCAGTGTGGAGCTGGACTGGGAGTTAAACCTAGGTCAGTCTGACCTAAAATCTTACCCTAACTGTAATCCTGGCACTCTGGAAGGCTGAGGCAGGGGACTTGTAAATTTGAGCCATCCTGGACAGTTAGTGACAGTGATAAAATAGATAAACAGGTGAGGGGTGGGCTGGGGGCTGTAACTCAGCACAGAGGCCCTGGGTTTAATCCGAGTAAGGCAAAATAAAAAAAAAAAACAAGGCACACACAGACTTACCCTAGTTCACACATCTGCTGTTATGAAATTGTGCTTGTCGGTTTCTCCCCCTTAAGGATTCCATCCCCCCATGTTTTGTTTTGCTTTAAGGATTCTGTTGTGTAGCCCATCTGGCCCCCCCCCCCCAGTGTCTTTGTCACAGCAGGTGGCAGACAGTGCAGTCTGTTCATGGCACCCAGGTGGCGGCTGTGGCTCCTCCGGGTCCCCCCCTGCTGGGCGTGGACCTCCACCCTCAGGCAGATGGCACTGAAGCCACCTCGGGATGACGGCATCGCAGGTCTGAATCCCCTGGACAGATGTGGGGGAATCTGGTCACTCGCGCTAAGTTCGCCACTGAGCTCAAGGTTTCTACCGTGGGACCAGAATGCTCAGAACTCAGGGCAGGCGGTGGTCTCAGGCTGCTGAGTGATGAGTTTAAGTAGTTCCAGGACAGGAAGTAAATCACACGGAGACATTGAGCGAGGTGCTTTTTTTTTCTGTTTCCCTTCGGTATGTTCAGGGCTCTCCACCTGGTGTTAAACCCTGAGCTCTGGCTGCTGGTTCTGCAGAAGGAGAAGATGGAGCCGGCTGCAGCGGCCACAGCAGCCGCCTGAACCCTGGAACCTGGTTTGTGTCCCACTGTGCTGGTTTCCATGTTTCCCTTTGGCCTGGGCAGGGAAGGTGCTTTGCATTCATGGGAGCTGTGTGAGGTTATCTCTGCAAATAAAGGTGCACAAGTGCAGTGAGGGATTGTAGGAGGGACTGGCAAGGTGAAGCCTTGTTAACATGGGACATGCAGGGTATAGGGCGAGGTCATTGGTTGTGTCCCTCTTAGGGCCTCCATGACAGTAGGGTTTCCGCTGCCAAAACTGGGGGCAAGGAGCACTGGCAGAGAGGCAAGGAGGGGGAGTCTGTGTGCTGGGGCGCAGGTTTGCATGTGGGGGGGACCCCGGTGGCTGGGACAGGTGTATGTGATAGATGCGTTTCCTGCCCGTGCCATGGATTCTGCAGTGCTATGAGAGAGCCTGCCAGTGGGGCCCCCAGCTCCTCTGCAGGGAGCACTTAGTGCTGTGTGGCCCAGGAGGGGGGAGGCGTCCCCGAGCAGGGGGAGCACGAGTGACTCCGGAGTTGTGGGGCCCAGCTGGCACGGGGTGAATGGGTGCCGAGCAGGAGGCCGCCCACCTGGGCTGACAGTTGCTCTCTGTGGCTCCTGAAGTGATTTTTAGTTTATAGGAGAGTCCAGAAAATAAGATGGAGCCGCAGAAGAACTGCAGTGGAGGCCGTAGGGGGCAGTGCAGGGCGGGGGGCGCTGAGGGGGCAGGGTGCGGAGGTGAGCCTGGGCTCTGCTCTGCCACTCATCACTCCATGCATCAGGGGTAAGAGTGGGGCTCGGAGTCACTGATTTCTCTGGGACTCAGTTTGTCCACCGTGGAAATGGGGATACTGCTGGAACCTGGCTTGCGGGAGATTGTGCGTACTGAGTGGCACGGTGCATCTCTTTTTAATGTTCACGGACAACTCCTGCTTCAGCCTCCCGAGGTACTGGGTTTTACAGGTACTGTACTCAGAATCCTCATCTTGTGCCAAACACTCCCCCCTGTTTTGCAGTTGGATTCTGAGGAAGGAGAAGACAAGGGGGTCCTTGTTCAGTGGTCACAGGACCTGGTGGTGCTTTGTATCAGAAGGGCTCTGGGGAGCTGGTGTGGACTGAATCCAGCCAGTAGAGCGTGATGCAGATGACCCTGAAGACCTGCAGGAGGAGGTCTCCTGCCCTCCCCTCACAAACAGAGGCAGTGCTGGCTGCTGTGCTGGTGCCAGCGCTCCGTCCTCTCGTTCCCGTGTGGCAGGTGGCACCCTTTGGCTCCTTGCTGTTCCATTCAGCACAGCTTGAGAACAGGGCCATTTCACACGGGTCACTGCACCACAGCCTGAGAAAGCCGTGAAGCATTTCGTCTTATGGGTGATCTCTGCTTATTTCACCAGTGTCCCTGCGACGAACGGGGGACAGAAATTCATTTCTAGTCTTTGGCAAGCACCACCTTGGCTGCGGCCAGAACTCTGGTCCTTGGACCTGTGAGCACAGCCCTGGGTTAATAATGAATCAGTGTAACCCGATACAAAAAAATCGCAGATGAGCAGTCTCCTGGTGATCCATGGTTCTCCGTTCACTTTCATGTTTCATTAGAGGCATGCGACTGTTACATTAATCACCCAGTGAAGGTCATTACCGGAGGAGAGAGTCGCTGGTGCTCCGGAGGGTCAGTCACAGTCACAGGAAGGTTTCCACACAGGGTCTCCTGCCTGTCGTGCGCCCCCTCCCTCCCTTCCCTTCCTTGTAACGTGGCTTCAGCAGGCGGCCCCTGATGGCCAGCGTGGGCCTTGGTACCCAGGAGCAGGAATGGGGAGAGGGCTCGGACTCCTGAATCCTTGGTGTTTCTTCCGCCTTTGAACAACTTAGAAAGCAGCCAGCAGTGGGGAGTGACAGGTACCTGTCTTCATCCGAGAGCAGGCTCCCGGGCCCCAGCTTACTGGAAGGAGGATGCTATTTTTAAGAAGGAGCATTGTGTTTCATCATGGAAATTTTGAGCCTCTGAGCAGGCAGCTTGCTGGCTGCTTGAGGGAGTGTCTGGCTCCCCTGTAGGGGAGAGGGAGGAGGAGTCCGCTGCAGCCACGCGATTATGTGAGTCTGGGTTGCTCTGTCTGGTTGCTTTGGCCTCAGTTTGTGGCATCTTGGGCCAAAGGCTGGGGTTTTCTCCCTCTCACTCTGAGGGACTTGCCCAGGGCACTGTCATTGCTTCGCCTGAGGAGGCTCTGGTTCTCCGGGCACCTGTGTGCTCCTGAAGGGTGGGCTGTCCTTCTGGGAGGTTCCCAGGGTGCCTTGTTTGACCAAAGGTTTTAATGCTCAGGGGTTCCCCTGCCTTGTGTGAGGTGACCTGGAGCTGGGGCTGGGTGCCATGGTTGATGACCAGGAAGGGCTTTGGGTCAGGGACCCTACAGCTGCGCATGGGCCCAGCTCTGGGTCTGAGGGGCTTGGAGCCATTGTGGCTTGCACCCCTGTGTGCTCTGGGGGCGGGGGAGAGCTGGGGGGAGAGGAGCTCTCTCTCTCCTGCTCCTTTAAGGAATGGTCTTGGTGTGGAGTGACACCTACAGTCAGTCCTGTTGGTCCCCTGGTGGGTGGAGGCTGCTTCTCATGCCTTTGCAAACTCCAGGGCTTGGTTCTGTGCTTCCCACACCTCTGCAACACTTACAAAGTAATCATACATAGTGCTGCTGATTGAGACTCAGCTACTTTGGGCAGAGGTGGGCGTGGCCTGGCTGTGGGGGCGTGGCTCTGGCTGTGGGCGTGGCCTTGATGGCGTGGCCTCTTTCTCACAGGTGCTGCGAGTGGCTGAGATGCTGTGGGGGTGGGGAGCCCAGACCCCGCACTGTCTGGTTGGGACACCCGGAGAAGAGGGACCAGAGGTATCCTCGAAATGTCATCAACAACCAGAAGTACAATTTCTTCACCTTTCTTCCCGGGGTAGGTGGAGTGTCTACACTCCTTCCTTTTTCCATAATTTATCTTTTTCTTTTGTGTTTTAGAATTGGAGATGGAAGCTGGGTCCTCACACACACTAGGCAAGGGCTCCACCACTGAGCTCATCCCCGGCCCTTTTTATTGCATGTGGAGACACAGTCTTCCTGCCCAGCCCAGGCTGGCCTCCGACTTGAAATCCCCAGCTCCATGGGATAGTGCTGGTCTTATCCAACCGAGGTCCCTGTGACAGGCACTGTGAAAACACCCCTGTGTCTTCTCTGGGCGTCTTAGGCACTAAGCCTTTGTCTCTCTGGTCCAAGCATCTGGATGAGGCCGCCTGCTGTCTCCAGGGCCCTGCCATCCACCTGGCCACTGAGAACAGCCCTGTTTTTATTTGACGTTATTGCGCTTAAGACTGAGAACGATATTCTGGGGATCAAGCATTACACCAAAGAAATGAAAAAGGGAAGCAGCAGTGCTTAAGTCTTCTCATCCTCTTGTCATTGTGGAACCTGCACCCGACATAGGAGAGCTGGGAAACAAAAGTACATAAAGTGGGATAAGTTGAAAGTTAATTCAACCCCAGCAGCCTGTTTGTATTATTAAAAGGTTCACCGCTGCTGCTCTGGCTGTTATTTTATGGTGTCAAAATCATGTCGTGGGTGTAATTTTTTGTCTTGCTTTTTTGACTCACCATTACATTCCAAAAGTAGCTCTGTTGAGCACTTCCCACTAAAATTGCTTCCTAAACAAAGTGTCATGTTGCTTCCATGGATTTAAAGATGTATTATTTCAGAAATGAAAACTGAACAGATACCTTAACTTTCCCTGTGTGCTCCTTCCTGTCTGGTTCCTACTCCTGCCCCCTGCCCAATAAAAACTATTCTTAATTTTGTGTTTACAATTTCTCTGTATGTATCACTTATTTTTGCAAATAATATGTTTATTGTATACTTATGTTTTTCTAAGTAACACATGGAACTAGTTGGAGGTGGTGGCACATGCCTGTAATCCTGGCACTCTTGAGAGGCTGAGGCAGGAGGATCCTTGAGCATAGCCTGGATAATTTAGCAATTTAGTAAGACCCTGTCTCAAAATAAAAAATTCATTAAAGGCTGCAGATGTAGCTCTGTGCAAAGGCCCTGGCTTCAGTCCTCAGTATAGGGTGGGGTGGGAAAGAAGAAAGCAAAGAAGAAAGAAAAGAAACTGTTTAAACTATGTGTGAAAAATAACTGTATAAGTTTTTTTCCTTTTCTTTTTGTTTTTTCTTTTTTGGTTGAGACAGGGTCTCACTACGTAGTTCAGGCAGGTCTTGAACGCTGGAGGTGGCCCAGGTTGGCCACTTACAGGATCCTCTTGCCTCAGCCTCCCGAGTGCTGGGATTATGGATGTGTGCCATCACACCTGGCTCATAAGGTGTATTTTTATACAGGCATGTTTTTAAAGCTGCTTCCCGCTGAGCCGTCCCACTGTGTGCGTCAGGGAAGCCCTCAGTGTCTCCTCTCTGCTGTGTGCATTGCAGGTGCTGTTCAACCAGTTCAAGTACTTCTTCAATCTCTACTTCCTGCTTCTTGCCTGCTCCCAATTCGTCCCTGAGATGCGACTTGGTGCCCTCTATACCTACTGGGTCCCCTTGGTGAGTAGGAAGGTGTTGGTTTGTTGTTTGTTCAGAACTTCAGAGGCTAAAGACAGGAAGTTCTCTGCTTCTCTCCTCCAAGCACCTAAAACTGGATGGCGTCCTTTTAAGGAAGACGATGCCCTTCTAAGCCGGCAGGTCGGGGGCCACTGGATTATTTATGTATGTATGTATGTATATTTGAGACAAGGTCCTGCTTTGTAGTTCAGGCTGGTCTTGCATTCACTATGGAGTGCAGGCTGGCCTCAAACTCATAGCGCACCAAAATGTGCAATAGATACTGTGATAATGAAAGAGAAAGAAAATGCTCAAGAGAAACGAACAACTGGAATAGAGGTAAGGAGAAAAGGAAGAAGGGAAAAGATTATATGTAAACAGGCACACATAGATATATGTGTGTATGTATGTAGAGGATGGATAACTATGGGACGAATCTGTTAGCTCATCAAAAAGAACCGTTTGTGCTTTCATTGTTTGATCATTTTTTCATGCCTAAAGCTTGCAACCTGAGCAACTACTTCTAAGATAACAATATGTAATATATTTCCTCGTGTTAATTTCCATATTTTTGAAATGCTCTAGTCTCTATGCTTTTTTGTTTCGCTTTAAAAACAAAACCAGAAATGCATAGGGGTCCTCCTGCCTCAGCCTCCTGTGCTGGGATTGTAGGAGTGCACCAGGATGCCCGGCTAAGCCCCCCTGAAGGAAACCAAAACAAATTGTTTTGGTAGCAAGTGAGAGGCGAAAAGGGTCTGGTGCAGAAATTCTGACTTGAGAGGGCGCCAGACACGTGGCACTGTGGGCAAGTGGCCGTGCTCCTTGCCTGCGCGTCTTCAGACACACAGCAGAGAAGCCGGAGCCTGTTTGTTTCATGCAAGCAACTGAGTTGCTTTTGGAATGCAATGCGGTTTCTTTCTTCTCTTCTCTTTTTTTTTTTCTCTTGCAAGTGGGGCAGGATGCTGGGAACTAGAGATATCTTCGCCTAAGCTCCTTCCCTTGGATAACAGACCCCTCTGCCCAGTGGCACTGGTGATACCCGCATCCCTAGGTAAAGAACGTGGTAGTCAGGAAGCATCAGTGGGCATGCGCACACGTTGCTGAACGTGGTAGTCAGGGAGCGTCAGCGGGCATGCGCAGACTGCACAGACCGTGATGGCCTGGAAGCATCAGTGGGCATGCGCGCACGGCGCATTAGCGGGCATGCGCAAACCCAGCCGTGGGTGGAGCCGGGCTCGTGTTCCACCCAGACGCGGGCGGGTGCTGCTCCCTGCAGACCCGGGCGAACCTGGCTGGTTGTTGGACCCACTCGTGTTAGAAGCTCGCTTTACATGGGACGCCCCAACTTGATTTGAGGCTTTTAATTCACCGACAGTTCACTACATTCTGATAGAAAAGGAAATCGGAAAGCACTTATTTTTAGAAAGTCAATTTACAACGTATATAAAATGTCATTTATCGCAATGGTTTTTATTGGTTGGCTTTTAAAAGTAAAATAATTTCAGCACTCAGGAGACTGAGGCAGGAGGATCGCCGTGAGTTTGAGGCCAGCCTAAACTACACAGTGAGACCCTTTCTCAAAAAGGGATTTAGCTCAGCGGTGTAAGCAGCTGCCCAGCAAGCTTGAGGTCCTGAGTTCTATCTCCTCTATTCCCCCCCCCCCCCAAAAAAGTGTAGTTATTTGAAAGATACCTTGCTGGGAACGTACCTTAGTGGTAGAGTGCTTGCCTGGCATATTTGAGGACCTAGGTTCAGTCCTTGGCAACACCACACACACACACAAAGTTACTATATTCACATGTATCGGGAAGGAAAAATATATCCAGTAAAACACCTCTCATCCTGGCCCTAAATACTGTCGTTCGTGTTTTCATTTGTGCCCTCTTCCTTTATGAACAAATGAACACTGATTAAAAAAATATTTAGGTCTTTTCTGCATTTTACAAAAAAGATAACAAGGTATACATTGTTCTGAGTCATTAGTTTCTCTTTCATTTCCAGAATTGTTCTTTTTGTTTGTTTGTTTTTGTTTTGTTTTTTAATGGTAACAGCTCCACGGTGGTCCCCAGGGAGTCTGTGGTCCGGTGCCCCCCTGCGGTTGCTGCCCTGGTTGAGGGTGAGCGAACTCCTCCTGCTCTTTTACCCCGGGCCTCATGGGGTCACCACCCTCACAGTGGGGACACCCTAGACCAGTGATGGCCAGCCGTTTAGAGGCCGAGTGCTCAAACCACAACCCAAAAGCCCCTTTTGTATCAGCACCTCAGTTAACCCTGAGTACCCGCTGGGCACCGCAGGGTGGCTCGGCTTCCTCTGCGTGTCCGCTACGGGGTGCGCGCCCTGGGTTCCCCACCCCAGACCTGCACCCGCCTCTGAAGCCTCGGGCGCTGGGCTTACCTTAAAACCAGAGCCCGCTTCCTTTTTTCCACCTTCACAGTGGATTCTGTTCATTTGAAGAAACAGAAAAACACAGAAAACGGCAATAAAAGTCCGATGTCCTGCCGGTAACCTGAGACACCCCTTTTGGCTTCTGGTTTGTTCCCAGCGGGTCCTTTTTCACACATGCATGTGTTTTTATATTCACTAACAAACACAGACACACACATACATGAATATCTTTTATACTTTGTAATTTATTTAGTATTATTTTTCAGTTTTAGTTTTTATTTATTTGTAGTAGCCAGTGATTACATGCATCATGGGAAATTGGTACCTGCCCACGGCACACCTGAATTCTTTTTATATTCCCTGTATCTCTTGGTGCTCCTTCCAGTTGTAAAAGAGGTACCTCCTGTTATTTAACTTTTATTTTGATCTTTAAATTACACGTACTTTGTCGTAGGAGAAACCATTCAATATTTAAATTTGTGGGTCTGATTTATCTCTTAACATTATGGTCTCAAGGTGAATGTATTTTCCTACAAATGACTCAGATTTATCCTCTTTATGGCAGAAAAGTACTCCATTGTGTATAAATACCACAATTCTTTTTCCATTCATTTGTCGATGAATAGGCAGGCCACTTCTAAGATTTAGCTGTTATGAGTTGTACCACTGTAAAAATGGACATGCATGTATCACTGTGATATGATGTTTTTATATCTTTTTGGAAAGATATCTAGACAGAGAGTAGATAGGTTGAATGAAATTTCTATGTTTTGTTTTTTGAGGAGTTGCCGTATTGATTTCCATAGTTGCGCTAGTTTACATTTCCACCACAGTATAAGAGATTCCCCTTCCCTCCAGCCTCACCAGAATTTGTTACTTGATTTCTTGATATGGCCATTCTTTTTACAAGATGAAATCACAGTGCATTTAATTTTCATTTCTATGCTGGCCAGAGATGTTCAATATTTTTTCCCATATTTATTGGCCATGTATACTTCTGAACAGTGTCTATTTCAGTTGCACCTTGTTTGGTTGATCTTTTATGGGGGGGTGGCTAACTTTTGGAGCTCTTAACATATTCTGGTTACCTGTGTCCAACAAGCAGCTGGCGAATTTTTTCCCACTCTGTAGTTTTCTTTACTCGATTGGTTGCTTAATTCGTAGAAGCTTCTTAATTTGACCTAATCCCTTTTGTTGATTCTTGATGTTATTTCTCGTGCAGTTGGGTTTCTGTTCAGAAAGTCCTTGTCTATGCCTGTGTTCTTAAGAGTTGTACCTATTTTAACTTGCAGTAGATTGTGTTTCTCTCTTCATATTTAGTTCTTTAGTCCATTTTGATTTTAGTTTAGTGCATTATTTAGTTCTGGAGTGGGTAGCCGGTTTTTCCAGCGCTGTTTGTTAAGGAGGCTGTGTTTCTGCCTCCTTTGGCAAAGGTCAGCTGACTGCATGTGCCAGGGGTTTCCGCATCCTCTGTTCTATTCCATTGATCCACGTGCCTATTTTTGTGCCAATACCATGCTGTTTGTTTCTTTGTTTTTTTTAAATCACTCCAGCTTTATAATATAACTTAAAATCTAGAATTGTGGGCCTGGGGCTCAAATTCAAGGCCTTTGCATAGAGGGACATTCTTAGGCTGCTACTTTATTTTTTATTTTTTATTTTTTTTTTATTTTGAGGCAGAGTCTCTGTATGTATCTCAGGCTGTGCTCAAACTCTCAATCCCCCTGACTCTACCACCTGAGTGTTGACATAATGCCCAGCTCTCATTTTTTATTTTGAGACAGAGTCTAAGTTTCCCAAGCTGGACTTGAACTTGCAGTCCTCCTGCCCCTGCCTCACAGAACTCTGGGTTTGCCAGCTCCTGTCCCTGTCCCCTGTAACTTGTGTTCTTTGCAAGTTGGGATCCCGTGGTATCCACGGAGGCAGCTATGTCCCGCCCCTTCCTCCTTTGGCCTTTTGGATGTCAAGCATGGCAAGTGTCTGTCTCTGCCCTCCCCATTCATGCCGTCCACCTGCCCAGCCTGATGGGAGTTGCCTCAACAGTTCTTTGGGGGTGGACATACCCATATCCTGCAGCCTTTTTCTTTTCTTTAAAAATTTTTTTTTTTTTTACTTTTTGGTATGGGGGTCAAACTCAAGACTACACGCTTGCAAGGCAAGCGCTTATGCTGCTGAGCTAAATCCCCAGCCCCCTACAGCCTTTTTGACCTTAAAATTGGCATCTGTGATGGAGGAGACTGCAGCCACAGTTAACAAACATTCTCCCTTCTCCCCTTCAAGACCCGTGTAGGTATGGCTAAGGGAGATGGAATTATGCAGGAACATAAATGACTGAGAAATAGCTGGGTAGGAAGCAGCTCTCTTGACGGAAGTTCCTTGGGGACCGCATGCAATCAGGAGCTTGCCCAAGTCCACAGGAGGGTGTGAAGTGTTTGAACCAACAGGACAGGGTCTCACTGTTCCTAAGGAGAGAAGCCTGCAGCACTGTAAAGGACTCTGGATACTGGAGTGTGGTGTGGGATAAGGAAGATGTTCTTTGTGGCGTGGTTTCTCTTACTAAGACACTAGAAGCTGAGCTTTTGTTTGTTTATTTTCTAGGTTGAGGTTTGTAAATTGCTTATGGTAGGTAGCTTTATTTCAAGTATTGGGATCTCTTAAGGAAATGACTACTTTTTAGAGATGTCTTCTAGGCATAGCTGGCTGTTGACCTTTGAGTCTTTCCGGGGATCCTACCTCTTTATTTTATTTGTGTTTATTAAGGTTGAAAGGTGGCAGCCTTTTTGACCTAGTGTCCAGTTCTTTGGTAGTGGGCTATAGAATTATTTATGACTCCCAGACAGTCTCCGTGTTAGCCCAGAAGGAAGATCATTTGCTTACAACTATTGTCACCTTGGCTCAAGTAGTCAGTAATACTGACTACATACACTCAGTAATAACCATAGTGTCAAGCACAGACTGGAATATGACAAAGTGCAGTGACTAATAATTTGCCATTTTTAACCCTGGATACGAGGTTTAAAAAATCTAAGACAAATAAGAAAATTATATACAGTAAATATTCCTCATTAGAGTAATTTAATATTTAAAAAGGAGGCGAAGAAGAACTAGACAAATGAAAAGGAAAGAGAGATTACTCAGAGCACAAAGGAAGATTACCTAAGCCTTGGAAAACTGGTAAAGAAGATAGGAAGGGAAGGAAAAAACAAAAACAAAAGAGTATATTCACACTCACATAAAAAAGTGCAATTAACAAAAGAAAGACCAACAGCAAAGGGAGAAAAAAAGAAATTTCTCTTGATTTTCTGCTGGTAGGCCCCAGAAGACGTAACTGTGCTCTGGCTGGCGATTGGAGGCAGGCGGAGCCTGGGTCCGTGCAGCCAGCCAGCAGGAGGACCACGGTGTGGTGCCAGTTTGGGACTTTCAGTCATACCAGAATTCAGGCTAAACTTGTCCTCCGGCCATGGGGTGAGGTTTGAGTTATTTAGCTCAAACACTCTGGGTGTCTCCATCAGCCTGGCCATGGTTCCCTGACCCCCATGTTTGACCCTCACGCAGTCCCTGTGGGGTTCCACACTGGGAACCCTGAGATGAAGCCAGCCCGAGGCCGCTCTGAATCCCAGGTTCAGTCGGTCCCTCCTAAAATCACACCCGACCAGGCCCCCTCTCCAGGGTTTGTGGCAGACGCTTGGACTGGAGTCGCCCACCAGCTGATGGGGTGGGCGGTATCCACTGCTCCGCTCCACTGGGGTGTTTCTTCCAGGGGCCCTGGAGTCGCCCGCCGTCACCGTGTCTCTGTAGATTCCGTCTTTCTCAGGCCAAGAACCAGGAGCTGGGAAGAAAGTGTAGATTGTCCCTTCCTTTTTCTGCATTGTGGTCGACTCTTCAATTTCTCTCTAGGCTCCTGTTTTCCCTTTAGATCCTTCTGGGGTCACAAAGATCCACCGTTTGTTTTCTTCTTCAAGTTTGGATCCTGAGTCGTGGAGAGGCTGACTTATTGCTGCTTTCGGCTCTGCCATCTCCCCGCGCCTCTCACTCTTCCACATGTTTTTGCTTGGGCCCTAGCAGGCCTTGCCGTAAGTCACCTCAGAACCTTTCTGGAGTTAGTGAGGTACAGAAAATGAAACGTACCCGCTGTACATTGAGCCCCTCCAAAACAGCACGACCCCTCCTTGGTGAGAAGCTGGGGTGGGAGGGTACCTGGGATTGGTGAGCGGAGACTGAGTGTTTTGTGACTTTTCTGTACCCTCTGCTCCCTTCGTCAGTGCTGCCATTTTCTCAGCAGTGGTTGTGGCAAAGTTCCCATGTAGCCTGAGATGGCCCCGAGAGAACCCAGCCCTCCACTCCTTCCATGTGTCCATGATAGAGTGATGCACTGATTTCTCAGGAGAAGCCGGAAACCTTGTCTTTCAGTCTATGCAGTGGTTAATTACACTTTTTGTTTTAATTGAGGTCTTGTCCCAAACCACCTCTGCAGCTTCCTGACTGATTTCTTGGTTTTCCTCTGGCTGTGGTTGTTTAAAGTTTTTATTCTTATTAGCGCACGTTTGCAGTACATAGTGTTGAGTTCATTGGGAGGAGTTGGTGTCTGGACTCTGACTGTGGCCAAGGATGGAAGCAAACCAGGCTGACGGCTTCTCTCCAGACTCGAGCAGCCGCTGGTGGTTTCTAACTCCACATCCGAGGCCCCGGTATAGTCAGCTTTTCTGGAAGGTGAAGGTGAAAGATATTTGTTGTGTATTTCTCTCTTCCAAGGGATTACAGAGAATAAGTCCATGGAGCTCAAAGACAGATTAGGCTTCTAGATGATGGTTGCTGATTTTCCCCAGCAGATTTTTATGCAGAAGATCAAGTTGCAGTTCTTGGCTAGAACCCAGTTTCAAATCTGGGTATAAGCATGGTGGCTTTTTTTTTTTTGTACTGAGGATTGAACTCATGACCTTGTGCTCAGCAGGCAGGTGCTTCTGCCACTGAGCTAAATCCCCAGCCCAGTGTGGTGGTTCTGAATGACAACTGTGAGCCAAGTGGTTTGGGTTTAACTTTGAGGAATGCGGTTGAAGTGGTTCACTTTGAGTACTAGGAGTCAAAGTCACGACCTGTTTTACAGATGACCTTGTGTTTGCTAGGCAGGTGCTTCTATCACTGAGCTATATCCCCAGCCCCAAAGTGGTTTACTTTGTACAAACCTACTTTTCTGAGCCTCAGTTTCCTCATCTGTAAAACAGTAGTAGTCATGACTGCCTCTTTGGCTTGTTGGGAAAATGAAATGAGTCATTGCGTATAAAATGTTTGCTATGGGTTGTGTCTAGATGCTCCCTCAAAGCCCATGCACTCATCGGTAGGGATTTCCAGAGGTGGCTAGATCTAGGGTGTGTGATGAAGTTTGTGATGCTGGGATTAAGGGCTTGTGATTACTGAAGTAGTCTACTGATTGGTTTGACATAGTTTTGGGTGTCACCTGCCCAGGTAGCCTGGATAGAATATAAGGGGCAGAAAGAGGGCTGAGATGTTGCTTGCTGCTTGCTGCTTTTGCTGTCTTCTGCCCACCATGAACTGTTTCTGCTCTGCGATGCCCTCCTGCCATGCCAGCCTGCCTTGGAGCCAGCTAATTATGGACTAAGATCTCTACAAACCATGAGCTGAAATACATCTTTCCTCCTTTAACTTTGGGTGTTGGATATTTTGTCTCAACAATGAGAGAAATAACAATGCTGGCACATAGAGGAAATTGTCAGGAATTGTCCTTGTTTAGTTTTTAAATTCTGCTACTTATGGCATTGCTTTTCATTGCTTGGGTTCAGTTTTGGCTTAAGTTTTTTTCTTGGTACTAATATATTAAGGGGAGGAATTCTTTAGGAAATGGCTGAAATCATTTGTGTGATGATCAAATAAGCCTCGAGTGTTTTTGATTCAAGATGCAATTGCATACCATACGAGGGGCACAGATCAGTTTGCATTTCAGCGAGTGCTGTCAACACCCGTGTCTGTACCTCCTTGATCAACACCAGAAAGTTTCCATCACCCCAGAAAGTTTCCTGCTGCTCTTTCTGGTCGTCTATCGACAGTTTTGGGGCATCTACTTTCTCGATTTCTATCCATCGTAGGTTAGTGGTGCTTCAGTAAATTGATTTCTTTTTCTTTTAAAACCTGTGCTTTGCTTTGTTGCTTAGTCTGGTCTTGAACTCATACACGCAAGTGATTCTGCTACCTCAGTCTCCCAAGCAGCTGGGACTACAGGAGACAGCTGCACACCACCACGCCTGGCTGGCTCAGTAAATCAATCTCTGCCTGCCTGCCTGCTGCCTGCCTCTCACTGGGTATCGGGCATGAGTCCACAAGCATGCTAGGCAACTGCTCTACCACTGAGCCACATCCCTAGCCATTTTTATTTTTTATTTTGAGATAGGATCTTGCTCAGTTGCCCAGGCTGACCTTGAACTTAAATCCTTCTTGCCCCTATCTCCATAGTAGCTGGGTTTTGGAGTGTGCACACCCGTTAGTAAATGTCTTTTTTTATGTACAAATTCTAAAAAGGGTTTAGCACCTTCTGAGTTGCTTGTCTATCTTATCAATGCCCATGAGTTTTTTACAAGCTCAGACAGTCCCATTCTCCCTCCTCCTGAAGCTCTTTCTCTGTATCTGTGGGTGATAAGGACCTCCTAAAGTGGACAGTTGGAATCTATTTCTGGACTGCATTTGCATCTCTTTATAAAGCAGCTTCTTCTAGCCTAGAGGGTAGCATGTAGAATTAACGAGAACTCTGTGTGTGTGTGTGTGTGTGTGTGTGTGTGTGTAACTTCGTGGTATTTGGTCAGATAACTTAGTGGTATTTATTTGCAGCGTGGAGATTAGTGAGCATATCCACTCTGTATGATCATTAAGTTTCATATCCACTCTGTATGATCATTAAGTTTCATATCCACTCTGTATGATCATTAAGTTTAAGATTATGATCTGCAGTTTCATTAATATCAGTGCAATTTTCCCAGGCCCATGCGGGGAGAAACAGAGATCGGAACATTTGAAAAAACAAACAGCTGCAAATACCCAGGTTCTGGCTTAGAACAGCAAAACAGCAGCGCGGGCTGGGGAGTCCATCCTGGCTTGAGCTTCTGCAGTGCTTTCTCACTCCCGGCTTCTGGGGGTGCAGGGGAGGCCTCCAGGTGAACCCGCTTTCCTGCGGCCAGGGCGAGCCTGTGCCCTCCATCTGATTGGAAACAGGAGTGACTGCTTGTGATAATGTGTGAGTCTTCAGGAGAGGTTCACAAAGCAGCACATCTCTGGTTAGGTTTACATAAAAGATTTAAAGTCCCTTGAGTTGAAATTAATATATTTTGCAGGATAAGCATTATGAAAATGAAATTCTCAAGGAACCCCCTGCCAGCCCCTGGGCAGTTGTGCCATCTGTATTTTTTTTAAAAAAGAACCATTCTGGAAAGCTTTGAAAGAGATCGGAGGGGAGCGATGCCAACAAGAACAGCGTAAGAGAATCAGCAGATCAATGAATGCTTTTGGCTGTGTCTAGGTGGTGGACAGAGCCTCGCTCTGTGTAACCCCCTCACCCTAACAGCTGATAAGGGTTGTGGCATTGGACGCAGGGGAAGATTCTAATTTTTATGAATTGGTTCTTATGTAACCAGTGCTGTAGTACAGTTTCTTCATGAAACTTTACAGAGAAGGCTGAAGTCCCTTCAGTTCCTCCCCACTTTCCCTTCCTCCCAGTCTTCTAAATGGTAGTTACGGACCGGGAAACATGTAGCAGTGCAGCCTGGCTCTGTGGTTTAGGCGAATGGTGTTATATGCTCCGTGTGTGTGTGTGTGTGTTATGGGGGGACTGAACCCGAGACTTCCACACTGAGTCACTTCCCTATCTCTTTTATTGCTTATTTTGAGACAGTGTCTTACCAAGTGTCCCAGCCTGGGCTTGCACCTGCACGGTCAGGGTCCTGGAGCACTGGGACCGCAGGTGCGGGCCTGTGTGTTCTGAGAGGGTGACCTCCCTTCTTGGCTGTCACAGCCATGGGTGGGTGTTGCTCTTTAGCTGCTGCCCAGCGCTCCTTCCTGTTGGCGCTGTGTACCCAGGTGTCTAGGTACAGAATGATGTGGCAGCGGAGAGGGAGAGTTCTTGCATTCGGATTCCTGCTGATGACGCACTTGGTGGCTTTATGTCCAGCCCAGGGCCGTGAGAGGCAGCCCTTGGCAGTCACTGTCCATTGCCTTTGGGGGACACTTTGTGTCCTCTGCACTGGTGAATGTGAGTGTCCTGGTCATGTGTGTCAGCAAGTGCCTGCCACTTGGGGAGGCCTGGGGCCAGGTCACTGAGGGGCGGTGGGACTGGTGGTAATGCATTTGGAATAGTCCACAGGTCCTCACCTTCTGCGCTCCTGAGCGGAATGCTGCCTTTTCTGCCCACAGCCAGCTTCAGTAGGGCTCACCCTCTGTCCCGTCTCTCCACAGGGTTTTGTGCTGGCTGTCACCATCATCCGAGAGGCAGTGGAGGAGATCCGATGCTACGTGCGGGACAAGGAGGTCAACTCCCAGGTCTACAGCCGGCTCACAACAAGAGGTTAGCCTCCTGGCTTGGGGCCACAGGGTTGCAACTCAATCACAGGCCGCTGACGGTCGGGAGCAGAGTTCAAGGCCCAGGCCGTGGTGTGGCACATGGCATGATAGCCACTTAGTGGCTTGAGCACCAGGAAGGCCTCCATGTGCCTGGGCCTGGCAGGACCCAGCAGTGTCCCTGGGCTCAGGCTGCCTGCACCGGTCCCTTAGAGCCTTCAGATAACTTGTATGTCATCGGCCTGTGTCTGGAATTAAATTCTGTGCCTTCTCTGCCTTTCCCACTGCTGGCCGAGATGAAACGCGGGCCCTCCTGTTCCGTGGGGGAAGAGTGGGGGATGAGCTGTCAGAGCTCCTCCTACATCAGGGGTTACTTTACCATCAAACCCCCGCAGTTATTTTTTTACAAATGCAGCGTCTGTGAAGGTATCTTTGCAGGCATCCTGCAGACCCTAATGTGATTCACAGAGTGGACAGCAGATGACCCTTTATTGCTAAATCCCCTGCAGGACATGTCACACATCTCAAAGGGCATAACTATAAAAACCGAGCCAAACACATCCCTGGGAAAGCTGTGAGACCACCCAGCTAATGTGTTTCACTTTTTTTTTTGGTTGGGGAGTACTGGGGATTGAACTCACGACCTCAAGTTTACCAAGCAGGTACTTAGGCCGCTGAGCTAAACCCCTGGCACCACCCAGTTAATGTGGACTTCCATTTCCAACTCCAGTAGATTTTTAAGTTTGCGTTTGGAATGAGAGGGCACTACATAAAGTTAGCTAATCTGTCTGAGGAAAGACACAGTCTTGATTGTCCTCCTAAGATGACCTTCTAAAGCTTTGCCCTGCTTTCAGGAAGTTGAAGATTCTGGAAGAGAAGAGATAGATGGATCCCTAAGGGACTTAGCACCAAACCAGGGGTTGAGTGGCTTTGCCATAAGGGCTTTCGCTTCCAAACAGGCTATTGGTCCAGGGTTTCAAGGTTTTGAGTAGAATTTCCTTTCAGGGAAAAAATTAGGATAATATATTTGGGGCTCAGACACAGTTGGAAATCAGTGCATTCCATTTTTATGGTTGGTGATCTTAAAAAAACTAAAGTTCCTTGGACAAGGGGAGATATGAGTTTGTATGCAAATGGCTTACTAATGCCAAACTACTGTATTTGGGCATTTTGCCTTAAAGGAATAAAAAAAAAAAAAAACGGTGTAATCTTTACAGAGGCAGTGACTCGGGCTGCCCTGTGGGTGGTCAGAGGGTCCCTCAGAGGGTGCTTTTCTGTGGTTGCCTATATTAAATCCTCTCTTAAAAACATATTCTTACTATAACCTTTAGAATGCTTGGCAACCAACAAAAGCCTCATCAGCGAGGCCAGGGTGGACCTCTTTAGAACTCAAGAAAAGGGGCCTTGGGGTTCCATTCATCCATCTATCCGGGCTCACCCTTCTGTGGTTCTTTTCACATTGCAATGGCTTTTCCCGTGAATGATTTCTCTGCCCTCCCCTTCCCGACTCCCGCAGCCACTGCCATAACTAAAGATGCTAAGGAGAATTGGCAGATGGCTCTGGCATTAAAAACTTGTCTTCCTTTGTTGGGTCACCCTTTGTGGCCCATGATCCCCATTGTCATGCCGATGCCACAGCAGAGGGAAACAGCTCAGTTCTGAATATTAGCCCAGGCCCTGGCTTTGCAGTTCATCTGGAAAGATCCACCAACCCCTGCAGAAAGCTCAGTTACTTGATACGCCCTGGGGGAGGGAGGGTGGCAGTCAGGAGCCAGGCTGGAGGATTGCAGGAGGGAAGAGAAAGAAGCCTTTTTGACCCTACTGTTGAATTAATATTTCCCTGAGGACAGTTTTCCACCTCCTCATTTTGTAAGTTCAGAAGCAAAATGAAACAAATATGCCTGTGTATTGGTGAAGGGCACTTGCCCTTTTTTTATCCCATGAAATCTTAGCGTGTATGTTTCTCCACTCTGTTGGGAGCTCACAATTTTCAGAGACAGACTACATCGAGCAGTAGATCACAGGCCGTGATCGTCACCTGACTTCTGCATTGTTTCCTGATTAATAGTAGCAGTAGAAGTACTAACTTTTAAGTTTTTTTTTTTTGTTTGTCTGTTTGTTTTTTTGGTACTGTGGATGTAACTCAGGACCTCGCACTTGCCAGGCAGGTGCTTATGCCCCTGAGTTAAATCCCCGGCCCAGAAAGGAACTCTTATAAGCCTTTCTCCCAGATGGGCCAGTTGTTAATGTTGAGGACATAACATATAAGTATTTTCTCCTTGCTGTGCACACACACACACACACACACACACACACTCACTTTCACAGTGTCATCCCAATACTAAGTTGCAGATATAATTTCTTTTTGTTCTTTTTTTTTTCTTCCCCATTTCAGTACTGGGGATTGAACCCAGGGATACCACTGAGCTACACTGCCAGCCCTGTTTTAGTTTTGGAGGCAGGATCTTGCTAAATTAGCCAAGTTGGAATTGAACTTGGGATCCTCCTGCCTCAGCCCTGCAAGTAGCTGGGAGTACAGGCATGTGCCGTAGTGCCTGGCTGGACAGAATCCTTTCTGTCCCTAACCACTCTAGCATTAAATTCTCGTAGACCATTTATCTTACATAACAGCGCAGTCATCAATACCAGGAAGTTTCACATCAGGACAGTACCAGTCCTGTAATTTATAGTCCTAATGTTTTTGCTGTTTGTCCTGGAAATGCCCTTCATGAATTTGTTTCCTGGTCGAGTCCAGGACATTTATTTAGCTGTCTGTCCTCTCTCCTTGGCCACCTCTCACCTGGCCTAGCTTCTAGGTTTCATTGTCTTGCCTGACATTGGAATCGCCATTTTTGAAGAGGAAAGGCCAGTGGCAGGCCAGTCATTCACTTGGTAATTTGTTCCCTGATTTGTGTTTATCAGATATTGCCTCAAAGTTTGATTCAATACATACATTGTACATTTTGGGTAGGAACTAATGTACTTGAAAAAATGCCAGCCGTCCAGAGTCTTAGCAACTTGCAGGCATTTCAGACTTACTGGGGGGAGGGGGATGATTTGAATCTAAACAGCTGAACTAACAGGTTGGCTAATGAGGAACTCATTCCCGTTGGGCTGGGCGGGAAAGTGGATGGCAGGTTTGCTCCTTTGTTTGTTTGTTTTCCCCCAGGATTGAACCCAAGCCTCACACATGCTGATGCCCGGTCCTGGTCCCTACCACTGAGCCACACAGCCAACCTGCATTAGGTTCCTTTTCCTTTTTTCCTCCTCCTTTTCCTCTTTTTCTTCTTTTTTTTTTAAGAGTGGGAGGAATTTATTGGGAGAAAAAAAGCATCTATCCAAGCGGGACAGAGCAGGCCTGGAAAGTGCATTGCCTACCAAGCCCATTTCTCAGTCTACCTGCCTCAACCCCGTTTTCTTACTGAGCAAAGCCATGAGGTGAGGCCAGTTCAAAGTGAGACAGAACTATAATCAGTCAACAGTTGCTTTTATAGTTGCTCCCATGTTTTGTCTTACTTTGTTCAAATTATGTTTAAAGCACAATAATTGGATTAATTTTTAATACTGCTTTCATGGCTCCATAAGAAATATTTGCAGGTTTTGTGTTTTGTTTGGAGACAGGATCTCACCGTGTAGCTCATACTGACCTTGAATTCATGGCCATACTCTTGTCTCAGTCTCCAGTGTGCTGGGTGTGTACAGGAATGCACCACCACGCCTGGCTTTTTTGAAGTATTTTGGTGATAAAGTTAACTATCCACATGGAAATTTTTATTCTTTTGAGAAACATTGGAGGTTCCATCATGTGCCACATGCATGGTAGATTTCTACATTGTCCAGATAAACATGAGGGTCTGGAGCTTTGTGGAAATTATCAGCCAGTGAGACATCCTGGCCTGCAGGCAGATGGCAGGAAAGTACCAATGATTATACTTGTGAGCTATGAGCCTGGTGGTGCTTTTCTGACACCATGTTTCTGCTTGGTCCTGGCAGTTGAAAGCAGCGGTTCCTGGCTTGTGCTCTGCCTGGTTGCAAGAGTCCTGTCCCCACCAGGTTCTGCCATGTGGGCAGATCCCATGGGATTCTGTGACTCTCGGGTCTAGCAGAGCACCCACCTTGGAGAGTTGCTGCATAGGAGCTTCTGGCACGGGGAGGACTTAGCATCACACTGGGGTTTGGTGTGAAAGGAAGTCTGGTGCTGCCGGAGGGATGGGCCAGGATTTCGGGGGCCCATCAGAGAGGAATTGGTGATGTCTTTCCCGAAGGGGTGACAATTCTGAATCTTGCAGGAAAGAAGAGAGCACGGTGCCCAGTGCAAAACCAGCCTGTGGGCTCCTGCTCACATATTAAGAATTTCATAGCCAGTCACAGTGCACATGCCAGCTGTGGTCCCAGCTGTGGGGTCGGGGAAGAATGAACTTCAAGGTGGTGACCGCAGAGCACTAGACCAAGTATGGGCCTTCTGAGGATGCCAGTGCCGGACGGAACAGCGGTGCAGCCTGCCCTGGTAAAGAGCAAAACCCCCGTGTGGTGGCCGGGAGCATAGGCTGCGGGACCCCGGTTCTGCCTGCACCTCATTCTTCCTACTCTGGCTGTGATACCTGAACCTCTGCCTCCTGGAAAAAAGGAAGAAAGGAGCAAGCAGCCAGCCTGGACCCCAGGCTGCAGGAAGGTTGATTCTGTGATACTGCGATACAGGGATTCATAGCTGAGGCGCGCCATGGGGAAGAAGAAGAAGTCGGGGCTGTGTTTAAAATGCCACCCACAGCAGCATATAGGCAATAATGCACATATACGACATAAATATATGTTATATGTGTATATAATTTTTTAAAAATGGAGAAAGACTGCCTACCCAAAGTAAGCCAGGTGCCAGGGAAGGTCTAGATGGTGATTTTGTTTTGTTCTGAGATGGGTTATTTATTCATTTTTTGTCTTTTTGTGACAGGGTCTTGCTGTACAGTTCAGGCTGGCCTTGGGCTCACTTTGTAGCCCAGGTTGGTCTCAAACTTGCAACGATCCTCCTGTCTCAGCCTCCTGAGTGTTAGGATTACAGGAGTGTGCCACCGTGCCTGGCTAGTTGTTGATTTTTTTAAATAGCTGTGTACGGGTAGCTTTTATATGTGAGACATAGGGATGAAAAGGTTTCTTTTTTTTCATCCATTGCTAAAACCACGACTGAGGCCCCTAGAATAAAAGAGGGAAAGGCTCTCATTGGCGATGTGGTTAAGCAGGGGCGCAGCGGTGGACATTCACACCCCGGCTTGTGTGGACGTCAGCCCAGGCACCTACTCGGTAAGGAGCGAAGCCCAGCACTCTGGCATGTACAGCTCTGTGGTGGCCGGGGCTTAGCCCTCGTGCGTGTGCCGCAGGGGGCTTGTAAGACTGCAGGCCTTTTAAACTCATTCCGAGTCCAGAGCAGCCCATGGGTCCAGCCTCCCTGTGTGAGGTGGACCAGCTGCCGAAAGCCACATGGGAGCAGAGCTCTCCCAGACACAAGTGTCACTTTTCCTCGTACATGAAACTCGCAGCTGAGAGGCTTAAGAGTAGTTCTTAGGACTTTATGAGTGTTTTCATGGAGCTGTCTTCCCAAATCAGGAGCGTTCTGTGGCACTGGAAAGAATGCCAAGAAGAGATCTTGAACTAGTAGCAAACCCAGTAAAACCTAGCGGTTTCCTCAAAAGATTTGGCCATTTCCCAGCCCTGGAAATAGAAGAATGTGGTTAATCCCAGTCCTGGGGGGGAAAAAAAAAAAGATTTGTGTTGGATCCAGAAAGACTAGTGAATGAATCTCCCTGTCTTACTCGCGAACACGGTACTTGGGGTTGAACTCAGGCACGATGCTCCGCGAACTACAGCCCGTTTGCTTCATTTGGCGGCAGGATCTCCCTAGGTCACCTAGGCTGACCTCACACTGGCAGCTCTTCTGCTGCCTCGGCCTCTGCTGCGTGGGATTACGGGCATGCGCCCTCAGAGCTGGCCTGAGTACTTCTATTTATCCTGCAATGCGTCAGAAGTTTGGTTTGGGAGGTGTCTGTGTCCTGATGGCAGGTGGTCCGGCCGTCACCTTTGCGTTTTCACGAGATGAACTCTGTGGGCCTTCATACTGGATCGCCTTCCCGGACTCACTTCTGACCAAGGTCCGAACAAAGCCAGCAGGTAATTAACCTTGAAAGAGAGTGCAGACAGATGCCTCGTGAGCACAGTTGCCAAGGCTTCTTTTCTGCTGGCAGCATCTGGACAGATGGTGAACCATAAATCCCAGAGATCATGAGCTGAAGGGGTGCCAAAGGAGCGGGACCCCCACCCCTTGCACGCTCCTGTGTATGCGCAGAAAACCAGCTCCCTGCTTCCCCCCACCGCCCCAGTTCTTCCTGTGTGTTCCACGGAGCTCGGCTGTGCTCCCCACTCATGCTGCCGCCAGCTGCAGCTGCCCCCAGGGACCCCACCTCCCTGTGAAGATCCCAGTTCTCACTTTAATTCAGGCTCCACCCTGGGTCCTTCTCTGGGCTCACAGTTCATATGGCTACATTTGGAGACCTGGGGATCCCTGTGTGTGCCCAGGCCTCCCATAGCTCTGTGCACTCCTGACCATGTAGCCTGTGAGTTTTGGGGGGAGTTGTGTTCCCCTGGAGCTGAGGGGTAGAACAGTGTGGAGGAGGTGTGTGAATGCATGGGAATTACTGAACTAACCTGAAGTGCTGTTACATTTCCAAAGCATAAACCATTCAGTGAGAGTGAACCCTGAGATATGTTCATGATTGTTTTTTTTTTTTTTTTTAGGAAGAGAGTCTCAGTGATGAACTTTTTGATGTTAAGGCGGTAAAGCTCCTGGCGAGACCCCTCACTGAGGCAGTCTGACTATTAAGCCCAGAGCTGCCTTTATGACTCTTATTTAAAACATTGTAAAAAATACTCTCATATAGTTTCTCACAGATGTAAAGTTACTTCAGGTCCACGAGGTTCAGGTTATTTATTTTTCTTTCCAAGTACTTGATTTCACTTTATTACAGATCACTGGTGAAAAACAACTCCACCAAACCCTCAGAAATCTCACATGCAAATTGCACTATTATCTTGCACAAAAAGTTATTTCCTCCCCATCAGGGCGTCAGCCTACTTCATTATTTTGGAGCTTCATAAGCCTGTTAGACCATTTACATATTTATCGTAAAAGCCTCTGTCGAATATAAACTTGTTTCATTTAAACCGTAGTCTTTTAAAGTCCTCAGTGTTTTAAACAAAAGCACCAGCAAGCGGTAGTGGTATTTATAATGCTCCTTTTCAACCCTGTGTCTGTTTTCAAGTCAGTCTTGGGCGTTGGGGAATGTGGAGAACTCTATTTAAATATGAAAATTTCAACTTTAAACCTCTGAACTCTGCCGGGTCTGCAGCCGTGTTTTAATGTCAACCCCAGGAAATGTACACAGGGAGCAGAATTTACAACTCATCACTGTCACAGTTAGATTAGAGGGTGAGTTAAAGAGTCATACATTAACCAGGGTGAGCACATGGAGACCTCGGCTGGAGAGCTACAAAGGCAATCAGTGTCTGTGTGCACAATGAAAAATAGAAGTATAGCTGGAGGTGTTTGGGGTCAGAAACAGGCCCACCCTGGAATTTATTTAGAAAAAATTTTTTTTGCTTTTTTTTTTTTTTTAATCCTCCAGGCTGTTCAGCAGTTTGGCCGAATTATCATTTACTTGTTTCGACTCGAGGGAAACATCTGGTTTCTCCCCGCAGTGTAGACAAACTGCTCTTATTCTGAGGCCGTCATCCATGAAAGACCTGGTTTGGGCTCAGCGGGTTTGCTTATGCAAGGCTCGGGCCCATCTCTGTAGAAATAAACAGTCCTAGGAATTGGAAGTTTGTTCCTCGCTGTAAACCTAGTAGGAGGCAACCTGAGTGAGGTGGTGAAAGCCGAAAGGGATACATTTATTAGAAGACATTTAATGGGTTTTTTGGGAGTTTTTTTGGTAGCAAGGATTGAACTCAGGACCTGGCACATGCCAGGCAGGCGCTGTGCTGCTGAGCGGCTGTAGCCCCTGCCCAGCATTTAATGGTGTAAGATGTGGTGGGCAGAGAATTTTTCATTTCACTTATGTTAAAACCTCACACCCCACTGCTGTGGCGTGGCTGCAAGTACACTGAATCAGTCCTGGAGGCTGCGCACGGGAGCTGGGTTGTGATGCGCGATCTCAGGATGGGCAGAGCTGGGTCCTGGGGCTTCACTTCCCAGGACAGGATGGGACCTGGTCTTCCTGTGGACTTTATAAAGATGTTTCTAGGTTTTGTCACTTCCCTTCCTGCCTTGTGTAAAATGAAATGCGAGGCCCCTCGTTAAACCTTTAAAAAGAATTTTGCACTGAGAAAAGTAGAGCTGCCAGCGGCAGCGGGGTACCCATAAAAACCGCCCTGCTTCCTACTTCGCCGGCTCTGGCTCCGGGAAGGCGAGATAAAACAGTTAAAGCTGGAGCTTGGGAAGTGTCCCTCAGCCAGGCGCTGAGGAAGAGTATTTTTCTTCCAGTCTGATGGGCTGTCACTATGAAAGTGCTATTCTTTTTCCTTTCTGGTGCGCTTTGGAACTTAGGAAACTGCCGGATGGCTTCTCTGTGTCTTGGAGTTTCCTCTTTGGGGAGCGGTCAGGAACGTTCTAGTTTTCTTTTTCCTCCTTTAGAATTTGCCCTCCAGCGGGAAGCCAGCGCTGCGTTCTCGTCACCCAAACAGGGTCCCTTGGGATAGGAAGGTCACACATTTTCTTTCTGTCAGTGTGCTGGGTTGGTGCGGCAGCGCAGAAGTTTGAGGGGGATCTTTCTTTGTTGAAGCTGCAGGCTGAGGCTCACTGCTCCCCCCAGTAACGAGCTAATGCGCAAACACTGGTGTGCAGCCTGGCGATGTTGCAGCTCCCTGGGTCCTCTGAGATGGATCCCAGGCCAGCTGGATGACAGGTCCCGTCGGAGTGACCACCGTGTGCGGAATGAGCCTGCCAGGCTGACTCGAAACTGCTCTGCAGACGACAGTGGGTTGAAGGTTGTGGGGTGTTTTTTTTTTTTTGTAGAGCAGAGTTTAGATTCACTGACCATAAATCAGGACTGAGTTGCAGAAAGAAAAATCCCAACCTGGTCATGTAGAAATTTTGGGCAAATTCTGTTTATGTATTTTCTTATTTGAAAAAGTAGCCTTATGCTTGCTATAAAAAAAGCAATGTGAAAAATTTAGAAAATAATTTTTTTTGTGTGTGTGGATTTGTTTTTACTGACTGGGACTTAGGGGATGGGAAGGGAGTGTCACTGTGGGCCACACCCCACTCCTGCCCCAGGGAACGTCCATTCTAATCAGCCTGCAATGTTCTCTCTCTTCTTTTTCTTGGCACTGCCCTTACTGGCAGCAGCCTCCTCTGGCACACTGCTGACTGGCTCTTCCTTTGAAGAAAATTTTCTCTTTCTTGGGGACACTCCTGGCTGCCTCTTCTGGTTCACTAGCAGTTTCCTCCCTTGGTAAAGACTTCTTCTTGGGTGGACTTGTGCTGCCACCAGCTGTCTCTCCCATATCACTATTAATCAACTCTTCCTTGGAAAAAGATTTCTTTTTCTTGGGTTTGGAGACAGACAGATGGGTCATCCATTCCGTCCTCCTGAGGCATCTCTTGGAGTTTTTTCTTTTTGGGTTTTTCCTGTGTCTCCTCATGCTCCTCTGGAGTGCTACTGCTGATTTCTGAAGATGCCAGAGTGGCTGGTGCAGCCAGGCACTTACGTTTCTCCAGCTTTCTGGTGATTTCAACAGCGGCTTCCTCTACCCGGCAAAAGCAAAGTGCTGAAAAGGCCTGGAGTTCCCTGTCTCACTATAGCCTTTCTGGCTTTACTGGAGAAAATAATTTAAAAAAAAACTTACACTTGCCAGAGAAAGATCTGAATCTTGCACATCGCCAGAAAAGGGTCACTTCCAGGTCTTTCTGGAAACCCCTACTGGTTTCTCACTGTCTTGCTTCCATATATCCAGATCCACGGGCATTTGTTACTTAGCAGGAATTAAACCTGTGCTCTGCCTTGAGTTTGATTTTAAAAGTTGTGCCTGTGTCCTGACTATCTGAGGCCAGGTGTGATTGCTTGAGTCACCCCAGCAGCATAAACGCTAGTAATAAAACCAAAGGCAATGTGTAAATTTATGCTGGGGAAAGTTAGGGCAAGCTCAGGTGAAGGAAAGTCACTGGCGCCCAGAGCCTGCTTGGATTTATGACCTCCCTCCCTGGTTCCTCCCTCCCTCCGCTGGGAAAGCCCTCGAGCCTGCCAAGGAGCTGCTGTCCCTGCTGCCGCTGCTGGTGCCCCCTAGTGGAGCAAGAGGAGAGTTCAGGCAGCCAGAGTTGGGTGTGTTAACCTAACCCTCTCCAGCTGCCTGTTTTCTAACTTTGAAAAAAATGTTACATTGTTGCCGAGGTGACTGTAGTTAGGGTCACTGGTTGCCCTTGTGTGGAACATACATTTATTGTTGTTACTCTCTGATGCAACAGTGATTTACAAAGCATTCACGTAGTGTTAGTTATAAGCAATCTAGAGATAAAGTATAGCAGAGGAAATACGGGGTCTTACGCGAACACTACGCTGTTCTCTCTCGGGTACCTAGCACCTGTGGATTGTGCTATCTGGGGGGGTCTTGGACCAACCCTTGGCGCTGCCCGCAGTCCATGATGTCCTGCCGCTGGAGAGAGTGGTCTCCCAGGGTCCCAGCCTCCTGGCCGTTGATGGTTGAGCCGCCCGCTTTATGAAAGCACTAGACGCGCGTTTGTAGGTTAAAGGTGCTTACTCTGGAAGTTCCCCAAGTCCTGGCAGCCTCTAGGGCCGGTCCGGCTGTCACGCTGGCCGAGTGCTTCCTAGACATCAGCGGTGTTTGTGTGCAGACCTTTCGATGCCAGGTGTAATTGTTATAGTGATTCATCAGATACAAAACCCGGTTGGAATCAGACCCTCTGCAATCCCTTACAGAGAGCTGTTTCAATCGACATCTCAGTGCTACAAAGTCTCGTGGTCTTAAATTATGTTCAAAGCATGGTCTATTGGGAGAAATTGTGAAAATTTGGGGTTGTGCATTTAGATTGTTTTTTTGTTTTTGTCTTTGTTTTCCCTCTGTACTGGGGATGGAACCCAAGGCCTTGCAGATTTGAGGCCCTGAGCTGCACCCTCAGCCCCACCTTTCTTTATGGAGTGAGAGAAGGGAGAGCTGGAAATTCTAAGTCATGAGCGCTGGCTCTCTGTGGGGTGTGTAGTGCTGGCAGAGTGGCAGGTGCTCTGGGGCTCGTGTCGGGGGTTTGCTACTTCATTTCTCCCTGAACGCTGGTAAAGTCAGTGCGCCCTACTGTGGACACCAGTTCCTGGTGAAGAAGGTGTTCTGGGGCTGCCCCCTTGCATGAGAACTTGGCAGCCAGCATCAAGGCCCGCGTCTGCGGCTGGCTTCTCCCCGGACCTCCTGGCCACCGTGCCGTCGTCTCACTGTCCCCCCTCATTGCGATGTTCTTGGTCTTGTGCAAGGGGTGCCAGCCCTCAGCCGGGTGCAGGCCCTGCGCACCCCCATTGCTCCCCATAACCACCGAGTCCTTCACTTGGCACCCCTGGACTCCCCACCCTTGCTCATTGCTGTTTATTGCCTCTTTCCCTCCCTCTGCGAGGATTTGCGTTGCATGTGCCCCCAGCCCTGAGAACACTTGGCATACAGCAGGCATTTGGTAAACGAGGCTCGACTGTTGAGTGAATAATCAAGGGCCTTCTGGGTTGGGAACTAGGTCCTTCTTGGGTGTGGGACAGCCCCACCCTCCTGTGTGTACTGGACTTGCTGCTGTTGCTTCCCGTGTGTGTGTGTGTGTGTGTGTGTCAGGCTGTTGGTCTCACCCACTCCTGGGTGGCAGCCAAAGCCTATGGCTGAATTCAGCCCTCAGTTTGTTTTTGCGTGGCCTGAGTGCTAAGCACAGTGTGTTCCTCCCTTCCTCCGCCCCCCCTCTCTCCTGTTACTAGGGTCTGAACCTTCTACCTTCCCCATAAGCGATATCTCCAGCCCCTTTTTAATTTTTTATTAGAGACAGAAGCTTCCTAAGTAGCTGAGTTAGCCAGACTAGGCCCAGGCTTGGGATCCTCCTACCTCAGCCTCTCAGAATGCTGGAATTATAGGTGTACTCCACAACACCTAGCTGGTCACTGCATTTTCAAATGTAAAACATACATGTACGGAAGTTGGCTCGCCCTTTGCGGGGAGCAGTTGTTGGAAGGGTAGATGATGGTGCTCTTGGCCAGCAAAACTCAAAGCATTCACCGGCTGGCGCCTTATGTGAGGATCTTCCTTCCCTCTTAGGCCCTGGGATATAATGTTTGGGGGTTGAGTGGAACCCACAGGTCTATTCCATACTCTGGAGGCAAACGTGGGTGTGAATTTGATGCTGACCTGTTCTGACTCTCAGGTCTGGGGGAGGGTGGTGGGTCCTTAGCCTGCTCCCCCTCTGAAAACCGGAGTTAAGAGTGCCGTCTCGTGCCCACTGCGGGGGTTAATAGAGGCCATCAGTGCCTGTATGTATGTAGCACAGGATTCGTGTTTAGTGTTAGCTTTCGTTGTTGGTGCAGATAAACATCCAGCAAAAATTGTATAGTTCGACCCTAATCACATAAACCAAACTCTGTAGCTGTTGTAAAATAAACAGTAAACCAGTCAATGTGGGTTAGCTTCTCTCTTTTTTTGCAGATTAAGTGCTAACTTTTCCCCATGGATTGGACTCTCAAATCCCTCCCTCCTTTTTTTTGGAGACAAGAACTCACTATGTAGTTTAGGCTGACCCCAAAACTGCTGGTGATCCTCCTGCCTCAGCCTTCTGAGCGCTGAGGTTATAGGCGTGCACCAACATGCCCAGCCCTATTTCTTCTTTTGAGGCAGAATAGAGTCTCTTGAGGTGTAGTGAGCATTTCTTTCTTGAGACAAGGTCTGGCTGTGTAGTCCAGGCTTGGCCTCCAGCTCCCAGCCTCTTGCTCAGGCTCCCGAGTGCTGCGAATGCAGGTGTGCACCGCCGCGCCCAGCGCAGTGCTGCTGCAGAGCTCTAAGTCCCTGTTAAGAGTGATGTTTTCTTGACGGGCCTGAGGCAGCTCCGCGTGCTGTGAAGCGGGTCTGGATTGTACGCAGGCGGGGGTGGGGGGGTGGAGCCGGAGGGCGCGGACACCCTCACACCCGGGGGCTGCCGGCCGCCCTGGCAACGCGCCGAGCTGAAGCGCAGGAGATGATGACGTGCTGGGTCTTTGCTTTGCAGGGACGGTGAAGGTGAAAAGTTCCAACATCCAGGTGGGCGATCTCATCCTCGTGGAGAAGGTGCGTGGTGCGCGGGGCCCCGGCGGGCTGCGCGCGTGGGCCGGTGTGGGCAGGAGCCAGCCGCCCCTGCCCGGAGCCAGACCAGCTGTTTACCTAAGTCACCTTTGGAGCACTTAGAGCGTGCATTTCCCGACCCGACACTGTGCCTGCCAGCGACTTTGGGGGAGCAAGGATGAAGCGTGGGAGCGGTAGAGAGGCCCCTCCTGCATTTTCAGAAGGGCCGTGTTAGCGACCCGCGTCTCCCTGTTCCCTGAGCATTTGGGAGCAGGGTGGGGGGTGTGTGGGGGCTTAGGTTGGTGTTGGATTAGCAAAGTTTCCCATCCCACCTTGTTTCTGGAGGAATTGAACTGTACACTTTCCCAGAACTCAGGGTTGATGTGAAGGAAAGGGACACTTCAGAACCTCACAGTCCCCAGATGTGTTAGGAGGGTCTTTCCTCTTCAGAATTAAACAGCTGCTGTTGACTTCCATGTTTTTTGAGTTTGTTTGCTTGTTTGTTGTGTCTTTGAAAATGACTCTTGCTGCTTCTTACTACTTTTTTTTTTTTTAAATTAAAATCCCCCTAAAAGCTAAATATGGAGCTGGAGAATTGGTAGAAGCAGAGAGCATGAACAGAGTATGTGTCTTTCGGTTTTTTTGAGACAAGGCCCCACCGTGTAGTGCAGGCTGGCCCTGAACTCACTATGAAGCCTAGACTGTCCTTGGACTCACAGCAATCCTCCTGCCTCAGCCTCCTGAGTGCTGAGTGCTCCACCATGCCTGGCAAGCATGTGTCTTGAGCACCTGAGAGTCCCGGAAGGAGGCTGGCTGCAGGGACAGACTTTGTCCATGTCCCCTGGGTGGACTCTGAAGAGGCCATTGTTGAATCTGCAACACAACTATCAGCTTCCTTCCCCGGTGGAATTTGAGTAGAGTTAGTAGAGTCCCAGGAGTGTACAAAACTGCAGTTTCAAAACACAGTCACCCCCCAGATTTGTCCTGGTCAAAGGCAGACGTGTAAAAGAGGCGGCGGGCTGTGGTCGGTCCCTCAGCAGCGCAGCTGTCACAGTAACATCTCCTCCTCCCCCACAGAACCAGAGGGTCCCGGCTGACATGATCTTCCTGAGGACATCCGAAAAAAACGGTAACTGTCCAAGACTTGGAAAATGAGGGTTAACCTCTCAGGGGTGAATGGACAGAGTCAGCCTTTAGAAGCCTAACAGAAGTAGGTGGTCACCTTGCAGCTGCGGAGATGAATGGAAAACATCCTGTTTCATGGCGTAGTCTTCCATGAGTGCCACGGTGCCTGGCTTGCCCTGGGGACCGCCGGGCTCGGCGTCAGGAGTTGGTGGGATGAGGGTGTCTAACAGAGGGCCTGTCGTTGGAGTGGGACCTAGAGGCTGTTGAGATGGGGCAGTACGGGCTTGGGGCAGAGGAATAGGTACCTATGTTGTTCTGTTTCAGCGTTAGAGGTGCTGGGAGGTAAGTCCCGGCCTTTGCACTGAGCTTGTTCCCAACCCTTATTTTAATTCAAATCAGAGTCTTGTCAAGTTGCCATTTTGCCTAGGATGGGCTCACTCTTGCGGTCTTCCTGCCTCAGCCTCCTAGGGTGTTGGGGTCACAGGTGTGTGCCACCACGCTCAGCTGCCCTTTGCTCTTGAGTGGTGGGGCTGTGCCTGTGGGTTAATTTGTCACCATAGCCAGGTTTGCCAGACAGACTGTCACCAAGTCTCCTCTGATCTGAGACCCTTATCTGTTGCATTTATTTCCTGCCTTGCTTTTTTTTTTTTGTTTGTTTTGGCCTGTCTGGCCCAGTTGGAGGTATTTGAACATTTGAAAAATTTACATTCCTATTCCTTTGGGGTTCTTGCAATTTATTTTACTATGAATTAAGGGATATTATATACTGATGATACTTTAATCAGGAGAGAAGGTAGAGGGTTCTAGGATAGAATAATCTTCCAAAGGCTGCAGGTTTGTTCTCGACTGAGTTCTGCATTGGGCTTGGGGGAGTGGGGTGCTGTGGGTCAGGGCCTTCCACACCCCTCCCCATCTTGACAGCAGCAAAAGCACAGCTAGGAGCCATCTCCTGTCGTGATTCTCGGAAGTGTCAGTGAGTGGAACATGTCATCTGCCCTGTGAAATGCCCATGGACTAATTGCATGGACTTGTGTGTCACACTGTGAAACCTGTGACCCAGTGCAGCCTCAGTATCCTTACCTGAAATGCTTGGGACCCAAAGTGCTTCAGACTCTGGATTCTTTGCAGTTTTGGAATATTTACCAGTACAGAGCGAGCTGTCTTGGGGACAGGAGCTGAGTGCAAACCTGAAATGCACTGGTGTGTGTCTCATGCCTGCCTTATCCAAACAGGCTGAAGGTCCATTTACACAGTATTTTCAGTAATTGTGCACCTGTAACAAAGACGTTTTCTACTGTGACGTCATGTTGGGCTTCAGACCCTTTGGTTTTGGATTTCTGGGTTAGGGTTGCTCCCCCTGTGCTAGCAGCGGACACCGACCAGCTCCTGCCTGGCAGCCAGCACCGCCTGAGTGTGGCCTGGCTCAGCTCTCTGGTCCTCCCAGAATTCCTGAAGGTGGGGTTTTTCCTGTCTCAGTGTCTGCACACGAGCAAACAGGAGGTGGGACTCAGGGCCTCTGCTTAGTGTGGCCTCCAAGGATGGACGCCCGCTGGGTCCCTGCAGCAAACTTGTCAGCACCGCATCTCACCCACTTTGCAAGGGGGGGCACACACTGGCTCAGCAGGGTCAACTGCCCCAGGGTCCCTCCGCAGGTGACAGCGGGGGTGGGGTGGGTGTTGGGGGTGTAGAGCTGGAAGCCAGATGTTTCTGACTGGGCGCCCGCCCATGGAGGAAGGGGAAGCGGTGTCTTTATTTTCCTTTTGGGTCTCTGGCTGTGGATGGGCCCTTTTTACAAGGACCAGAGGAGGAGGTTCCGGAGGTGCCTGGGGAAGGACTCTTGGATTGCGGGTGACTAGGTGGTGCCCCACCTCCCTCCACAGGCTCTTGCTTCTTGCGGACGGACCAGCTGGACGGGGAGACCGACTGGAAGCTGCGGCTGCCCGTGGCCTGCACGCAGAGGCTCCCCACAGCCTCCGTGAGTAGCTTCCTGCAGGGCCCATGCTGCCCCTGGGCAGAGCAGGGTGCTCAGAGCTGGCTGCCCTGCCCGGCCGCCAGGGCATGCAGAGGCGAGGCGGGGCTGCTGGGGTAGGGGATCCTGAGAACCTGGAATGTTTCTTGGTTCCTGTTTTGTTTTTTTGTTTGTTTTGGTACTGGGGATCGAACTCATGACTTAGTTAGTGCTTGCCAGACAGTGCTTATGCCGCTGAGCCAAATCCCTGGCCCCTGGTTCCTATTTGTGTGGCTTAGGAAATGCAGCCCCCATGTGTGCAGGGAGCAGGTTCCTCCTTCAAGGGAGGCTCAGAAGCCTAAGATACCTGACTCCTGTGGGAGCCTCCAGCGGCTTCCCCTCTCCCCATGGCCCGTCCTCCGCCCGGTGAAGCTGTCTGCTCCACTTGGGCTCCACCTCAGTGGCGTCCCCCCTCCCCTGCTGCTGGCCTCTTGGTCGACAGCGCTTCTGCCTCAGATCTTTCCCCTTGGCAAGTCCTCCCTGAGGACCCCTCTCAGCCCTTGTTGGCTGGCCGGGCCCCTGTCACCACCTCGCCCAGTGCGCCTACCCCACCCGCCTCCGGGCTGAGTCCGTGGCAGGTGCTGCCTGGTTGTCGCAGGGCGCCGTGCTGGGCCATGCGGGGGAGTGGGTGGGTGGGCGCGCTGCCCCCCCCATAGAGGAGTTAACAGAGCCATCAGCCTGGCTGCTGCGCTCCTGAGCTGGCACGGCTCGGAGGAGGTGAAACAGCTCCCTCACTGCTGTGAAGTTTTAAACCTGGAATCTAAGGACAGCGAGTTCTAGATGCCATCCCGGGCTCCAGAAAGCATCATGCCCGTCACGTGGAGCTAAGCCAAGGACACAGCGTCCATTTTACCTGGGACCTGTGTCCTCCAGAAACAGGGTTCTGGTGCCCAGAGGGACCGGAAGGGCTGTGCTCAGAGCTTAGAAAGGAAGATGCCAGCCGGGCCGCAGCTCGTGTTCCTTGGAGTGCACCTTGCAGGCATTTCTGTTTGTCCTCATCTGGTCCAGGCCTGGCCTGAGGTTCAGAGAAGGAAAAGGTGCTGGTCTCTCTACTTTCAGACCTCTGAACGAGTCTGACTGAGGACAGACATTTTATTTTATGTTTAAATTTAAATATTCTTTTTTTCTTTTTTCTTTTTTTGGAGACTGTCTCACTATGTAGTTGAGACTGGCCTTGAACTCACTACATGGCCCAAGCTGGCCTTGAACTTGGCACCACCACACCTGGCTGGGAGTAGCATTTTAGTCAGTTTTTTAAGAAATTACATAAGTTAGCCATGGGGGGGGGGTACACACCTATAGTCCCAGCACTTGAGAGGCTGAGGCAGGGAGGTCACAAGTTTGAGACCAGTCTGGGCCATGGATTGTGTTCCAGGGCAGCCTGGACAGTGAGACCCTGTCTTAAAAAATTCTGGAAAAGCAGGCTGTATAAAAAGATTACCCGAGTAATACGAATACGAATAAGGTCTTGGTTAAAACAAAACCATATATTCTGCCCTGAAAGCTTGGAACAAAGTGGGAAGTTCGGCCCACATCGTCTCCTCCAAGGGCTCCTCACCTTCCTAGAGCTGCCATGTGAAGTAGGCGGAGACCTTGCCAGATCTTCTCCTGTGCACTTACACGCTGGCGTGCACGCCTGCACAGGCACGCAGACTTGTTTGAGGGTGGTGGTTTCACGCTACTGATTGTCCTGTCTCTGTCCACCTTGCCCATTCAGGGTGCTCCCTGACCACCTGAGGGTTTGCAAAAGCCAGCTGCTCTGAAGCACTCAGATTTTGTGTGGGTGGCGCAGGAAGAACGGAAAGCACATCTTCATTCATTGTTTCATGTGTCTGCATAGTGCTATAAGATTTCGAAACCATAATGTATTCATGTCCTATCTCTCTATGTTTCTGGGAGGTTTTATGTTTAGCACTTTGTTACCAGGAATCCTGGTTTTAAGAGTGAAGTTATCTACGAAGAGCTTGCTTCCCTTTTCCCTACAAACCACCCCTGCTTTCTTTAGAGGCCAAGTGAGTGAGAGGTAAAAGGAAACCTCCAAGGCCCCAGGTGTAGTGAGTGAGAGCTTGCCTGGAGTGTGCGAGGCCCTGAGTTCCACCCCCAGCCCTAGAAAAATGAAGAGAAACTTCTACATGGCGGAGCTGGGCGGGCCAGCTGGGAGCCGGGGTGGCAGCAAGGTAACCATCTTACCAGCTCACCTGGTCTGCAGGGCCACGGGGCCCTCTGCCAGAGTGGAGCCCCCGCTCACCCAGCATCCTGGGCAAGCTCAGCAGGGCTGGTTTTGGAAGAAGAGAAGGTAAGAATGAGGAAAGGGAGACCCAAAGAAACAGGTGAAGAGGTGCAAGGGCAGAGCGGGCACAGCAACAGCAGGAAGCTCAGTCCTTGGTTGACTTCCTGCCGTGGGGGTCCCCTGCTGATGCCCACTGCCTGTCACCCATCTCCCCCCATGCTGGCCCCATCTTCCCGGGCCTCACTTCCTGTGCTGCCCCACCAGAGACGATGTGTGGCCATCACACAGGAAGGGGACAGGCAGGGTGGCTGTGCCTTCAGACTCAGACGATGCTGAGTGCAAGGGAGCTGGGCTTTGCTCTGGGCTGGGACAGTATCTGTGCAGAAGGGTCAAGGACGGGAACTTGGGGTCCTCACAGCAGTGTCCTTCCTACTGGGGAGAAGAAGCCCTGAGCAAAGTCCACAGCAAACTCGTCACCCTGCCGTGCATGTGCATGAGAGCGTGTGCACGGGAATGAGGCAGGCAGAGCAGTGGTGACAGTCCTGGGATAGTTATGTGCATGTGGCTTGTCTCTTAAGAGAGTCAGGACGTAATTACGAGTTGGCACCCTACAAAACCACAGATACCAGGCCCTGGGGATCAGGGATCTTGCCATACACGGGACACAGTGACACACCTTCCGCTTGGCTTCCGGCTTGGCACACTTCCCCCCCGGGCCAGGGCACAGAACCCCCTGTCTCCTCTCCCTGGGACTTGCTGCTTCTGGACTTGTTTGCGTTTCCACTACGTCTGCGCCTTCGCCTTCCCTTTCCTGCTGCCCAGCCCTGGTCCTCCTTATTCTTATTCCAGAAGGGACTCTGTTCCTCCCGACTGTACCTGATTCATGCACTTAATATATTCTGCGGTGAAATGCACTCCTTGCCAAGGAATTGCCAAGAATTGCCAAGACTTCTGTTTTACTGTGTTAACCGCTGTCTGAAGTCATCCCTACCCCAGCGCTGGGGATGAACCAGGGCCTTGTGCGTAGTAGGCGAGCACTGTACCCCTGAGCTACAGCACCGATGCCTTTCAAAGATTTTGAGACAGGGTCTCAATAAGTTGCTCAGGCTGGCCTCAAGCTTGTGATCCTACTGTCTCAGCCTCCCGAGTAGCTGGGGTTACCGGCGTGGGCCATTACCCCAGGCAGTATTAGCTGTTTTTAAGTGTAGTTTAGTGACATTGAATCCATTCTCAGTGTTGTGCAGCCAGTGCTGCTGACCACCTCCAGAGCTCATCTGTCCCCTTCCCTGAGCTCCTGGCACTCAGCCTTCTGTCCTTTGACTGTGACTGTTCTAGGGGCCTCCTGTATGTGGATTCCTACTGTGTCTTCTGTGAGTCTGACTTCTTTCTCTTAGCGTAATGTTCTTAACATTACATTAACATGTAATGTTCTTAGAATTTCTTCTTAAGACCAAGGAATAATCCCATGTATGAAGATAGACATTTGGTTAATTCCCCCCAATGGACACTGGCTTTGCTCATACCTCATGGGTTTGTAACTCACATAGGTGTCCAGATAGCTCTTCAAGTTCTTGCTTTCAGTTATTTTGGACATACTCCCAGAAGAGTAGAATTATCGAATTATAAGGTCAGTCTATGTTTAATTTTTTTTTTTTTTTTTGAGTCAGGGTCTCACTGTATAGTCCAGGCTGGCCTCAAACACATGGTGATCCTCCTGCCTCAGCCTCCCAGGTGCTGAGATTACAGGCATGTGCTACCACTCCCGGCTTATGTTTAATTTCTCGAGGAAGCACCGTGCTGTTGTAACAGCTGCACCCTTTTACATTCCCACCAGAGGTTCCGTTTCCCTATACTGTGTCTGACACTGGCTATTTCTGGCCGCTTGTTTTGGTGGAGGCCTCTGGTGGGAATGAGGTGCTCTTACGGTCTTTCTCAGCCCCTCATGGGGCCGTGCACACAGTAGGGACCCCATCACCGTGTGTTGCACGAACCAGGCTGCCGTGCCAAGCAGGCAGAGGGGGCGAGCTTAGCTTTGTGGCAGCATCCGAGCCATGGAGGTTGGGCAGGGTGAAGGCAGGTTAGCAGGTGTATGCTCCAAAGACTCCTGGGGGTTCTCGGGGCACCATACGTGGCAACTCCTAAACTGACATCATGGAGGAGTTTCCTTTTTTTTTCTTTCCCCCACCTGCCTTTGAGTTTGAGAATCTGTTCGCTCTTCCTGGGAAATGTAATTGCTTTAGAAAAATGGTGGCTGCCTCCTAAAATCCAGACCCCTAACCGGACTCTGTGTGCCCCACGCTCCTGCGGCTGATCAGGACCTTCTCCAGATCCGCTCATACGTGTATGCAGAGGAGCCAAACATCGACATTCACAACTTCGTGGGAACTTTCACCAGGGTGAGCGAGCTGGCGGGGGCGCGGTACCTTCGCGGGGTGTGTGTCGTGAGCGAGGCTGCGCCCTGTGCAGGGCTGAGGGTTCTGCCCAGAGGCCCCGCCTTGAGGTCCACGGGTCTTCCATCTGCGGCCTTAAAACTGTGCAAGCCGCGTGTAAGCCTGCGTGTGAGGGTGAGACTGCCCCGGCCCCTGAGCACACTTCCTCTGTCTTCTGCGTGTGCATCTGTCCATTCTCTCATGTATATGAATCCCATCTGCTGTATCTTAATTTTTAAACCACCTTCACACCTTGCAGAACAGAAATCAAGTTTGGATTTAAATGAGCTTGGGAAGATGAGTCAGTAGATGTATAGAACCCCAGTTCAGGTGTCTCTGGTCTTTTTCTCAAAACTATAAGGCTGGCCAGCAAAGAGCCTGATTGATTTGCTTCCGCATTTTAATCTCACTTTTTTAAACATTTGTCTTGCTTCTTGGTCCTGGGGTTTGAACCATGGGCCTTGTAGGCAAATGGTAGGTAAATGCTCTGCCACTGAGCTACACCTCCAGTCTTTTTAAAATTTTACTTGTAGAAAGGATCTCTTGCTCAGTTCCCCGCCTGGCATGGAACTTGTGAGCCTCCTGCCTCAGCCTTCTGAGTCTCCTGCCTCAGCCTTCTGAGTAGCTAGGAATACAGGCATGTGCCACAGTGCCTAGCAAAACATTTCTTAGTGTTAGAGATCTGCACTTCTCAAATCACTTGCAGATGTTTCCATGAGAGGTGAAAACTCTGAGGGTAGAGGCGGACGAGCTTGACCCACCTGTCAAGACTGGGCTTTGGGCTTCCAGGCTGGGGCTTCCGGTTTTAGGAGGTGGAAGCTGCCCCTTCCTGTCCTGTGGACCCTGCCTGGACCTTGAGGCACACAGTCAGACCCCAGCATTTTCCTCAGGCTTTACATCTGCCAGTTCAGTCAATCGTGTATCGCAAATATTTTTTAAAAATTTGTAACAGCATAGAACATGTGCAGATTCTATTTTTGCTCTCATTCCCTAAAATTGCAGAATACAACTGTTTGTGCAGCATTTGCGTTGTATGAAGTCGTTGGTCACCTAGAGATGAGGGAAAGGGACACAGCAGGCCTTGTGTGGGTTTCTATGCAGGAACTGAGGGACCTGAGCATCCTAGAACCTGGGGCATCGTGGGGCGGCCACTGAAGATGACTCTGTCTGGTCTTTTCCAGGAGGACAGTGACCCCCCCATCAGCGAGAGCCTGAGTGTGGAGAACACGCTGTGGGCCGGCACTGTGATCGCGTCAGGTGAGGCTCTGCGTCCAGGAATGTGTTAGCAATTTGAAAGGGACAGCAAACCCTTCTGTAATTAGAATAATCACCTGTCAGATGGGAAAATTAGCCGTCGGTCACATAGAGTTTCCCACTTGTTCCAGCACCTCCAGGGAATTAAGCTGACATCTAATTGTGCTCTGACGCGCACAGACGTCCAGAGGGAGCCCTCTGGGGTTGTGGACTCTGCAGCGGTTTGCTGGGAATGGCCCTTAATTGCCACTTCAGTTGACATTCTAATCTGTACCAGAAATAGAGTTGCCTGGCCATTCTGGCCAGAAGCTGCGTCTGTGGGGGCCGCTGCCTGATGGGCTGCTGGCTCAGGGGGTGCTGGGTCAGGGGTAGCAGCACACAGCAAAGGGCGAACCTTTGGGTTCTAACTCCAGGACAAAGTGGAAGCAGGTGGCTTTGGTGTGAATGCTGGGGTCACCCTGGGGCAGGCACTGTGCCAAATCCTTTATGTGCATTATGCACCCCCCCCCCCACTTAGAGCATCCTGAGGACAGACACTAGTGTTAGCCCCTTTCTGCAGGTGGGGAAACTGAGGCCCAGAGAGGCTGAGTCTACACTGGCCTGGGGTGGTAAAAGTCAGACGCAGAGCTCACTATGCAACTATTACGTCACAGTGTGTTGTACAATTTACATAATAGCATATTTCCCTGCCCTTCTAGCTCCTCTGCCGGCGGCTTCCTGTTTAGTGTTGGAGGGATCCTGGCTTTGCATCCTTCAGTCGTATTCCCTCTCCCGTTCTCTGCTTGGTTCTTCTTTGTGTCTCCGTGCACAGCAGACACTGGATCAGAATTCTGGGTGACCTGGCGGGGAGGGGAAGGAAGCACACGGAGCGCCCCAGGTGTCCCCGGCCCAGGCTCAGGGTTGAATGCGGTGGGCAGAGGTTGGCGCGCTCCGGAGCTGCTTTGGTGCCTGCTCGTATCTGCAGCCTGGTCTGTAAAGGTGTCTCAGTTCCCTTGGTGCCAGAAGAAGGGACACTGTGGCCCTGAAGATTCTGCTCAGTCCTTCCTGGTCAGGCTGTGGCCTCCAGGACACACAGCGGCCACCCCAGACCAGCAGCAGCCCTCTCTGCCCTGCTCTCCCCTCCACACTGGGTCCTCTTCCTCAGCGGTTCGCCCCACTCTCGCATCCCTTACTGACAATAGTTGCTCTTTACACTGGTAATTTGAAGAGTCTCAGTTCACGTCGGCATTCCAGAGATCACATTTTGTGCCTGTATTTGGTTTCTTCCTTTTCCTATTACTACTTGTTTCTGTCCTTCAATCATTTTTTTTTAAACTTTATAGTAACTTTATAAGCACTTAAATTCTTTTCTGGACTGTTTGGTGGTCAGTAAAATCTTGTTATTGTTTCGGTTTTGATTTGTGAATATGTTTGAACCACTTTCTGCATATAAGCGATTTCTTATCTTTTGGTCCGTCTGCTCTCCTTTGAGGTGTTGTATGAATGCCTTATAGAAGAAAGTCCATCAAACTGCTCCGTTGTAGGTTACACATACTGTTCTTATATTGTTTGTCTCTTGTCCTCGTCTGTGATAGACATCGTTTGCTTTTACTGTGTAGAAGTTCCCTGTTTTGGGGGGGCTGAGGATTGAACCATGGGCCTCACCTCTGCTAGGCAGGAGCTTAGCCCCATAGCTGTGCCCAGTCCGCATTTCAGATTTTGACCCGTGTGACAAGCTTTCTAGTTTATGTTCTTGATGATCTTACATATGCACTCAGATCGGCACCAGCAGGAGTCCTCTGAGTTCTGAGAGACTTTGCTTCTGTGTTTTCATTAGAATCCAGCTCCTGCCCCTTGATCCGTCCACTGCTGCCCACTGCAAGTTGAAAAGAAGGAACCAGTGTCTCCAGATTGTCCACTTCTCCAGGGGAAGCTGGTGGTCTCAGTTTTCTATACAAAAGCTCCCCAATTTAAAATGCCCCATTCAAAACCTTGGAAGCAGGGCTGTTTCAGGGTGGTGGCTGTGCAGAGGGTGAGGCCAGGGCCTCCTGGTAGCAGAGCTGTGGTCCTGAGCACAGGGAGGCCTTGGGCAGGAAAGGCCATTTTTAGCAGCATTTGGTGGCACCAAGGTTGACCAAGCTGGTGGAGAACATATCCTTTGGGGTCCCTTTGTTATCAGAACCCTCTCATCCTGGGGCTTGGGGTGGAGGATGCCTAGGAGTGGGTGTTGTGGCCTTGTGGTCAGGTCTGGCTTCACCCAGCTCTGCTCCCACCGTCCTGCCATCTGCTCTGCTATGGGCCGAGGGCGGGTGCGTGTGGTCACTGGAGCTGCCATCTGCTGGGGAGCGAGCTGCCGAGCTGCTCTCCTGGCTTCCATCTGTTGTGCCTCCCGCGGGGAGGCCTTGTGCAGGAGGACGAGGTTGGCCTGCGATGCTTCAGACTGCGGGGGGGGCTGCCCACTGCTTCACCAGTGACAGCATGGCACTGGTGGGGGCACTGGTGGGGGGCACTCTCCGGCTGCAGATGGCTTTGAACCCCTTTGCTTTTCTGTCCCTCCCTTACGTGGCTCCTGAGAGTGAGGTGCGAGGGCAGAAGGCTGGCTTCTTGCTTCTTCCAGCAGAGACCAAACCATTGCATCCCCTGGTCCTCGCCTGGAGCAGGCCAGGCCGGCCACCCTGGTGGCTGGAGTTTGAGCTCCGAGGCTGTTAACTCTGCTGCCCCAGCTGCCTGGTTCCCATCCCTCCCCACTCCGGCCTTTCTCCTGCCTTTTCCTCTGCTGACCACTGTCTCAGCGCCTCTCACTCCCCTGGAGGTTTGTGTTTCTTGCCTTCCTTTATTGTGGGCCATCTTCCCCACTGTACAGAGATTTTCTTGGCACATACATTAAAAAGGAGAGGCAGGTAAATTTTTGACAGAAGTTATCACATTTCCCTGCAAAAGAGATTCACCAGTGTCCTCCTCAGCCCGCGGTGTGTTTGTAACAGGACCGACTCTCCGGCCCCTCTGCCGACACTGGGTGTTGTCTGTGTTCTCAATTGCTGCCAGTCTGGTGGGGGTGGTGATGGAAGCGGTTTATTTTGCATCTCTTTGATTATGCAGTAGGTTGAGCACTTTTTCTAAGGCTCCCTGGCCAGACGTATTTCTTCACAAATTGTCTTGCTTTTGGAAGGATCAATGCCTTGACCTCTCGTGCCTGGAGGAAGAGGGGTGGGAAGTTCTTAGGAAGAGGTTTTCATTTGCCTGGATGTTGCCCAAAGGGCACAGCTCGATGCAGGGTGGGAAACAGACTCGGCGGGAAGCGAGCTGGGAAAGGAGGGTGTAGAGGCCGGAAAGTTCTGCACCTCTCTGGCAGCCTCTAAAGCTGATGGCGAGAAGGCAAAATCTTTGTCCCCCAGCTCTCTTGCTGTCAGGGGCCCCTGGGCCCCACAGACCGGTGCATTCGCATAGAACACCGTGAAAATCAGAACACTCTGCATCTTCCCTGGCCCTGACCTACATGGCTACCGCCGGCTCCACGCATTTCTCCTTCAGTAGTTGTATATGGTTATGGCCGTGTTGCTGGGCAGTGCGCCAGGGGTCATTGCTTGGCCCGGGTGTCCAATGTCCCAGTTGCATTGTGTACCTGGAGCAGGATTCAGAAAGCATCTGCTCAAGTCAGTGACACTCGGCCTATTTGCAGGCCTACCAGTCTGCGTTAACGTTTCTTTGGTTTGGATTCTCGCTTCAGGTACAGTTGTGGGTGTGGTGCTTTACACTGGCAGAGAGCTCCGGAGCGTCATGAATACATCCAACCCCCGAAGCAAGGTGCGTAAGAGGTGCGGGATGTGCTGCCCCGCACCTGTCAATGACGGGTGCGAGTGGTCGAGGGGTTAGATTCAAAAGCAGGAGCACCTGGCAGTGATGTGTCACTCATTTGCAGCTATTTTCTCTCCATGCATATGCGTGTGTATGAGCATGCACAGGTGTACACATGTGCATGTGCACAAATACACTCATGTGTGAGTACAAAAACTGCCGAGTGCCGCTGTGCCAGGTGAGCGCGCTGCCCCCTTGCTACGGCCTTGGGTGTGCAGGCGCCTCCCTGGGCTCTGCTTCGTGTCGCGGCCTGGACACGCTCTGCCGGACTACGTGGTGAGTGGGTGCAGGTACCTGAGATGACGCTGGCTGTGGCAGGGGCGCAGTCAGATCTGCATTCTGCCCAGCGCCCCCGATGTGGCTCAGTGCCCCCGTGACGCTCCCAGCTCCATCCCATCTCTAGAATTTTTCTGTAATGGAAATGGGGTCCCACTGCATGGCCTAGGCTGGTCTTGCAGCTAGTTAACTCCCACGAGCCGCCCTCCTGGCTCTGCCTCCAACTTCTGAGTCAGAACGTTGTAGACTGACTTCCTTTGTCAGTAGCGTGACAACCCAATGCTGGGTTTCCCTAACTTCCGTCACAATCGTCCCCTGTTGTAACCACTGTCTCACCATGGTATGGCATCCCTTATTGGCTGCTTTAGTCTTAACTGGGCCCATATCCGTGAAATTATGAATTTGATGCAGTAGTTACATGTGAGGGTAATGTGCATGGAAAGAAACGGGCATGTTCGCCTTGGCTGCACCTCAAATCAGGGCCACCAGTGCTGTGCACCTGAGCTTCGTGTGTGGCATGGCATCAGATGTGGAGAACTCAGGTCATTTGACAGAGCCACTGTGTAGAGCGGCAGGGGTTACGCTGTGCCCAGACAGCCCAATGCACTTGTCACTTGCCTGTGTGTCTCCAAGATGAAATCTTCATGAGTTCTGAACAGTCTGAAATTAGAATTCTTTGAGGCCCCTCGGCTGTCTGTTAGGATCTCCTCTGTGCAGACCACTGTTGTCAGGGCAGAGCCTCGAGGACAGATGGATGCCACCATCCCTCTGGGGAAGGACCAGCTTCCAGCAAGGCTGCGGGTGGCAGCAGGCTCCCAGCGGCCCTCTGTGCTCTGTCCTGCAGATCGGCCTGTTTGACCTGGAAGTGAACTGCCTCACCAAGATCCTCTTCGGCGCGCTGGTAGTGGTGTCGCTGGTCATGGTTGCCCTCCAGCACTTTGCTGGCCGCTGGTACCTACAGATCATCCGTTTCCTCCTCCTGTTTTCCAACATCATCCCCATCAGGTAAGCAGAGGGTGTTTCCTCCTTTGCATCCCCAGGCCCTGGATCTGTGGCTGGGAGGAAGAGCTGCTCTCCGCATGGAGCGGGCGGTGTGAGCCACAGCTGCGGCTCTAGCCCTGTGATGGCAGCTTCTCCCCAGGGCCAACCACCTTAAGTCATGCTGTGTGCAAAGGGCCTTGGCATTTAGGGTTCAATTCATCAACCAGTTCTGCAGGGCTGGTCACAGCCGAGACAAGCTGTGCAGAGACAGATTGTGAGCCCGAGTCTGTGCCCAAACAGAGCAAGTGTTGTGACTGGTTAGTGATGACCGAGTGGGTGTGCGCCAGGAGCTTGGCAGCACATGCTGACTGTTTGCCTGTCTGACATGGAGACTGTCACCCCAGCACTCAGGAGGCTGAGGCAGGGGGATCTCTGTGAGTTTGAGACCATCCTGGACTACATAGTGACTTCAAGTCCAGCCTAAAGTGCATAGTGAGACCCCATCTCAAAGAAAAAGTATAGTAGAAAAAAAAATCAACAGCTATATTAGCAAAAGGAGTAAATAAAAGTCACCTCAACCTTGCTACCCAGTGATCAGCTCTTATTTGGCATGCATTTTTTTTTTTTTTGTAGACTGCTTTCTATTTTAGAAAAAAGGGGATTCTGTGGTGAATAAAACCTGTGTTTAAAAAAAAAAGTGGTGTGTTGTAAATAGCTTTTCATGTCAAATGCGCTTTGCTCCCTCATTATGTTTTTCTTACACTCCTGGGGATTGAACACAGGGCCTTTGCGGAGTCACAGCCCAGCCCCTCTGTTGTTTAGAGACGAGGTTTTGCTCTGTCACCCCTGCTGGCCTCGAACTTTCAGGTCCTCCTGCCTCAGGCTCTCAAGAGTCCTGGGTTACAGGCCTGTACCCCACACCCAGCTGTCCTCTGTCAATGTTTAGAACTACTTTATGAAGTATTCTAGGATTAGCAATTTGTTTATTGGCATATTACTTGTTTCTACTTTTCTCCCATAATAAATGATCAGTGAAAGTTATTCATTCAGTCAAATACTCTTTTTCCTCCGAAACTTTTAGTGCTTACAATCTCTCTTTCACTTGATATCTTACATTTTGTAGCACACATTTATATCATCCAGGTTAGAATTTGTCTTCTTATGAGACTAGAGATTGCAGTTTAGGGTCCAGCATTGTGACCCTTGCAGGGAGATTGTGTCCCAGCCGACATGCTCAGGATGGTCTTCTTGGGATACACAGTCTGCTCTATTTCTTGACAAACACGAGTCTAGTAAGATGTTAAGTGAACCACAGACTTTAAAGTTGTGTTTATAAATTGATTAATAAATTGAATCTTCATATGGCTGAGGGCTAGTCAGTAAAATGACAAGCAATTTGGCTAATGTGTGGAATTGTGAATTAGTTTGAAGATTTTTTTTTTGCAATAAAGTAATACATAAAACAGGGAGAATATATAGTAAAATACTTTTCAGCCTCTAAAGTGGAAGGAAATTCTGATGCATCCTATGATGTGGGTGAACTTTGAGTTTGTTTATGCTCACTGTGTGAAAAGCCACACACAGAAGGACAAGCAGGATTTGCTTCCAGTTGTGAGGGGCCTGGAGTAGTCAAGAGTCTAGAAGGTTCAGCAGGAAGGTGTTGCCCGAGGCTGGGGGCTCGGAGCTGGCGACAGGCTGATTATTTAATGGGTTTAGAGTTTGAGTTTGAGAAGGTAAAAAAGTTCTGGAGGTGTGGATGGTGGCCATGACTGCACGACCACGGGAAGGTTCTTACCACTGACCCGTGTCCTTCACATGGTAAATTTTATCTTTTAAAAAAAATACCACATTTCAAAAAAATATATAGTAGCAAAATACATAAACTCAGGGGACTAGCAATTAAAAAGTAACAGCCAGGGATATCGCTCAGTGGTAGGGTGCTTGGCTAGCACGTGTGAGGCCAGCTTCAATCCCCAGTACTGTGGAAAGAGGGAAGGAACACAAGGGAAAGATGGACACAGCTGCTTTGCTGTCTTTTAAGTGACCTCGGCCCAAACAGAAAGGCTTTGTGAGAGCCAGGATACATTAGCGCCTTCGCTGTGGTGCAGCTGAGGGAGCTGGCCAGTGCTGCGGTAGGGGCTGTGTCCCCGTGTCGTGGCACACGCATGTGTAGCGTGTTTATAGCAGACGCACGCGTGTCTTGTTAACCTGCTTGTTGTTCTGTTTACCACCTAGTTTACGCGTGAACCTGGACATGGGCAAGATCGTGTACAGCTGGGTGATTCGCAGGGATTCAAAAATCCCCGGGACCGTGGTTCGGTCCAGCACGATTCCCGAGCAGCTGGGCAGGATCTCTTACTTACTCACGGACAAGACAGGTGAGTGCTTGGCGGGGCCTGCGCTGGATCGTGGGTGGCAGGAAGTGGGGCTGCTGACCGGAATGCTTGGGTTCTTTACCCCGGAGGGACGAGAGAGGACCGCTGGGGCTTCTCCGCTCTGGATGGAGAGTGACTGTGCGGTGCTGTGACAGCGATGACAAGGGTGGTGGCAGGTGCTCCCCGAGGCCGAGCATGGGCAAGGCACAGTGCTGGGCGGCTCTGAACAGTTCCTGTGTGAGTCTCCTCACCTTGGGAGTCAGGTTGCCTTCAACAGAGCGGCCAAAGCAGGCACTGATCCCTGGCAGTCTGACCCTGAGTCCCGGTCCCACTGCCACGCCCCAGTTCTGCTCCCCAGTTATCATCCGTGTGGCTGTGAGGTGATTGTGATGGGAAGAACAAGGACTGGGCTGGGAGGCCTAGGTTTAAGCTTCCTGTCGTCCTGTAGCTGAGGGCCAGAGGGAAGCCGTTACAAGGGTCTCCTGTGTACCCTGTCAGGATGGGGTCCAGGGAAGTTTGGACCTGTCAGCATCAGGCTTTGCAGGGGTCTGCCTTTGAGGGGACTTGATGCCCTTGTCCTCCAGCCGTGGGTCTTTATGCTCAAGGATCAGGCTTCTTCCAGATAGAATCTGGCCTAGCATGTGTCATGTGCCACCCCTGCCCTTGGCCAGTGGGAGAAGTCAGGTACCCTGATGGACAGTCCTCCCGGGCCGGTGAATGGCCATAATCTTGTCCCATGGTAATTTAGGACCTGGCATTTTCTTCGTTTTCTTGGTCCTAGGATTGGAAACCAGGGCCTTGGCATGACAGGCAAGTGCTCTGTCCCTGAGCTGCACCCTTAGCACTGAGATGCCTTTTTCCTTTTGAGACAGGGTCTCACTCTGTCATTCAGTCTGTCAGTCTGGCCTTGAACTCAATATATCACTTAGGCTGGATCCTGCTGCCTGAGACTCTCAAATGCTGGGTTTGTTCTCTCTCTCTCTTTTTTTTTTTTGGTTCCGGGGATTGGACTCACAACCTCGTGCTTGCCAGGCAGGCGCTTATGCCACTGAGCTAAATCCTGGCCCCAAGTGCTGGGTTTGTAGGCGTGTGCCACCTCACCCGGCTCTAAGATGCCATTTTCTTTAAAAGTAGAACAGGATCCTGAGCAATCAGAGTAATACCTCTTCTGTCTGCTGCAGCAGAGGCAGGACCGAAGCCAGCAGGTGACAAGGAGGGGACCCTCTGAAGATGGTGGCTGTCATTCCCTTACCGGCATTGAGTGCAGAGGATGCAGGCGGTCACTCGTCTGTCTTGTGTTTCAGGAACTCTGACCCAGAACGAGATGGTTTTCAAACGGCTGCATCTGGGCACGGTGGCCTACGGCCTCGACTCCATGGACGAAGTGCAGAGCCACATATTTAGTATTTATACCCAGGTAAGAGCCTTCTGTTCTGACAGGCAAAACAAGTCCTGCCCATTTGTAGCTGCTCTAGCGCAGTATAGTTCACAGTGCTGTTCCATTTTTCCACTACAGTGTACAGCTTTGTGGCCTTTCGTGTATCCGGGGTTGTGTGGCCATCACCACAGTCAGTTTGTATTCATCACCCCACCCGGAAACCGTGTCCTGCAGCGGTCACTTCCCATTTCTCCCGGTTACTCTGCCTCGGAGACCCGTGGTGAGCGCTGGTCCTTGACATGCGGGCTACAGCTGCAGTGAGCCTGTCCCAGCTCCCTCCCCTCCGGGACAGCTCTCTTCCACAGTGCTGATGGAGGTGGGAGAAGCCAGAGGGAAAGAGATTTGTTTAATGACAAGCACCAGAAGGCGTTTTGGGGACCCTGCCGGTTTAGGAATGCGTGTGTTTTTCCCTTTGCCCTGGCTCTGAGCCAGAAGGGAGCCGGTGGAGGTCTCCTTAGGAAGCAGCTGTGGGCTTACTGGTTGCCTTTACTTTCCCAGCTGCCTTCATCTCCACTGCCCCGCAAAAAAGATTAATTGATCGGAAAATACTTGGCAACTTCTCTGTTCCTGCTTTTTCTTGTAGCATTTTTAAGAATCAGTCTTTTCTCAGAGAAAGATGTTCCTGGTGTGGGTCCTATATTCATCGTTTGACTGGCTGGGTTCTCACATCACTGCTCATCAAAATTGCTGGTGGTGATTTAGAGCAAAACGTCGAGGAAAAAAAGGTGTTCATTGGCCGTAGGGTTCTGATTTGCTGAGACTAGGCCAGGGCCCTGGGTTTCTGTGTTTTAAAAGTAAGGCAACACAACAAAAGAAACCTCCACCCCACACAGTCCCTTGGCCATCTGGTAATTCTGAGGCATTTTCTGGGTAAAGTTGGGCTCTGTTAGGACAGTTCCATGTCTGGTGCCTGTTTAGAGGTAAACAACTTACCTTTGTCAAAACAGAGAATGATTCCTTAGCTAGAAGTCCAGTTGAAAATGGGAAGAAATACCCATCTCTGTGTAAAGCGTAAAGGCAGAGTGCTGGAATCCCTCATGGCGCATAGTTCTACTTCACACTGAATGTTCTGGAATGTTCTGGAGCAGGTACTCCTGGAATTCCATACCTCCACCCTGAAAGCAGCTGAGCAGGAAGTGACTGGACTTTAGATAAAGAACAGTTAATTTGATTCATTGCATGTCATCATCTATAACCAGCAGTATAGTCCCATAATTCTTGCAGGGTCCTAGCATGGGTGCGAGGGCCGGACTCCTGGTGGATCCATGGACTGTTTTTCAGTGATGTTCTTTTCTTTAGGGTTATTAAAAAAACACGATCTGCCTGCCCTGTACATGGTCCCCATTTCCTTTCCCTCTTTCCAGCGTCTCCCTCAGGATGGTAGCGTGGCCTCCTGGGCTCTGTCCTGGGCCCTGCTGTCTCGCCCCCTGGGTGGTCCTCTCCCCTCACTTCTGCCCCATGTGGACACAACGGCTTCATGTCTGGCTCCAGCCCCACACAGGCTCCATACCTGTATGCTGGGCATCACGCCCCAACGTTCTTTCCTCATTCCCAACACTCGCTTCTCTCCCTGGGGTCCAGGGTTACTACTAGACACCACCCTAGTACCATCTGAGGACTCTGGAGCCATCACCTCTAGCCTCCACCCCGCTCATTCTGCAGTGCCCAGGTCACCTGTCTGCCCATTCGCCTTCATATCCCCTTCCTTCTTGGCCCAGCTGACCCCGTCCGATGCCTGACCACCTGTGCTGATTTCCCTGTCACTTGTCTGCTCGCCCCTGTGGGCTCTCAGATGAGCACTGTGTCCCCTCCCCAGTTGAGGGGAGGGAGCTGGCACCTTTCTGTGTCTCGGGTAAACCTCTTCCTCCTGTCCGCCTCCTGCGAAGGTCTCTTGTTTGGAGTGCAGGGCTTATCAGTGCTGGCCATGGCCCTCGGCAGGCCTGCTGCTGATGATACTAGACAGCTTCACAGAGCCGTGGGTGTCTAGCGGACATACGCCCTGGCCTGTTCTGGAGGTAGTTTTAAGAGCTCATGGTATTGACAGAAGCCCTTATGTGTCTGGGTATTTGTCTGTTATTTTAGTGTTTATGGTTCATTCTCAGTTTCGCACAGATAACATTCTATAAAGTGTTAAAAGTCAGAAAATTTTCATTGCTTGTCATGCACTCTGCCTCATGCCCTGCTTCCTAGTGGAAACTCATAAATGGATCTGTTGCCCTGGTCTTGGATCTCAGATGGCTCAGGGTTGCAGGCCGAGGCCTGCGTGAGCCTGGGGTGAGCTCAAGGTGGGGGTGACCCTGGCGCCCCATCCCCAGGATGGTTGTGTTCATCTTCTGCCCTGGACATTGACGAATCCCGTGGCGGGGGGCACATGGCTGCTCTTGCCGTCCTCTGTTCTGCAAGGACTTGTTCATGTTTTTTAATGACTTTTAAAACCCCAGCTCTAGTAAGTGCATGGTGATTTTTTTTTTTTTAAAGTGAGTTTAGAGCATGGAGCTGTCACAGCAGCTCATCTTAGTGTGCGCCCCCTGCCCAGCATGCCCTGCGCAGCTCCTGGGCCCCACGGCAGAATTTGCAAGATCGTCCTTGGGAGATAGGAAGAGACTAGAGGGTCTCTCGTGTCTTGTTTTCATGTCCAAAATTCATGCAAAGTGTACAGCTTCGAGTTCTGAGGTTGAGCCAGGGACCTGGCCGGCGACTGTGCGTCAGGTAGGCGTGTGCTGTGGAAGGGACCCGGGTCTACTGTTACTGATTTTCAGTGTGGTGAAAATGCAGGTTGCAGTTTATGAGTGTCCTTAGCTAAACTAACCTCATAAAGATAACAGGTGATTTTAAAAGATTCTGGCCGGAAAACTCCAGATTGTTAGTACAAGGCCAAGCAGACAGCGAAGTGGCCAGTGCGTGGTGAGATGGGGCAAAGGGACCAAGGAGATGTGTTGTGTTTCACTTACTTATTTACTTATGAATACCTTTTTTGTTTTTTTTTTAAAGAAAAAGTTGGGCTGTAACTAAAAACTGTAACATTCACCTTTTTTTCCTGTCTTTTTGAGACAGGGTCTTACTATACAGTTCAGGCTGGCCTTGATCTTGCTTTGTAGCCCAGGCTGGTCTCAAACTTGCAACAATCTTCCTGCCTCAGCCTCCTGAGTACTGAGATTACAGGAGAGAGCCACCACGGCCAGCTAACATTTGCTTTTAAAAAGTATGCGATTCAGTGCTTTTTAGTGTGCGCACAACTAGACTTGTGTCTAGTTTCAGAACATTTTCATGACCCCAAAATGAGACTCACACCTGCTGGACTCCCGGGTATGTACCTCCATCCCCCTGCTACTGGCAGCTAGCAGGCTCCTTCCTGCCTCTGGATTTTCCCTTCTGTGCTTCGTGTACGTGGAGTCGGTTAATATGTGGCCATTGGTGTCTGACCTTGGCTTTTAGCAGACTATTTTCAGGGCTCTTCTGGTTGTAGTGTGCATCAGTGCTTCTTCACAGCCAAATAGTAGATAGGATGATTTGAAATGTAAATTAGAAACCATAGTAGTCACTGTCACCCTGGGTATATGTCATTTGAGATGTTAACCAATCATGTGAGAAAATGTTTCATTTTTAGCCTATCGTTTTGTTTTTTTTCCAAATCCATTTTATTTCAAATAGAAAAGGATTTTTTTCCAAATCCACTTTATTTCAAATATAATTTCAAAACGTCAGTTGGGGCAACCGTGGTACATACATCGTGCAGTCATCGCCAAATCATTCACCCAGAGCACAAGACATCTGGATTCAATTGTCTGAACAAGACCAGTACAAACCCATCTCTCAGTGAACTCAGAGAAATCAGTAGTATAACTATCTTCACTATTTTTTTAATATACATATACATATATATTGTTGCAGCTTCTCACTAGTGAGACAATACAGTGTTTACACGTGTGTCTTGTTTATTTCACTTGTGAGTATGGTCTTCAGTTGCATCCATTTACCTAGAGATTCCAGTTTATCCTTCCTTATGGCTGAGAAGCACTCCATTGTATAAAAATACCACATTTTTTATCTGTTCCTCAGTGGATAGGCATTTAGGTTGTTTCCAAGGTCTAGCTTTTACAAATTGTGCTGCTATAAACAGTGGATGCACATACATTGCTGTAGTGTGATGTTTTTAATTCTTTCGGGAAGACACCCAGAAGGGGACTAGCTGGGTTGAATGGGACCTCTGATTCTAGCTTTTTGAGGAATCTCCACACTGATTTCCACAGTGGTTGCACCAGTCTGCACTCTCACCAACAGTGGAGAAGGGCTCCTTTTTCCCCAGAGCCTCTCCAGCATTTGCTATTGGTTGATTTCTTGATAGTAGCCATTCTTCCTGGGGTGAGATGGAATCTCAGTGTTGTTTTAATTTGCATCTTTCATGTGACCAGTGATATTGAACATTTTTTCACATATTTACTTGCTGTTTGTATTTCTTCATCTGAGAAGTGTGTATTCATCTCGGATGCCTATTTTTGGAGTGGGTCTTTTAACTCTGGAAGAAATGATTTTTTTTTTTTTTAGTTCTTCATATGTTCTTCATAGTAATCCTTTGTCTGAGGAACAGCTGGCAAACATTTTCTCCCCCATTGTGGGTTGTCTCTTTGCTCTGTGGTTTCTGTTGTTGTGCAAAAGCTTTTCAATAGGACGAGATCTCATTTGTTGATTCTTGGCGATAGTTCCTGTGCAGTCTGGGTTTTGTTCATAAAGTCTTTGCCTACACCAATTCCCTCAACGGTGTTACCTACTCTCTCTTACGGCAGATTTAGTGTTTCTGTTTTAATATTAAGATCTTTGATCCATTCCAATGTTAGCTTAGTGCACGGTGAAAGATATGGGTCCAGTTTTAATCTTCAGCTCTTGCAGAGCCAGTTTTCCCAGCACCATTTACTAAAGCCTATTATTTTAAAATTTCATTTTTTGTTTTATGATGGTAAGTAGTACAATGCAGTATTAATATAAATATATAACTATGGAGGATACCAAAAAAATTTTCCCCAATGCATCATTATCAAAGTATTTCAAGGTAACTGTAGAGCTTGCGGTGTATTTTATTTTATTCCTCCCAGCAAGCAGAAAGCTCTGACTCTTGGTAATGTAATGTGTGCTTCTGAGGGGAAAATGAGGCACTGTGGGGAGCGGGACCTGAAGGCGCCCCGACCCCACGATACCTGTGCCCAGCACCGCCCGGGCTCTGTCAGCCTGCCTGTGACTGCAGCCTTTTCCAGAGGTCCCGATGAATCCACACTCACTGGCAGGCAAACTGTCGCCTGTCACTCGGAATTCCATCTCTGACCTCAGCGTGCGTTGTGAGGCCTGGAGTGGGCTGAGCCTTGGCCCAGGAGCCTCTGGGTGGCTCCTGCCAGCTGCTCGCTGGCCACCTTCAGGTCATCGTAGCCGCACACTGCACCGTCTCCTCCCTCCGCATCCACCGGAAACCGCTGAAGGTTCGGTTTCCATTTCTCAGGGAAGAATTTCTGTATGTTTTTCTTGGGAACACAGAACCTTTTGTTTTATTTTATTTTTTAAACACATTTGTTATTTCTTTGTGATACATCTTTACTGCTGAAAAAAGAAATAATATAAACATAAAGCCAGGATATCAGTGTCACCTGTGTTCTGACGACTCCACGGGCACCAGCATCAACACCTTAGTGTCTAGGATGCCACGCCTTTGGCTCTATGTCTGTCTGTCTGTCTGTCTGAGCAGATGTGTGCTTTGTTTCTCTGTTTCTCCTTTTCGCCAAGAATTATTCCTGTAATTCTTTCAAAGAACGAGAATTGAACACCAGTATTGTGTGTGTAAAGTGTGTGTGTGTTCAATGATTCTGCTTGTTTTTAATGGTTTTATAACAGGGTGGGGTTAGGGCAAAGCAAGTGGGGAATTGTCTTGGAGAGCAGATTTAACAGGGCCACTCATTAAGTTATATCATCTTTCAAAAAAACTGTCATGTTAAAAAAAACTCCACAAATCCACGAGGCGCAGCATGGTGAAATTTGAAGTTTGGCTCCAGGGGCCTCACCTGCGCTGATGCCAGTGGGTTGGTGCAGGCTTCTCAGGCTTGACTGCCTGGGGCTGGGAGCTCTCTGTGCCTGAAGGGTCCCTGCTGGGCCTTGTAGGCTACAAAGTCCACTCCCCAGCCCTCGGCCACTTGCAAATCTGAGCCTCTCTCCCCTCCTGCTACTCGAGGTCATTAAACCAAAAATACCCCAGAGTGCACCGAGTGCGCCCTTGTGGTACATGGGTGAGCTCAGATGTGTTGACCGTCCGGCTCCCTGGCGTCTGCTGTTCAGTGGTAAACACGGAGGCTCAGCCACTTAATCAGCCCGGAGCTCAGCCGACTCATCTAATGCTCACTCTGGCCGCCCCGGGCAGGCTCTGGTTGGTGGCCCTTTGAAGTTAATGAATCACCAGGCTCCAGCTTTTCGGGGGCAGGTAGGGCTGCCGCAGCGGGAACTCCTTTCGTTCAGTACACATCTCTGCCCATTGCAACCCTCTCAGAACCATCAATATCACGAGTGTCCACACGAGATGACATTTTAACTGCATGGAGGAAGAAAATTGACGTGTGGCGACTCGTCGTTTCATTTTTGTATTAATCTTTCCTGTACCATGGCCTGGGGGTCTTGTGGGGAAACGCCGTGAGTCATTATAGGGACACGGAAGCCTGTTTGTCCTTGCGTGGTGTCACTGTCCCATTTGTCAGCAGCGATGGTCTGTGACTGAGCCCGCAGCCTCGTGTGCCGCAGGGTGCCCACCTGTGCGTGGAGGGCTCTGTCCCCTCCCTGGGCCATGAGCCCCTGGGTCTGACGTTGCCTCTGACCTCACGTGGTACCCCTTTGGCTCCCTTGCTCCCGGGAGGACCAGTCAGTTTTCCCTAGGGCACAGAGAGCTATAACCTGCCTCTGTGGATAGCACATCTGGTTTTGTTTTCCCCTGGTATTTTCTAAGTAACAAGAAATGTGTGTAGGTTAAAGGGCCCATGGAGAAGGTTAGAGATAAACACTGTATGATGGGAAACTCTTCCATATGGGGAGTGGGGGCAGTGGGGAGAATGGGTCCGTTACTGTGTGGCTTCCTGGCAAGCCCCTGGTCAGCATCAGAGCCTTGAAAGATGCATGGATCCCACTGGATGTGTGAAGGCACTTTCATTTGAAAATTGAAGAGAGGCGCTCGGGACCTGAGCATGGTGGTGCTCACCTGCAGTCCCAGCACTCAGGAGGCTGAGGCAGGAGGATCACACCTTAGAGTCCAGCCTCAGGATGTGGCTTGATGTGAAGACCCTGAGTTCATCTCTAGTATTACAAAGACAGACAGACAGACGGACAGACGTGGCCTCAGCACCCAGTAGTTATTCCTTCCTTCCTTCCCTGAAATGTCTTAGTGGGAGGTCAGGGCAAACATTCATTAAAAGGAGAAACAAATGAACTTGGCAACATGGCTGCTGGTGACGTGGGGTGAGGCTGTTTCATCTTTGCCTTCAGATTCACCATTAAGTGGTTCCTTAGTGTAGGTGTGATGTCTTTGCAAACATCTGACTGTGCTTCTGGGTATTGGCTTGCTCCTGAGTTGTTTGACCAGGGGCACAAAGCCCCAGGGCTGTGTGATTCCTTACTGGAATATAAGTGGACACATTTGTGAAGTCACATTGGTTTACAGAACCCCGAGGTTTGCCAGGGATGCCCTCTGCAGAGCCTCACCCCGGCCCCAGTGTTCCCGGGACCTGCCAACTGGAGCAATTACTCGGTAGAGGCCCTGCCGTGGCCCCCATCTTAAGTAATGATTTGGTTCAGGTGCTGAGGAATGTGGGCAAAAATGAAGACACGTGTCGGCGGCTTCATAACGCACATTTACGTAGAACATAAATTACCAGACAATAAAAAAGGTCTTGATTTGGCGTCTCCACTAGAGGAAGCGTTTCTGTAAATCTTCAGTCCTCTTTATAATTTTCAGAGTTAGCTTATTTATAATTAAAAGCACTTGGCAAATAATGATTCATTTAAACTGGAGTTCTGATTCATGACTCTAATTATTGTTACCACGCAGTGCCCTTTGGCCTGGAAGTGAAACTCGTGTGCTCTTGACACCAGGGGTTAACAGTGCAGGAAGCCAGTGTGCTGTGTGTCCCCATGGTGACCAGAATAATTTAGTAATTGTCTAATTACCCGAGGAGTCTAATGCCACTCCTAAAAATAGTATTAAAAAATTAAATGAAAGTCATTTTCTTGTTTCTTGCCACCCATCTGGTCTCTATTTGGGGCAGCCGTGTGTCACGGGTATGAAACACGATTCTTCCGCAGTGACCCCCATGGCTTTGCTTCCGTCGGCAAAACGTGTTTTAAATGGAACGTGGGCTCCAGTGACTGCATCCGTGTTTCTGGCTTCCAGAATTCAAACTGTTGCAGGCGAGCCTTTGTCCAGAACTGTGATTTAAAGCCTGGAACTGAGCTTGGTCAATTTTAATATCTATTTCTTCTTGGAAATTGAAGCAGAAGTGCCTGTCCATTGAGAATGCCTCTCTGCCTCAGGAGTACTGAGTTGTTAATTTGTTGATTCTTTCTGCAGTTGCCTGTTGCATGCCAGGCGCTGCTCGGAGGGCTAGGAATGCTGAGTAGCTTGAGCAGACAAGCTCTCTGTTCCCACAGCCTGATGGCAGAGAAACATCAGGTGACCAAGCCAGTGTCAGGCACTGAGGACATGAACACACAGGGCATTGCATGAGTATAACTTCATGGGGGGTCAGGCAGGGAGTGTGGCCTGGGAAGTCCTGGAGGAGCTAAATTGGGACTGAGAACTGAATGATGAGGCTGAGCAAGCCAGCCCTGGAGAGGTGTGGGGAATGGGGTTCCAGCCACTGCAAGTGCAAAGACCCTGGGGCAGGAAGAGCTTAGCAGTGTTCGGAGAGCAGAAAGGCCAGTGTGCCTAGAACAGAATGAACGAGGAGGAGGAGGCTGGTATTGTGGGGAGCTGATGGGCTGGACAGGGTGAGTAGGAGGGGTGTGTGACAGGGAGGGGCTTCTGGATTTGGAGCTACAGACTCAGTATTCACAACTACTTGTGAGCAAGTAGGGTTCTTTTTTGCTCCAGTGTTCTGTGGAGCCCACACCTCCCATTTTCAGAAAACCACACCTTAGAAAGCAGGCAGTTTATGGCCCATCCAAGAATAAAACTGCTCTTACTGCCACATTGCTGAACCATTTCTCTAAGGCGTGGCCCCTGCCTGGCCCTTCTGAGGCCCAGCTGCAGGCTGAGAGGTAGGGGAGAGGATGGGGGGTAGGCATGTAAGCTTGGGGCTGCCTGTCAGGCAGGGGCTAGGTCCCGAAGTCCATGTGGAAGGGAAAAGTCAAGAGCAGTTCAAACGACCCTTGCAAGTCTGCGCTAGGTGGGAAGCTGGGAACCATCCTGCACTGAGTCCCTTCTGCCAGGGTGTCTCCAGTGCTGCTGCTGTGCCTCTGTGTTGGTCAGCTTTATGTTGCAGGCCCTAGAATACCTGACTGACACAGCTTAAAGCAGGAAAGGCTGCTTCTGGCTCACGGCTTCAGATGTCCCAGCCTGTGGTCGGCTGGCTCTGTTGATCTGGGCCAGTTGTGAGGCAAAAACCTCATGGCGGCAGGGATGGGGGAGCAGAGCTGCTTTCCTCCTGGCAGTCAGGAGGCAGTGAGAGAGAGAGCGAGCCACGGAGGGAGTGGGGCGGGGATAGGGCAGACCCTTCAGAGCTGCGCCCCTGTGGGTTATATCAGCTGCTAAGCCTCACTTCCCAGAAGTCAGTGTACTGTGAACTCCCCGGGAGATTCACCCACGTGAGCGAGCGTGTGGTCAGAGCCATTGCAATCCGTTCAGTTTCTCAGATCCCACCCTCCGGCGACCAAACCTCCAGCATGGTGAGGCTTTTGGGGGGGGGTACATTGTGGACCTGAGCCGTAATCACCTCGCCAGACCTGCCCTGGGGTGCTGTATGGTGCTGTTTCTCTAACGTGCATCAGCTGAAGCCATTGCCTCCTGTTATTATCAAAAGAAGGTACATATGAAACAGCAGTTACAAACCCCGGGGGATTTTGGTCCCAGGGGACGTTTGGCAGTGTCTGCAGATCATTTGGCCTCTTACCTGAAGCAGGGGATTTTGCTAAATGTTCCGCACAGCACAGGATGCCCTGTGCAGTGAGTGACCCAGCGCTGGATGACAAGCCCTGCACTGAAACTCCAGGGTCCCAGAGTGGAGCAGGGGCTGCACCGTGACCTCTGTCCACAGGCAGAACCCTCATCTGTGCATCCATCCAACTGTATTGTTTCACTCTTTGCTTTCCCTGCCAACTATAGAGAATGAGGGTGCAAAAAATCACCTGTCTGGTCCAGCGGCAGCACTGTGGACCACCCAGGAGTCCCGTGGCAGGGAAGGAAGGAGAGCAGGAGCTCAGCGTGGCTGTTTGCAGCTGCCTCCCCTTATTCATGTCACACTGACCTTATTCATGTCTCCTCTCTGTAGCAGTCCCAGGAGCCGCCAGCTCAGAAGGGGCCCACGGTCACCACCAAGGTCCGCCGGACCATGAGCAGCCGTGTGCATGAAGCCGTGAAGGCCATCGCACTCTGCCACAATGTGACCCCCGTGTATGAGTCCAATGGTGTGACCGACCAGGCTGAAGCCGAGAAGCAGTACGAGGACTCTTGTCGCGTGTACCAGGCATCCAGCCCAGACGAGGTAATTCCGGGGGCAGGTGCATAAAAGCAGAGTCGTACTGTTGTCCCCTGGCTTCAGGGTGATTCAGACCTGAGGCTGCGTCTCACTTGTCATTTCGGGGCTTTCCCCTTCCAGCTTTCCCTCTTCCTCCCAGCAAACCTTGGTTCTGATTGTAGAATCAGTTCTTACTCAGTGTAGAAGAGCAGGGAAAATCGGGGTCCTTTCCTCTTTCTGTGTGGCGCTGGGCTGCAACCCAGGGCCTGGGCTGTGCTTTGCTGTTGAGCTCCCAGTCGAAGGTTTGAACCCTGGAGTTTGTCTTCAGGGCCTGAAGCTACAAAAATATTTTGATCCAAAGCCATCTAATAGCTCTTCATGACATACAGATAAGTGGGACTTTTAATATAGAGGCTCTGTGTTTATGGTTCCAGCTGCACTCCGCTTTTTGCCCCTGGGGCTGGGGGTTCTACACAGGCCGTCTCCAGGCCCTCAGCAGGCAGCAGTGAATCCCAGGTCTGATTGGAATGTTTTTAAGGCTTGTGCCATGGATCCCAAAGTGCTTCCGGAATTTAAAAAAAAAAAAAAATTGTGCTCTCTGCCAGCATTCCTGGGTTTCTGGTGTTTTCAGGGTTCTCTGGCTTTGAGAAGAGGGGCTTCTCCGTGGGAGGGGAGGGTGGCAAGGACTGCACTGACTGCAAGTGTCCCGCAACCTGCGGCAGACATGACTGAGCAGTGCTTTGAGAGCCCTTTCCGGGGCTCACAGATGAAGGGCACTGTGACACCGCCTGTCCTGGCTTCTTGCTTCTTCCTCGCTTTGTGGGGCAGCAAAATTTGTCCCCTGGGCGTCTCCTCCTTGCAGCCTACATGGTGTTCTTGTGATGACTCAAGCCATGAAGCCCAGTTTATCTGATCATCGACGCTCAAGCCAGGCTTTGTGGGCGGAAGGACATTGCCGGCTCCAGCTGCAGAGCTGGGAGCTATGTAAGGGGAGAGCAGGGTAGGGGTGTCTGGCGAGGCTGGGCTCTGTCCCGTAGCCCTGTGATCATTTCCTCTTCCTGTGGCCCATCCGGTTTGCCCTGCTGGAGCTTGGCTTTCCCTGGGGGGTGGGAGAGGCATTTCAGGTGAGAGGAAGGCCCCTCATCTTGGTAGCTGCGGGCCAGGGGCGGGATTTGATTCACAGCCTGTTCCAGGTGTCAGAGACCTGTTCAGGTCCTGGCCACCAGCCCCCCAGCCCTGTCTCTGTCCTGTTTGTCCCTGCTCCTCTCTTCCCTCCAGTCTTTGGTCCGTTTGCTTTAAGGCTGTGTAGAGATTTTTCCAGGAGGGAAGATCTTTCACAGAACGCTCTGTGCTGTTTTTTCTCAGCGTGAATAGGGCTTTATCTCTCCTGTCCATTAATTGTGGTTGGATACAGATTTCTTTTCTTTTTTTCTACATTCTAAGTCAGGATTGAAAAAAAACAAGCAGGAGGTATTTTCCTTTTGACTTTGGTATGTTCAGAGGCCACTGTTGCTCATTGGGGTGTGTGTGTGTGTTCATGCATATTTTATAACTGTTATTTATTACACAATTATTGCATATCCATAGTAAAACAAGTGAAGCTGTAGATCAGGAAAAAAATAAATGCTAATCCCACTCGTTCTGTAACCACTGCTGATATTATTACCAAATCACCTTAGAGGAGTGACAGAGGATTCATACTGCGGAATTCCAGGGCGCTTATAAGAATGTGTCACACGATGCAGAAGACCGACTCAGGCTGAAGCTGAGGTCGCAGGGGGCCGCTATTCCCCACTCCCTGAAGGGTCCCACTTGGTGTGGCCTGGTCTGGTGTGACTTTGAAATTTAATATGAAGAAAATGTCCCCAGTCGTGGCGAGGTCAGTTTATGCAGCTCACATAGAAACTGCTATTCCTCCGACGTGGAGTTGCTGGTGTAATTTCCACCAGTCAGTGTAGGGTTCATTTCCTGTAACAAAGCAGGATCTTCTGGATTTGTTTCCTGTGCACACTCGGCTTTGGAAGCCTCGAAGTGTCTTTATTCAGCTATCGATTACAGCCTGGGGCACGGACTGCCCCCCAGCTGCTGTTTCCGTCTGAGCAGGAGAAGCGGCCCCTCCATGCTGCGTACGCAGGTCCCAGCCCTCAGCTTCTCAGGATGTCTAGGGTGTGTTGGCAGTGTTTTCTTAGCGGTACTGAGCTCCATCCCCAGCCTGCACAAAATTTTTTTTCTGTCTTGAGACAGGATCTTGATAAATTGTCTCACCTGAACTTGAACTTTTGATCTTCCTGCCTCAGCTTCCCAGAGGTCTGTATATTACAGGCATGTACCATCACTCCCAGCCCTAAATGTTTATGTAAACATGAAAATGCAGGTGTAGTACCGACTCGTACTATAGTACTTACTGTTAAATCAGGAGGAGGGTGGATCGAATTAAGTAACATTCTTTAAGAAGTCATTATGTTTTTCATAATTCTGTAGGACTTATGTGTTTGGATGTGCGGGTGTGTGTGTGTGTGTGTGTGTGTGTGTGTGTGTGTTTATGTGTACAGGTGATGCAAGCCTGTAATGAAATGTTTAAAACATTCTGCCACAGTGGCATGTGCCTGTCATCCTAGGTACTCTGGAGGCTGAGGCAGGAGGATTGCAAGTTTGAATCCAGCTTGCCCAACTTAATAAGACCCTGTCTCAAAACAGAAATAGAAATAGGCTTGTAGTTCATTGGGAGAATACTTGCTTGGCACATGTGAAGCCCTGAATTCCAGCCCAGGTACCACGCATGCATGCGTGTGCGCACACACACACACACAAACACACCATTAAACCTCAGTAGTTTGCAGGCAGTTTTGGACTTGGCTTTTCGTAACTCACCGTTTGAAAGGGTCAGTTCCTGGAGTCCCATTGCACTGGTGAGCCGCGCCTTGCTGGCTTGGGTGCTGTGGGTCCTGTAGTCTCTTAGTGCTGTGGGCCACAGTGGACATTTGGGGACAGGAGACTGCTGCCCACTTCTGTGGAGAAGAGCATGTGGCGCTGGCCCTCCCCTCTGACAGAGCCACTGCCGCCCGTAATTAGTGTCACACAGTCTGACGCCGACAGCTCAGTGACTGAGCAAAGTGCCCACTGCGTCTCCGTCCCTCGTGGGGGAAGGAGGCCTGGCACTGCCCTCAGGCTCCTCAGTGAGGACCCAGTGGGCGAGACCAGGACAGCTGTGCTGGTGGCAGTAAAGAACCCACTCTGGGCCGGGCACCAGCAGCGCATCTGCGTTGGCAGAACACAGTCACCATGGCTGTGCTCACTTTGCAGTTGCAGTGTGAGCTGGCAGGGACACTCCCAAGGTCACGTGGCTGGTCAAGCCAGGCAACCCACACCCAGGGGCTGGACTTGGCACCCACCGTGCCCCTTCCCTTTCCGAGGGATGATGATGCAGAGTGCCTCGTAAACTCATGGAGCGCTGCAGAGTTGGGGGACCTTGGGGATAACACTGGGTAAAGTCCCACTGTCTCTGGTTATTCTTTTTTTGTTGTTTGTTGTTTTTTTGAGACAGGGTCTTGCTGTGTAGCTCAGGCTAGCCTTGAACTCACAGTGGTCTTCCTGTCGCAGCCTCCTGAGTGCTGTGGTCTTTGTCTGTCTGCCCATCTAGTCTTCCTTCCTTCTTTTTTGTGGTCCTGGAGATCAAACCCAGGGCCTTGTGCCTGCAAGGAAAGAGCTCTACCACCAGGCCACATCCCTACCCCTGGGATTATTCTTGACTGCTCCGATAATTCTGGTTCCTTTGGGACCCTGTTCTGAGTTAGTATTGACAGACTGTGTATCTTTCTAGTTCAGTGGAACCCTCCCCTCCCCTCTCCCCTTTCCAATTTTGGGAAGCTTCTACACTTGGTAAACATAAGCCTTCTCCCACCACACTCTGAAAGCTGGCCTTCTGAGTCTTGCCTTGGCTACTCATCGCTTAGGAAGGGAGTGGGTGTGCTTCTCCTGCACCCCACAGCAGCCCAGCACAGCTCCACTCGGCTGGCTGGGGGAGCGGGTGCTGGTCCCAGGACAGAGCAGCCTCTTGGTGCCCGGGGCTGCCGGTCCTGCATGGACAGTGGGAAAGCACTGTGGGGATACAGCTGTCTGGAACCACTTTCTGGTTTTTATTTCTTCTCAAGCTTTATATAATAAAGGCAAAGAGAATACACATAAAAAAAGAGAAAAAAAAAAAACCTTCCATAATCCCCAAATTCAGTGCTAATCACAGGTGACATGTCCATGTTTTTCTTTTCTGTCTTTCTTCTGTACAAGTATATCAAATACAGTTTGGGTCATCCATAATCCAAGAATCTGAGTGTCACAGTACTTCACAATCCACAACTTTCTGAGTGCTAATGTGATGTCACGGGTAGAAAACGCCACATCTGGTCTCATGTGATAGGATAGGTCTCTATCCAAACAAAGGCACACGGAAACTCCTGAGTGAAGTTACCCCTTAGGACCTAGAATATCCATACAAAAAGTAAATGAATTTCATCTTAAACTTGGGTTTCACTGTGGATATATAAATATTCCAACTTCTGAAATTCCAAACACTTCTGATCCCCAGCATTTTGCTTCAGGGTTTCCCCACCTGTATTCAGTATGGTCCCTGCCTCTTGGTTCACTCAGTTGCGTATCGCACCAGCCCTTTCCAGTGTGACCAGCTCTAAGCAGGAGCTAGCTAATGGCTGCACTGCATTATGGGTAGATAAGCCTGGCATTTAGGGAGTCTCCCACTTGCCTCCCATCCAGGTAAGGCCCTCCCGGCTGCCTTCTGCATGCACTGACTGTGTGATAAGAGGTCCCCGCCATCCTGTTTTATACCTCCTGAGTTTGATTATAAGAACCACTGGAAAACTCGAGCCCGTGCTGTGCCGAGAGCGGCAGTTTCAGGTTCCTGTCGTAGCGATGCGGTGCTCTTTCCCAACCCACCTTCATATTACAGTGAACATAAAGCGTAGATAGTTCCCTAAATGCCTTCTTGTCCCCCTGAGCCTCAGCGTAGGGCTCAGGGACAATGACAGTATTCATCTGTCACCACGGAGCTCAAGAGTGTCGAGTCAGAAGGATCCTTTGCTGTCACAGGGCTGTGCTCCTGGAGCCCTGGGTGAGGTCAGAGGTCAGAAGTCAGGAACTTTCCAGGCAGGGAGAAACCCCCATCAGTGTTATTTATTAACCGCGGAGGTGTAGAATCCTGGAGCAGGATTTTGTGCATTTAGAAGGGAGTGGGGATGTTTGAGGTGGCACCAGAAAGTGTTTTACAGACTTTGCAGAAAACGGTTGGATGAGCCCCTCTGGGTGTCAGCTCCTCTGTGGGCTATAGATGTAAAAGTTTGGTCCTGCAGAGTTAACAGTCATTTTTAAACTATTAAACATTTGTGGTCATGATTCCATTCTTTCTTTCTAAGTTTTACTTATCAGAGTTAAGCGGTAGGCAGCGGAAGGTCAAGAACCAGAAGTTTGGGTACAGGGGTGGCCTTTGGCACTCTCATACCCCTGGTTCCCAAATGTAACAGGCTGCGGTTTGTTGCTCCATGCCGTGTTAACATGCTTTTTGAAGCAATAGTTTTCAAAAAATCTCTTACTTTTATATAAAAATCAGCTTCTCTTGTAAAAGGTCAGATCCAGAATGTGCCGAATGTCTACCTGGTAGTGGCTGACCAAGCTGCCTTATCGGGGGTGGGGGGACAGCTGCTGCCTCAGTTTACCCTTGGCTCCTACTCGCCTGCCCCGTCCGGTGTGTTATTGAATGTATTTTGTTATTAAGGAAGGGAAACCTTTTGCCAGTGGGTAGGTTTATAATCTTGCAAGGCTGCTTTGGGACCCACCGGCTCCTCTGTGTGTATCTGAGGGTTTATCTTACTGAAGGCCCGCGAAAGGCTGGAGTCAGATGTCGGAGCTGTGGCCCTGGATCGTGCCATTGCGACGAGTGTGTCTCCTTCCTTCGCCAGGAACACACACTGCTGTGTGTGCTCTGGCCCGTTTCCCAAACCCACTGTCCCAGGTAGGAAGGGAAGTTATTAAAGCTTGGCCAGGATGGTTTATTACCGAGCTCCCCGTGATGAAAAAGCCCTTTCATGAGGGCTTCTGGCCCGTGTGCCTCAGCTCGGCCTTGAGAGGGAGCTCTCGGGGACCCCTGACCGCGGTGCCTCTTGCCTGGCTTTGTTCCCGTTCAGTCCCACTCCTGTCTCCTGCATCTGTTCACCGTTCAGCTTAACACGGCTTCTGTTTCCACTGCTGCTGGGACCCTTGGTTCTTCTGATCTGCAGCCCCCAAAACCATGACTCAGGCTAAGACAGTGGGGTTTGAGACCCTGAAATCCTTCACCACGGAGCAATGCCTTTACCCAAAGCTCAGGATACCCAGAAGAGCGAGCCTGGTTCATAGCATCTTGTTTGGAAAAGATGCAGTTAGTACTCCTTTGTTTTCAAGCGTTTGAGCACCACTATTCTGCTGAACAACCCCACTGTCCCTTGGTAGGCCCCGGGGGACTTTATGTGTTCTGTTCGCATCAGCTGTGTTGACGCCCAGGCATGTGTGAGGGAGCAGAAGGGCCCGGAGGGCTCAGCCCCTGTCGGAGTCTGCCCCACAGAGACCCACGAGGCTGCATGTAGGGTGCAAGAGCCAGAGGGAGGCTCCCAGGTCCCTAACTCCGCTGCGGGAACTGTGCTGCAGGAAGAAGCTCTGATTGTCCATATGGAGTCATAACAGTCATGAGCCACTCTCCCCCCCCCCCCCCCCCCCCCCCCCCCCCCCCCCCCCCCCCCCCCGGGGATCTGTCAGCTCTTAAGTGTCGCAGACCTGCAGGCCCGGGCCTGACAGCGGCTCCAGCTCCACAAAGCCCGCCTGGCTCCTGGCTCCCAGGTTCTTTCTCCATTAAAGCTCAGAGCAGTCGCTGGGTGCTCAGCTCTCAGAAGCCCCAAGTCCCAGGATTTTCAGGTCCTTTCAGGGTAATTCGACAGGACTTTAAAAAGTGACGTGGCAGCTGCTTATAAACCAGAAAGAAGAAGACTTTCCGTGATACTTGAAAGCATCCAAAGAATACTTTTTCTTTATTGCTAAATGTGTGTGTGAAAAATGATGTAAACTTAGACTTTTTAGTTTGTGCATCACTAGCTAAAGTATCTTCAGCTGGTGTTGGGATGCTTGTTTGCTTAAAATGAAAAAGAAACACATGGACATATTAAAATATTTCAGTGGTGCTGGGCCCTGTGGCTCATGCCTATAATCCCAGCACTCTGGGAGACTGAGGCAGGAAGATTCCAAGTTCCAGCCCAGCCCGAGGAACTCAGTGACTTAGCAAGACCTTTGTCTCAAAAATTAAAAAAGGGGTGGGGGCTGGGAATGTATCTTAAAATTAAAATGGGCGAGGCTGAGAATATAGCTCAGTGCAGAGGTGCTGGGTTCAACCTCCAGTATCAGTAAGTAAATTTTAAAAATCTGGTATGGAAAGCCAGAAGCATTTCTCATCAGATGTATTACTCTATAAGCGTTTTTTGTAGATTCCCAAGCTTTTTTAATAGATACATGGATCTCTGTTGCTTTTAATTTTAAACTTCACAAGAATGCATATGACAACAGGCCAGAGTGAACATCAGTGTCTTCGTTCGTTCAGGGCTGCTCTAACACCAGACCGCAGGTTGCGTGGCTGAGAACAATGGAACCATAATTCTTACGGTTCTGGAGGCCGGAAGTCCCGGTCCGAGGCCCTGCTTTGTGGCCTGAGCAGATTGTCTGTCCTGTGCCTCACAGGGCAGAGGGCCAGAGGAGCTGTCTGAGGACCTTTACAGGGTCCCTCCCATTGTAATCACTTCCCTGGTGCCATCACATTGGCGATTGGCTTTCAACACAGGTCCGCAAACGTTTCCTTCCATGGCACGGAAGCATTATGTTGAACAAATAAGTAAATGAATGAGTTTTCAAAGACTCGGGAAGACCTGCAGGGAACAAAGCCCATCACGTCCTAACTGTTTGAAAGGTGGGGGTCATTGTGACAGTGTCCCCTGTCTGCCTGCTCCTGGCCAACTCACCACAGCGTGACTGAAAGCAGGGGAGAGTGAGGAAAGTAGCTTCTCATCAGCTGAGTGGGGGTCTGAGCAGAGCCAGCCCGAGCATGAGAAAGCTGACTCTTGCCGGGCAGGAAGAGATGAGCAATACCTACCAGGAGCCCCTCGTTTTGAGGAGTCCAGTGGAAGAGGAGCTGGCTGGATATGAACCCTGGTTTTGAACTCCAGCTTGATGCCTCCTTTGGGGAGCATCAGGACAGCCAGTGTGACACTCAGGGGTTCCAAGAACTGGGGAGCAGCTGGCTGTGGGCCGCCTCATGGCTTCTGCAGAGCAGTTCTGGTGGGAATTCGGGAATAGCCCTGATGCTTAGGATGCTGGAGGCGTGCAACGCTGCCGCAGAATCCCCAGCAGAGTGTGATGCACCACCTTTGATCCAAAAGCGACTGTTAGAAATATGTCAGGCTTGCAAAAAGTAAGGTAAAGGCCCCTGACTTACAGTAATTCCACTTAGGATAGTTCAGCTTTACAGTGATTAAAAACAGCATGAGCTGAGTAGAGCTAATATTTTGAATTTGTAGCTTTGGTCTTTCCTGGGGCCGTTGATTCGCATCCAGTCCTCTGCATTGCAGGGCAGTGACAGGGCCGGTCTCCCAGTCAGCCCTGGGCGTGGTCAGGAGAGGAGGTGATTGCACACTGCAGTGCTGAGCTGCAGGCTGAGCTGGAGCGGTCAGTAGGTTGGAGGCAGTGAATGAGCTTTTCACTCAGCCCTCGGAACCTGCCCAGCCTGAACCCTCAGCCCACACCCCCTGAGGTTAAGCTTCATAAGGAGAAAACAGCAGGTCACCCTTTTGTCTTCCTTCATCTGTTCTAGATACAGCACCTGTGGGTTTGGATCAGGGATAAAAAGACAGCTTGTTTCACATTAAAAGTGGAAAACTGCCTGTGTTTGTTTCCTGTTGCTGCAGTAGCAAATTACCGGGTATCTGATGTTCAAAAATGAGGTGAAATTATCATCTCCCAGTTCTGCAGGTCACAGGTTGAGATAGCATCAGACTGTAGGCAGGGCTGCTCCCTCCCTGGGGACATCTGTGTCCTTCCTTCCCCAGCTCCTGCAGGCTGTCCCCATTCCACAGACCCTTCCTCCGTTCCGTCTCTCTCTGGCCACTGCGTTCTGAGGACTCGTGTGATCCCATTGGGACGCCCGGAATGTCCAGGACAGTCTCCCCTTTAAAGGTCCTTGTGCTTAGTCCCATCTGCAAGTCTGTTTTGACATGGCAGGGAGCCTGATCTGGGGATCAGGATGTCTTTCCTGCTCCACTTCCATCAGTATTATCGGTGATAGTAGGTTGAAGTGGCCCCTACTAGGGGCATGCTGACCACATGCACCCCTGGAGTGGGCCATGACGTGAGGGCACCTGGCATTGCCCTGCAGGCTCAGAGGTTGGTCTGATCGCAGCCCATTACACCTGCCAGCTGAGAGCTACTTCCCTGCCATGCGGGCTGTTTCTGTTTCCTCCCCACTCCCATGCCCTGGGACTGAACCCAGGGCCTTCATAAGGAGCTACATCTGCAGCCTTTAAACATTTTTTTTTTTAGAATTTTGAATCAGGACTTTGCTGAGTCATTAAATTGCTCAGACTGGGCTAGAACTTTAGACCCTCCTGCCTCAGCGTACCAGAGCGCTTGGGATTACAGGTGTGCACCACCGTGTACCGCTAGAATCTCAGATTCTTCATCCGCCACAGAGAGCTGCTCTTTCTTGTCTCTGAGGGGTCAGGGAGGTGACCCTGCTGCAGCGTGGCCCTTAGGACCCGGACGCTCTGTACCTGTCCCTGCCTCCCATCCGCCAGTGCCTGCTTCCTGTGCAGTGGGGTGAAGGGAAAGTGGGGGATGTGTGCCTGTGCCCTTCTGTACCTCCTTGCCCTGTTCCCCCTTCCTCTCTTCTGCCATTTCCTTCTGTTTCTGGAGCCCTAAGGCCTTGTCCTCTGCAGATATCTTTTATTTTCTTCATGGACTTTGAAGCTTGGGCCAATGGATTGCATAGTTGAAAAACTAGGAGGTCTTAGGGGACAGCTCCAGCTTTCCAGCTTTTCTTGAGAAACTGGGTGCTCTGGCCACTATGGGCCAGCTGCCTTCTTGCAGGGCACCCTCTCCCCGTCTTGCTTGGCGGCTCCCTTTCTGGCCCTTCTTTCTCATCACCTGATCAGTCTGGGTCATCTCGTGGTGCTCGGGACACCCTGCCTCCGACCTTCACTGTGGCGGGCCTGGCTGAGGCCGGGGCCAGATCCCACTGAGCCCCAGAGGAGACGAGCATGTCATGTGGGACGGAGCCCTGGCCTGGTCTCTGTCACTGCCCAGCGCCACCCCCTTGCCCACTCTGTTCACTTTCTGAGCCTCGGTTCCCTCACCAGTGTAGACCGCGCTTCCCCAGCTGGGTGCTGCTGGCTGTCGCTGGATACTGGTGCGGTGTCCCATGCATTGCTGGTGTTGTTTGAAACCTCTGTGGCCGTGGTCACAGGATCCCAGGGACAGCTCGTCCCCTAGTTGTGACCGCTGCAGGTGCCTCAGTCATTGCCACACATTGCCTGGGGCCAGAATCACCCAGTTAAGAACCCAACCTGAAGGAGCACCGGGAGGGGGCTGTGCATGGGCAGCAGCACCCTACAGGGACCCAGGGGCATGGGTGCTGTGACAGTGGCACCGCAGCTCCTTGGCCCCAGCCCTCACCATCCCTGGCACAATGACCGCCTGCTCTCCTGCCTCTGTCCCACCCACTCCCGCCCAGTGCACGTGTCTGACCAGCAGCCCTGTGTTCCTTGTAGGTGGCCCTGGTCCAGTGGACAGAGAGTGTGGGCCTGACCCTGGTGGGCCGAGACCAGTCTTCTGTGCAGCTGAGGACCCCTGGTGACCAGATCCTGAACTTCACCATCCTGCAGATCTTCCCGTTCACCTACGAGAGCAAGCGCATGGGCATCATTGTGCGAGTGAGTCTCCTGGGGACCCCAGCGCGGCCTGCACGCTTCCCACCGCCCCCGCTGCAGTGTCTGCTGCCCAGACCAGCAGGGAACATAACGCTGGAGCAGAAAGGAAGTTAGTCCGACTCGGGGACAGGCCCGGGTGGCTGACCAGCCTATGCCGAGCTGATTTTTAGATTTTTAGATTTGAGATCTTGGGGTTCCTTCCCTCTCTAGGAATTTAACTTGGTGCCTTCACATTGAGGTTTTTTTTTTTTTTTTTTTTTTTAATTTTGAGACAAGATCTTCCTAAGCTGCAGAGTTCCCCAGGCTGGGCTTAAATTTGTAATCTTCCTGTTTCAGCCTCCCAAGCCTCTGGAGTTCACGTGTCTGACTGGACAAAACAAACCTGGCCAAGGATATTCAAATGAAACAGCTCACAGCTTTTCATTAGGAGTCTAGCCCTCCTAGACTGTCAGCAGTTGTCGTCTTAGTCATTTACTTTGTGGTCTTATTGCCTGGGACAGCTAGGGACTGGCACTAGATGAGCTACAGGAGTGGGAGCAGCTGTGAGGTACGGCAGGGACAGCTGCATGGGGCTCCTTGTGCGCTGGTGGCTGAGTGACTGGCATAAACTAACTTCTTCTCACCCTAACCCGGCCTGGCAGGCGTGGCGTCTGTTGACCCTGAGACCTAGCTGCCCCAGTTCACCCGCTAGGACGGAGGTGTGCGGACTGGGCCCTAGGCTGCGCGGCTCCTGGGGCCCGTGCTCCTCCCAGGTGCGCCAGGACCTGGGGAAGCGGGAAGGCTCATGGGTCGCCTGCACTCATGCCGGGGCTGTGTGCAGTTTTGCGCTGCTGTGTAGCAGATCGCCCCGCGGAGGCTTAGAAGAATAGTATCTTATTTTCTGCTGGGTTCTGTATGCTGGGAATCTGGTTGCAGCTCAGCTGGTCCTCTGGCTTTGGTCAGGGTCTGTCACAGGATGGGGGCAGGACATTGGCTGGGCGTTGGCCAGGATTCTGTCCTCGAGGCTGGCTGGGGCAGGATCTACCTCTGGGCAGCACTGCTGTTGCTGGGGTTTGGTTAGCCCGAGGGCACTAGTTCTCTCTGGCTCTTGGCTGGAGGCTGCTCTCCGGTGTCACTCCAGGGGGCCCTTTCCTGGGTCAGCATCCTGTCCCCCGGCCTCAGGGGAGGATGTGAGTAGAAAGTAGCCGGTTTGGTAACCTAGTTTTTAGTCTTAATCTGTTACCTCGGCCAGCCCCTGGCGGAAGGGTGGGTGATAAAGCGCAGGAATGGGGGTGGGGACTGTCCTCATTTGGGAGCTACCTCCCCAGGGAGCTGAGCGGTGGCTCCCTGATGGCCTGGAGGCACTGTCAATTGCTGTAGGATGTGCATCCTTGGCAGCTTCCCCAAGGGGAGGGAGCTTTTCCTCCTGCACAGCTGCAGCTTTTCCCACGGGCCCACCCTGGTCCTACTTGGGGTTGCTCAGCAATACCTTGAGCACACATCTGAAGCCAGGCTCTTCCAGCAGCGTGGACCCTGTGGGCGGGGGCTTCCCTGGAGAGGGAGAGTCAGTGTCTCCCTCAGAGTGACTGTAACTTTGTTCCAGCCTTTGTTTTTTTAGGTTGTAGGGCTGTGGGCTCTGCTGAGATCGTTTGAGGGTTGAATCATCATCATCGTCATCAGTCTCCAGGATAAATGAGCTGTCCACACCACCCGTCATGGGCTTGGAAAGGACCTATGTGTGTTAGGAGAGGGGTCACGTGTCTTCCCCCAGCAGCAGCAGGACCCTTGACTGTTGGATGCACAAGTTCGCTTTTCCTCAAAAATACCACCTCCCCTTCCAGGTTGCTTTATTTTTTTGAGACAGAGTCTCTCTGTGCAGTTCAAGCTGGCTTGAACTCTCTGTGTAGCCCAGACTGGCCTCTAACTCGTGCCAATCGTCCTGCCTCAGCCTCCTGAGCGCTGAGAGTACAGGTGTGTGCCACCACTCAGGTGATTTTAACAGTCAACCCTCATACAGTTTTCTGAACAATATGTAAGGGGAATTGAGACTGCTCATCCCCTTTTTTGCCATTTTGGGGCAACTACTTCATCAGGGGTTTGTCTTTCAGTGTTTTTTCCAAGTGCATAGCAGTGCTTAGAAAAATATCCGCATCTACACACATTCTTATAAAATTGGCTTGAACTGTGTACATGGGTTTCTGAGTGTCTCCTCGCCCATGGAGAGGTGGGGGTGTGTGTGTGTGAAATTTTCTGTTACAGTTAAAATAAGATTGTAACGTGTGCAGGGTGTTTGTTGAAAGGGAATGTAGCACTGCTCCGTTCAGCTCCTTTTTAAGGATGTTCAGGCCCTCCCGCCCCTTCTCTCTCTTTCCTCTCTCTCAGCAAGGCCTCACCCGTGCCAGGCAAGAGTTTCCCCACTGTTACATCGCAAGTCCTTTCTATTTTTTGACACAAGGACTTGCTAAATTGCTCACACTGGCCTTCAACGCCTCCTGCCTCGACCTCCTGAATAGCTGGAATTACCGGCATGTGCCACCCTGCCTGGCTTCTCACTTTTCACCACTAAATGAAGTTGCTATGAACGGGATCCTCCTAGGCTGTCTTTAATGAAACATCTATTGTTTTGCTGAGTGTTCTCAGTTCCCTGCCTATGTCTTTATTCTTATTCTGGGTGAATGGAAATCAGTGCTGGGGCTTTGGGGTTAGTTCTGTACTCTTGGATCTCCGCTCCTTCCCCTGGCAAGTGAGTGCCATCCTGGGGGAGTTGGACAGTGCCTGGAGATGTTCACGGTTGTCCTGGCCCCAGGCAGGGCATGCAGCGGACAGGTGCTTCTGGCCAAGGGTGCCACTCTGCTCCCTGCAGCATGCAGTGGTCTGCGCGGTGCATCACGCATGCTGAGGCTGAGATGCCCTGTCCTCAGGGAGTCGTGGAGGACGCCTGCTGTGTGCAGAGGACTCCCGTTACCAGCCTGTGGGGAAGCTGTGGGTTGGTTATTAGCCTTCTCTTGATCAGGTTTTGCAGCTGAGTCCAGTTAAAGTTCTGCTGTCGTCCAGCCTTGTAAACAGGTGTCAGCTCATGCCAAATACCTTCCAGCTGCTTCTTGCGGCTACCATGCTGGACTCCCTAGGGGTCTCTCTGTCTCACCTCCTGAGCAGTCAGGTGAGGTTAGAGGAGCCAGTTTCTCCAGGCCTTGTGCACTCGTCCTTCTGAAGGGAGATCGTGTCACCCACTGGGTGTCTGTGTGTACAAGATGTTCTGCCCTGCCTGGCTCTGCTGGTGGAGATCGGACCATTGCCCCAGAATAACAAAGCCTTTGAGCTGGAGCCAGACTCAGACCACAGCAGGATGAGATGAGGCCCTGAGACCATGCAGCACAGTGAGCCAATCTCTGCAGATTTGTAGCGTCATCTCACCATGATATGGGAACGAAGTAAACTCCTGTTGAACTGGGGTGGGGGGAAGGAAATGAGTCATGGGAGGAGATAGTTGATACAGTATTTATATTGGACAGAGTCTCAGCTTGCTGGGGCCCTTTCTGTAGCAGAGGAAGCTGGGGTGGGGGGCGTTGTTTCCTACACCCCCGTTGCTGAGCATCATGTGGGTGAAAGGGAAAGGAAAAAACAAAAACCCAGCGCTTTCCTGGTCAGACTGTGCCGTCTTTGGCCCGAGTCATAAACAGCACAGAGGCCCTTCTTCAAGGCCTGAGCGTGTGGTTGAGCTTTGAAAATGCAGGTGCCCCTTTCCTTGCTGGCCTGGGGGTGTTTTCGTGCGTCCGGTCGGTGTGTCCTTCTGAAAGACCATCCTGGGCCAGAGGCTGATTGAAAGGCATTTTGAAAGAGGGCGCTGTTCTGCTGATGAGCCATTGGTGGTTCAGTGCACACTTTCTAGGCATTGGTTTGGCGCTTTTCCAGGTGTCACAGTGCAGGCACAAGGTGTCACAGTGCGGGCAGGTTCCTTGCCCATCCCTGTGGCTGCTTGTCTGAAATCTTTGAGGACGGAGAGGGCTGAGAACGGCCATCCACGTCACTCCTCCAAGCCGGATTCCCCAGCCCTGGCGTGGTGGATGTGTGGTGCTGGGCGAATTCTTGGCTTTGGGGCCATTCTGGGCACTGGAGGGTGCTTGGAGCACCCTGACCTCTCTCCACCACAGGCCTGTAGTTCACCCTCAGACTTACGATGGCCACAGATGTCATCTGATGTCATGAGATGTCCCCTGGAGGCCAACACTGCCCCGTCGCCAACCCTGGGTGGAGCTTGTTCTCCATAATACAACATGACCACAGGACTTAGGAAGTGACTCCTACCCCATCAGGGAGCAGGAGCACTTTCTGTGGGTGTCGCCTGCTCTGGGGTGAGCATCACCTATCGGCCACCAGAGGAATTCCTAGCGTTTGGGTTTAGTAGGTGACAGTGAGGCAGAGGGCAGATGCTTGCCCAGGTGTACCCCAAGACAGGTGTTACTGGAAACACTGGCTGGGGAATTGAAAAGGGGGTAATTTGCCCTCTAGGCAAGTCCTCCGACATAAGGGTCTGGGTGATCGAGATCACCTTGTCTCAGGTGTTTGCGTCTTTTCTGTTGTCACAGGGAGGTTGTTACTGGTGTGTCGTGGGTCGGAGGCTGGGATGCTGCCCTGCAGGGAACCACAGGGAACCATTGAGGTCTTATCGTGGAGAGGCTGAGAAGCGCTGGTCTGGGGCATTATCTCTTCTTTGCCGTGGACCGCAGTTTGTGATGCCAGAAGTCCGACGTATAAATTTAAAATAGTCTTTAACAGTTTGGGTGTCCTTTTCATTTGGGAAAGTGATGACTTTAAAAAACAAATATCATAACATTTTTGATCTTGCTTTTATCATCAAATAACTTTCCAGATGCTTTGAGTTTTCTTCTGCTTTCTGTGACCTTACCCCAAAGCGAGGCCCCCTTGCGCGTTTTATCTTCGGCCAAGGGAAAGCACTGGCGTCTGCTGCTGACTCGGAGCCCCGTCCCGGACGGGAAGTGGGCTCAGGGCAGAGGGCGGGGGTCCTCACAGCTGTTCACCCCTCTCTGCTCCCTCCCTAGGATGAGTCCACGGGGGAAATCACCTTCTACATGAAGGGGGCCGATGTTGTCATGGCTGGCATCGTGCAGTACAATGACTGGCTGGAGGAGGAGGTGAGCAGGTGACAGGGCATAAAGCGTGGCCGGGAGAGCCTGTGGCCTCAGCTGCTCACACAGTGCTCATGTGCTTCTCGGGGTCCCTGTGAGGCAGAGATTGGTGAGGCCTCCTGCAGGCTGCTGCCCCTCTGAAGACCCGGCTGGGCGGCATGCATTCTGAGGTTGCTTGGTGCCCATGTCTGAGGTCCCAGATCCTCCACTGTCACCTGGAGGCCCCATCCCTTCTTTGCTTTGTGGGTCCCCTGTCGCGGGGCAGCTCATGGCCTTGCAGCTGGCTTTGTCAGTGTCCAAGCAAGAGAGTGAGGCATGCAGGCCAGGTGTCACCGTCTGTGCAACCTGAGCTCAGCTGTGACAGACCCTTGCTCCTGTGGCATGCTGCCCGGTAGGAGCAGGTCACACTCGAGGGGCAGGTGATTGTGTACGACCATGAATTCAAGAAGTGGGGATCACAGGAGGCCATCCACCCCAGTTTGTGACATGGTCAGTTGGCGTTGGCCAGCAGCAGGAGGGAGACACACTTGAATTTGTTGGTGACATTATAGTTCCAATACGAGGGTTACAGACCAAACGCCTGTGGGACCAGGCAGGTGACAAAAATCACATGGGCCTGTGTGTGTTCTGGTTGGGCTGCACTTGGCTTGTTAAATGTTTGGAATGTTCTCCCCCCCACCGCCTGCTTTTTTGGGGACCGTACGGGAGCAGCTACTTGGCAGCCGTCACAGATTATGGTTTTCTGGAAAACGAGCTGGTTTTACCAGATATTCTGTTTCCTGCTGAGCCTGCACTCCGTGCTTGTGCCTGCAGCCTCATCGAGTTGATCTCAGTGGTGACACGTGCCCTGCCAGTCTGAGGAAGCTTGTGTCTGCAGCCTCCTATGGACCTTGACTGGGGGAACTATAGCTTCTGGGGAAGGCGGCTTCCTGGTCTGCTCTCTTCCCTGTGCCCTTGGGAGGAACACATGTACTGTGCACCTCTGTGTCCAGTCCCTGTACATAGGTCTGGGACTCAGGGAAGTCCCCTCTGCACAGCTGCCCACTGACCTTGTCTGCTTTGCAGTGTGGCAACATGGCCCGGGAAGGGCTGCGGGTGCTCGTGGTGGCCAAGAAGTCTCTTGCGGAGGAGCAATACCAAGACTTCGAGGTGAGTGGTTCGTGACCTGGCGGTGTGCCTGCAGCCCTCCGCCTCCTGCTCGCCCCTCCTTGCTCTTCCCTCACTGGCCATCCTGACTCCGGCTGAGTACTCTGCTGCTCTGTGGTTGCCGGGAAGTATTCTAGACCACCTCTGGGACAGCGTTACCCTGTTGCCTTCTGTCCATCACCGCATTTAACTTCCTTCATCACACCAGTTGCTAGACTCTTTAATGCCCTTATTTGTAATTTTTAAACATTCGTCTTGTCCATCCGCTCTCTGGAATAAAATCTAAGGGCAAGGACATTGTCACTCTGGTTTGTGCCTGTGTCCCGATGCCTGACTGGGGAAGCCCTCGGCATGTGGTAGCCTTCTGGATAATTGGAACTAAATCACCCATTGGGAGGCCTCGTTCATCTTTGAGCTTTAGGAAAAAAAGCTGGCATTTGCCCCATTGCTTGTGTGTTCCAAGGAAGGGCCATATGTTGCTCACTGCTGTGTCCCTGGTACCTGGCACCAGGCTGGTATCTCGGGGGAAGGGGTTGCCTGCCCTCGGAGCAGCTCCTTGTGGGTCTATCTTTTTGGTTTATGTCTTTGCAAGCCATTATTTAATAGGAGTTCTGTCCCATACACAAAGGCTACCTGCATTTCAGTTAGAGGGGTCTACTTCGGGCCCACGAGGGCATTTCCCCAGGTTTTGCTAGCGTGGTAAGGAGGAAATAAACAGAACCACTGGCTGGGGTGGGTGGTCTGTCCACCTTCATCCCTGGCCAGAGGGGCTCAGGTGGAGGCCGGAAGCCTGTTGGACCCCTTCAGGGCCCAGCCCTCCTGCTGGGGTGTGGTAGGATCTGGGCGGCCACCTGGTTCCTCACCCTGAGTGGGACGCGTCGCCGTGTGCCCCAGGCCCGCTACGTCCAGGCCAAGCTGAGCGTGCACGACCGCTCCCTCAAAGTGGCCACGGTGATCGAGAGCCTGGAGATGGAGATGGAGCTGGTGTGCCTGACGGGCGTGGAGGACCAGCTGCAGGCGGACGTGCGGCCCACACTGGAGACGCTGCGAAATGCGGGCATCAAGGTAGTCGCAGCCCTCGGGGCGGGGAGAGGGGAAGCGGGACTCAAGCGCTCCCTGTAGGAAGGACCGCTCGTGTCCTCTGTATCCTCACAGCCCTCATTTCAGGAGGCGTCTGGGGGCTGTTCCCTCTGTTAGGGGGCAGCCTCTCCAACCCTGTGGGGCTCCCCAGAGGCAGGGCCATGTGCATCTATCTCCTGGTCACTCGGCTCAGCACAGGTGCAGCGTGCCCGGGCTATGTGTGGGGTGGCAGAGCGAGTCCGTGAGTGACCATCTAGCAGAGGGGCCCCAGTGCTAATCATTCCATTTCCGTTTCACGCTTTCCCACCACAAACCCATTCTGTGGGGGCCGGTAGAGGACATCTGAGGACTGGGCTGTGTCCCAAGGAGCCCCCAGAGAAAGCCAATCACAGGGCGTCCAGGAGCACGCGCCCCCGAGGCACTGCGGGGCCCTCATGTCACGGTCATCATGCCCGCTGACCTTGCAGAGTGCACTTGCACCAACTCGGGTGATAGAGGCCCGCTCGGTGCTGTCAGGACGCGTAAGCACACGCGCAGCCAACAGCCTCACGCTCAGCGTTCTCGGACGTGGAGAGGGTCTGAGTTCTGGGGTCCCCAAAGCGCAGACTGCAGCAAATGCATGAACAGTGGCGTAGGCATGAAGTGTTCATAATCATACCGCTGTGCTTCGGGTTCCTTTCCTGTTTTGCGTGTGTTTGATTGTTGTTTTTAACTGGGGCCCCTGCATGCCCAGCAAGCGCTGGGGCACCGAGGCGCACCCTGTGCTGACCTCGGCTGACTGGCCGCACAGCGGCAGCCCCGGTGTCACTCGGCAGCAGGGACGTGCAAGCTCCGTTGCTGCTTCTCGGGCTTAGTGTAGTACGTGCTGTGTGTTTCTGGCTGAAGTGTGGTTGTACAGCCCATGACTCGCTGGAGAACCCTCAGGGAGGTGGCTCTTGGGGACGAGTGTGTGTCACCACCTGTTTCCACTCTCCAGCGCCTCTCTGCTATGACCTGGGACCTGTGTTTGGCACAGGACGATGCCTTTTAAGCAGGGCTCCCCAGGGAGTCTGGATTAGAGTCTCCCCGGCAGCCAGGCCCCAGGGGAGCGTGTGCAGGTCCTCCTAAGCCAGAGGCTGCTGTGTCCTCTGGCTCCCAGGCCTGCTTTGACTCAGGGCAGCAGCCAGCCGGGGCCCATTTGGGGAGCTCCGGTGGTATGAGGTCCCCTCCTCTCCAGCTTGGGAGATTCTGCTTCCCGTGCCCAGTGTTGTCCTGGGGTTTTCCCCTCCTTGGCGCTGTCCTGCCACCAGGCAAGGTACTTCCGTGCTGCAGTGTGGATGTCACTTCCTGTGTCTGGGTCCCCTGCAAGGTGGAGTGGGGAGGAGCAGGTGAACACACCAGGTGAGCTGGTGGCTCAAGTCCAAGTTGCAGTTCTTTGCAGGCCCAGAAGGTGCTAGAACTTGACATTTTCCACTCCGCCCTTTGACACCTGCAGAAGCAGTGACCGAGTGTGATGGCTACTCCGGGGTTTTGCCTGGGAAGTGACAGCTGGGTCCAGTGCTGGGGTTCTGGGCACATCTCCTGGTGCCTGTCGCCTGGGCGAGGGATGTCAGTGACGCTTGGTCGTTCCGCTCATGGCTTCTCAGAGTGGGCGCTTCCCAGCCTTTTCCCTCTATGTGATTTTTTTTTTTTTTAGTCAAAGCCTGGAAGCTTTGTGGAAGGTGGTTTCAGATTTGGGGGGAAAGCAGTGGCAGGGCAGGGTAGAGGGCCCTGAGATGAGAGGACCACCTTCCAGCTGCCTCACCCTGGGGTTCTGCTGCTTTCCACAAGTTTCTGTGCCTCTGGGCGGGTGTCCTACCTCATGAAGGTCTCATGAAACGGGCAGCAGGACTGGGTGCCCAGCGAGTGGTGAATGCTCTGGAAACACTTGCTGTTTTCTTTCCTGTGCCCTCCCTCTGTCCAGACCCCAAGTCCCCTCCCTGCTGGCAGCAAAGAGAACAAAACAAAGGGTTAATGAGCTTCCCAAGCAGAGCAGGAAGCGCCTTCCACCTGGGCTCCCCAGGTCCAGATTCAGGGCCCCCTAGGACACCAGCCTGCTGTGTGGCTCTGAGAGTGTCAGCTGCCCTCCCCCGGCCACAACAGGGAAGCGCGGAGTGATCTGCACAAGGCATGAGGGACCCAGCACCTTTGCTGGCAGCACTTTACAGGCAGGGGTGGGCCCCAGGGGGTTGTGGCCCAAGCGTCTGACCACTGCTCATGGGATACAGAAGTAACCGCTCATCCATGCAGTCTTTCTCCCCTTGGGTTATCTGTTGCTTTGGAGAGTTCCCAGAATGGGGATTGCAGGGCCCCGAGACTGAGCGCTGTGTCCTGAAGCTTGGGGCCTGGTGGCTCTTGGTAAAGTGTCCCATCAGCTTTCGGTGCCACCAGCAGTGTTTGCTCAAGGTTCCAAAACCCTCTTCTCAGACCCTCTTCATGGCACGTTGGGGACACTGCAAGTCTTAAGGGGGTGAACGGGAGCGAGCCCAGCTCGGTGTTCTGGGTACTCAGCCGTGACAGGCGACAGGCCGGGTTCAGAACCCAGCACCTGCTGCCTCTCATGCCACATTTCAGGTCTGGATGCTGACAGGGGACAAGCTGGAGACAGCCACGTGCACTGCCAAGAACGCACATCTGGTGACCAGAAACCAGGACATCCACGTGTTTCGGCTGGTAAAGCGTTCTGTGTGTCAGGGCCACGTGCGGGGGACAAGGGGACCCCTGAAGAGGGGAGCGGAAGCGTGCTGGCTACCAAGGTGGGGGCCTGGTGCGGGTGGAGGAGTCCTCTGGTGGGGACTCGGCAGCTCTTCAGCCCTGAACCCACACTGTGCTCTTACCCTCCTGGGGCCACGGTCGCCTCTGAGATGCCGAGAAAAGGTCGTGTCCCCCATAAAGAGGCAGACCAGCTCATAGTGCTGCTTCCTGGGGTTCCCTTCCAAACACCAGGTCCTCAGATAAGAAGGAAGTGCAGGCCGCCCAGGCCGGCTGCCCTCTGTGGGGAAGCATTTGGGACCATTGAGGGGCACCTGAAGGTGGTGTCAGATTGGGTGGGCCAGTGAGAAACCTGCCCTTCTGACAGTGCTCCACCCAACGGTGCCTGCACCTGGGCTGCTTCCTCCCAGGAGCTCTGCGCCTGGCTGTGGTGTGTTAGGTGGGGTGAGATGTGTTAACCCTGCTTACCTGAAAGCAGAGCCTGAGGGGTTCTAGGTGGTTCTTGGCAGGGTGGGGTGGGGCATATCTTTGCTTTTAGTCCATGGTACAGAGAAACTTCATGAAATCCACAAAGTTTTGGAATAATAACACTGTCATATAGAAGCAGATCCAGTTCCTTCTCATTTGGGGGCTTGTGAATTCTCCTAAAATGTGTTTGTGACCCCCAAACACTTCCTACATTTTCACAGTCACTTGCAGCCATGAGGTGCGATCAGGATATATAGTGAATGGTTAAAAATTTTTATTGCATTAAAAGACATCATTCTCTCTGTTCAAGTACACCCCCACTTTGGACACCTTATTCCGCCCTCCTTTCCTGAGGCTAGTTCTGCGCGTCCTTCTTTGCGAGCGTCTTTCTTTGTGAAGTGTGATGAGCACAGTGAATGTTGCTGCTCAGTGGTACCCACAGAGAGGCGGCCTCCTGAGAGCACTGAGCTTACCTCCCTTGTGCTCCTCTTCCGGATGTCACCTGCTGCATTGGAGTCCAGTTAGGACATGGAGGCGTCGGGACTGCAACTGAAGACATTCATGAACGAGGCTCCAGAAAGTGCAGTGGAGGTGGGAGGAGCGTGCTAGGGGGAAGGAGTATTTTGATGGGGATTCATTGCAGTGTGTGTTTTACCAAAATAATTCTAACAGCTCACCATCCTTTTTGGTCATACATAGAGTAGAAAAGAGTCCCCCAGCATGCACCTTCTAGGCTGAGGGTGAACGGGGCAAAGTGGCCTCCTTGTCTCGGCACTCAGACTGTAAAGACAGTGGCCTTTCCATAGTTCATTTCCGTGTTGGACTGTTTGCGTTTTTGTGCTTTTTGTCAGCAGTTTGCTGTTCAAAACGGCCTCAGCACAGGCTGCAGATACAGCCAGAGAGTGTTTCTGGGAACTGGTTCTGTGAGCTGCCTTCAGGCCAGAGCCCCAGGGCTGCTGCTGCGAGTTCATTGGTCAAGGGTACCATGGTAGCCTTTGTCACTGTGATGAGAGCTCAGGAAGACAACTCACAGATGGTCACTGGGCTCTGTCACTTCTGGGTCTGTGAGGAGGCAGAAACCGTGATGGAAGGAGCCAGTGGGAGAGCTGCTGCTCACTCCCAGCAGCCAGGCAGGGAGAATGACAAAGGGGCTGGAATAAGATACACCCTCTGGGGTGACCTTCCAGTGACCCACTTCTGCCAGACTAGCCCACATCCTAACCACCTCCAAGCTATGGACTCACCAGTGGTGTAACCCGTCAGTGAGACTTCTTCCCTGACCTAGTCCCTTCCCCAAAGCCCCTCAGCAAGCAACAGATGAGCAGTCAACGCCATGAACCTTTTGGGGGACATTCTTGAGTCCAAACATGACAGATACGTATTGATGAAAATACCGAGGGCAGACGCTTACAGGAACCTACCCTCTGTTCCCCCAGGAGGCAGCAGTTCAGTGCTTGTTAACTGAGTGACTTTGTAAAGCACAGTACCACAGTGTTCTGTCACTCATGGGTTCTGTATAGACTGTGGCTCCCGGGCAGCCACCTCTGTGTGAATGGCAGATGTGTTGTTTTATCAGAAAGCAGTCACGCCGGCTCGTTCACGTTATCCCTGGTTGCTTTGGCGCTACACCAACAGAGCTGCGCATGGGCCACACAGTTTGCAACCCATAGCCCTGGTCTTCCCTGCGCCTAGATACCTGGCTCTGCTTAGCTGCTCCTCTGCGCTGCTGTAGGTTCCCACACCTCTGAGGCGGAGGATGGAGCTGTGATTATGGTCTCTAGGGTCACTGGGAGGATGAATGTGAGAGCGCCAGCGGTGTGGGGACAGGGCTGGCACATCATGGAAGCGCAGGGCATAGGAGGTGAGGTTGGCAGGCGGGTTCTCCGATTCCCACAGGATCGTGGCAGACAGGACTCCCAGACTCTGGCCTGGTGGCAGAGGGGAGTGTCCTCGGCTAGAGTGACTATTGTCTGCCCCCTTCATTGTTCTGTCCTCTCCCGAGAGCAAGGCCTGCCCATCTCTGTTCCCTTCCAGGTGACCAACCGCGGGGAGGCCCACCTGGAGCTAAACGCCTTCCGGAGGAAGCACGACTGCGCCCTGGTCATCTCGGGAGACTCCCTGGAGGTGGGGGCAGGGACCCTTGGGGAGGGGGCATCTCCCGGAGTGAGTGCCTCCTCCCGGGTGGGAGCCTCAGGGCTTGGAGGTGACCTTGGCTGACCCCCTCTGTGTGTGTGTGCGCATGTCCCCCCAGGTGTGCCTCAAATACTACGAGTATGAGTTCATGGAGCTGGCCTGCCAGTGCCCAGCCGTGGTCTGCTGCCGCTGCGCCCCTACCCAGAAGGCCCAGATCGTGCGCCTGCTCCAGGAACGCACCGGCAAGCTCACCTGCGCAGTGGGTAAGTGCACCTGTGCAGTAGGCAAACTCACCTGTGCAGTGTAAGCTCACCTGTGCTGTAAATAGGCAGCGTTTGGGGCCCTGTACTACTAACCTTGTCCTCCTCCTACATGGAATTTATTTTTTCATAAAAATAATTGGATCCTGTTGGCGTATTCAAATTCCCCAGGCCACTTTCTTCTTTTTGTTGTTATTTGCAGTACTGGGGACTGCACCAGGGGCATTCTGCCGCTGAACTACCTTCCCAGCCGTCTTTTATTTTGAGGCAGGTTTTGCTAAGCTGCTCAAGCTGGCCTCCTGCCTCAGTCACCTGAGGAGGTGCAATGAGCCACCTTGCATAGCTGTTACTATTGTTTGTATATTTCCTTTTGAGAGAAGGAAACAGGTCCAAGGGCCTCTTCTGCTTTGCTGGTGACCTGGGATCACAGCACCCCACGGGGGTGGGGACCACACTTTGCACAATCAGATTGGGTTCAAACCTCTCTGCTGGCTTTTACCAGCTGGGCGCCCCAGGTGGCTTCCTTCACCTACCTGAGCCTCTCTTTGCTCCTTGCTAGAGTGGCAGTGATGGCAGGGGCTTCCTCATGTAGTGCTTCCGAGGATGGAAAGGGGCCATTGAAAAGACACCGGCCCCAGTGCACCACGCGTGCTCAGGATGGGCAGTGCCAGTCATGGCTGCAGCGGTGACGGTGACCCAGACACTCAAGAGATCCTGGGCTGGCTGTGAACACCCATGTGGGTGCTGAAGCCCCATGGGTCCCTGTTCACTCTGGCGCTGACACCCGTGAGGCGCGGTGCCCATGGTGTGGGTGGGTGGGAGGGTGAGCGGCCAGCAGAGCACCTAGTGATGCCAGCTGTCACTGTAGAGGAGGTGGAGACCCGGGGCCCTCGTGCCTCGCTCTGCCCTCTCATCTCTCTGTGGTCTGTGTGTGCTGCAGGTGACGGAGGCAATGATGTCAGCATGATCCAGGAGTCAGACTGCGGCGTGGGGGTGGAAGGGAAGGTGAGCTTGCCGTGCTCTGCTCTTCCAGCCCGTGTTGCCCTGCGGTTTCCCCTCCCTGCAGAGCCACCGCGGGATGCTAAGGGAGCTCGGGGTGAGAGTAACAGCGGGGAACCGTGTGTTCCTGCACCCCAAGACCAACAGCCCAGTGGCTTACAGATCCATGCCGACTTTGCTTGCCAGTGCCCAGAGTTAGAATGGGAAAAGTGTGTGCGTTCTTTGGGTGTCGTGACTGTGCTTTCCGTGGTAGTCAGCCCTGTTCATTACCAGGCCGCCTGCTGCTGTCTTCAAGGTCAGGGAAGACTGTGGCAAGTTTTACCCTTTACTAAAAGGCCACAGCAGTTCCTGTCTGTCCGCCTTGTCTGTCTATCTATCTATGTGTCTATCTGGTTATCTAGTTGCTGTGCTAGAGATTGAACCCAGGGAGAACTGAACTATGTCTCCAGCTCTTTCTAAAATTTTATTTTGAGGCCAGCTCTTACTAAGGTGCCTAGGCTGGCCTAGAACTTAGGATCCTCCTACCTCAGCCTCTCAAGTAGCAAGGATTACAGGCATGTGCCGCTGCATCCAGCTGGCGGCTGTAATTTTGAAAGATCTGTGAGTTAGTTTCTCTGTCTTCCCTCCTTGTCAGCTGTGTGCTTGTGCCTCACAATTTAGTCTGCCCTGTCTCATTGCTGATCTCAGAAGCAGGCGCAAGATTAGCCCCTGCCGTGTGTTAGGACTGCGCGGTATATGAAGGTCGAGAGGGAAGCAGAAATAAGCTCCCTTGTGCGCGTTGTTGTTTATCTTCCTGAGTTTGGTTAATTCGCAAGCTTTCCTTTCTTTTCCTTTTCCTTTTTTGCGCTTTCTCATGCTCTCTGCATCTCTGGTTCTCAGCTGGGTGTGTGTGTGTGTGTGTGTGTGTGTGTGTGTGTGTGTGTCTGTCTGTCTGTCTGTATCTGTGTGAAGTTGCAGAGGCAGATGGTTCTTGCATGAGACCCGATGTCTGAAATCTGCACGGAGCCCTTAAATGTACACTTTAAGGGTGCTCACATTTGATGGAATTGTTTGCAATTTCCTTCATAGAACTAAAACGTTAGTATTACAATCATATTCTCATTCCTTTGTATTTTAGAGTATTAAAAGTACTAAGTACTAACCACAAAAATCACTTAAGAATAAAGTACACCAGCATCAAATTTTTTTTTTTTTTTTTTGGTACTGGAGATCGAAGTCAGGACCTTGCGCTTGCCAGGCAGGTGCTTAAGCCACTGAGCTAAATCCCCAGCTCCAGCATCAAACTATTAACGTTAGAAGTTCTTCCAGAGCTTTTCCTGTGCATATATTATTGGTAGTGGGTGCATATGTGTATTTGTTTTATATAATGTATATGCATATCTTACACATATATAGATACTTGTGTATAATTTTAAGTTGAAAACACTACACATTTTGGCATGCAGCTGACTTAGATCTGTTACATCTTAGGTTTTTTTGCCTGTCAGAGTGTGTATGACCATTGACGTCTCAACGTCTTTTTATGTTGAAAAATGGTGTTTGTTCAAAAAATGTGAAGGAGAGCAGTGATTGTCTCCCCACCCTTTTCTTCAGCTTACCTCTCATTAGCGTTTGCCACCTTGCTCCTCGCTCTGAATCAGCTGCAGGTAAACTGCACACGCGACACTGCGTTACCCCTCACCACTGCAGCATGGGTCACTTACAGTGGTTTCTCCTACATCAACAAAACAGCGTGTCACCCGCAGGTGTAACTCTGATACAGTGGCACCACTGTACAGAATGTTCAGAGTCACATTTCATCAGTGTCCTCAGAATGTCTTTACAGCTTAAAAAAAAAAAAAAACCCGGAAACTAATCAAGGATCACAGATTTCATTTATTAGCATGATCTGTTGCCTCTTTAATCTTGTTTAATGTAAAACACTTCTCTGTCTTTGTGCTGTTCTGGCGTGGGGGTATGTTTTTTCATGACTGGGGTACTTTTGAAGCATTCAGGACAGTTAGTTACAGGGTGTCCTGTGGCACCTGCTGGCTCAGTTGATTTGGTTTGGACTGTGGCGTGTCACAGAGGGGAAACTTGTGTTGTCCCTGTCATTGCACCGGGAGGCCCTCGTGTCCCCCTGGCCCATATTGCTGTTAATCAGATACCTGTGAAAATGAGGGGATCCCACTGACTAGTGGCACCCTCAGGTGCTTCCACTTCTGCAGAGTTGTGTGTCAGAAATATTCTGTTTAATACTGTCAGGAGCATCGTGTTTTTTCTGCTATGCTTACCTCTGCGAGGACCTGAATGTTCCAAAACACAGAACTCTGCTATCGTGGATCAGTTTTTTGTTCCTGATACACATTAGAGGGGTCTGAACCCTGAAGGCTTCATGCTAAATTCATTAGATCTCCAAATTATAACTATCTGTGAATTAGTGTGTTTTTATTTAAATAAATTCCTCTTTTTAAATCAAATTTGGAGTTGGACCACCAACCATGTATAGTTTGAGACCAAAGAATGTCTTTATTGAGTTTCTTCAAAGATCTCCTTACCGCGTCTTATTTTTCCAATTGAAAGAATGTGTTTGCATTGACCTCATGCGCATCTGATGGTGCCCAATTGCGTTGGATTCTAGGAAGGAAAACAGGCTTCGCTGGCTGCAGACTTCTCTATCACTCAGTTTAAGCATCTCGGCCGGCTGCTCATGGTGCACGGCAGGAACAGCTACAAACGTTCAGCTGCTCTCAGCCAGTTTGTGATCCACAGGAGCCTCTGCATCAGCACCATGCAGGTGGGTGGACAACTGGCACCTTGGCCCAGATGTGTGTGATCCACACTGTGCAGCAGTGTGGGCAGGCAGCTGGCTCCTCTGCATAGGTGCATGTGGCTGCATGGTGCAGGTGGGTGAGCAGCTGGCTCCTCTGCTCAGGTGCATGTGACCCACACTGCAGCTGGGTGGGCAGCTGACTTCACACAGGTGGGTTACAGTGCAGGTGGGTATGCAGCTGGTGCCTCTGCACAGGTGCATGTGGCCACACAGTGCAGGTGGATGGGCATCTCGCACCTCTGCATTGGTACTTGTGGCTATACTGTGCAGGTATGCAAGCAACTAGATCCTCCACTCAGGTGCGTGTCACCCACACTGCACAGGTAGGGGGACGGCTGGCTGCTCCACTCAGGTGCGTGTCACCCACACTGCACAGGTAGAGGGACGGCTGGCTGCTCCACACAGGTGCGTGTCACCCACGCTGTGCAGGTAGGGGGACGGCTGGCTGCTCCACACAGGTGCGTGTCACCCACGCTGTGCAGGTAGGGGGACGGCTGGCTCCTCCACTCAGGTGCGTGTCACCCACGCTGCACAGGTAGGGGGACAGCTGGCTGCTCCACTCAGGTGCGTGTCACCCACACTGCACAGGTAGGGGGACGGCTGGCTGCTCCACTCAGGTGCGTGTCACCCACGCTGCGCAGGTAGGGGGACGGCTGGGTGCTCCGCTCAGGTGCTGTGACTACGTGCTTACCGCAGAGCAGCCTTTTCCCACAGTTCATAGCGGAGCCCAGGTGGGAGTAGAGCTTGGTTATGAATTTGAGTCCCCGTGAGGATTAGCACTTTGCTCCTCTCTGAGTTTCTCACCAAGGATTGATTTTTTTTTTTGGTACTGTGGATTGAACTCATGACCTTGAACTGTGCCACTGAGCTATATCCCTGGCCCACGAAGGATTTTACAGTGTGCATTTGCTCACTTTCTCCCTCACCAGCTCCTTCAAAATCTGTCATCAGATAGCCGGGAGTGTCATAGGGGAGAGGCCAAAAGGAAGGAAAGAAAACATTCTGGGTGTTGAAAAGCTGCTGGCTATGTTCCTCCTTGGTCTTTGCGGTGCAAATGCTCCTGGTCTAATGGTGAGAATGTAGAAGCGGGGGACCCTGGCACCCACAGCTCCTTCTGACTGTTCCATTAAGCAGCTGTGAGGCTGTGAGCAAGTCACCATCACTCCGGGCCTCAGTCTTTCTGTGTGTAGAGTAGGGGCAATGGGATATACTTTGCCCTTGGAATTGGCCACTTTGAAGAACAGAATTTTCTGAGGCATTAGCGTACGATGCATCCTTATCATTGTCAATAAAAAGAAACAGGATGAGGTGTAAATAGGTGAGATTCTAATGTGTAGGAAGCACGTTGATCATACATGAGAGGCAGTCTGCCTTCCAGAATGAGCTGGATTCAACATGAGAATTTACCCTCCACTGGCCACATCTGGGCCTGTTTGGGTGATTTTATATTTCAAGCATCAATTGGTTTTTTGAGTGGACCTTCAAAATTGTGTTTTATCAAAAAGATCTTAAGCTGAACAGCTGCCGTGGTTCATCTGACCACGTCTGTACTTTCAGTTTATGTTAATTCATCGGTTGAGCTGGGCACTGCTATGTTTTCAGCCCCTGGGAGATTAATGAGCTTGTGCCTGGGCACAAGCCCAAAAGCCGGCCTGGACGGCTGACTGCTGTAATGCCCGGATGTTACCATTAATTTTGCTTCAGGGAAAAAAAGATGCCAGAACAAGGCATGGCTCCTGGTGCTAGAGCCTGACTTCCACCCCTGCCTGCGCTGCTGACCGGCCCAGGATTGCACCCAGACATTGGTCTCTGGTGGCGTTTTTACTTCCCCTGCAGCGTCTTTGTCAGGTGAAGGCTTGGGGGCAGCACGGCCCCTGGAAAGCAGGGGCTTCTGAAGTTTCCTTACAAGATGACACCAGTTTTACAAATCGTCCTGCGGGGGAGAAGGCATCTGAAAGCACACGTTCCTGGTTCTGAGATTATGGGCTTGTGACCCAGAGACCCCAGGGCTTCCTGTGGCCAGGGCACCTGGTGGCACTTGTTCTCAGCTCTGCCCAGTGAGCAGAGCCATCTCCATGCACCATCTCACTGCAGCCATGGCAGGAGCTCAGTGAGGCTCTGGGCGGATGCTCTCGGAGGTGACTAAAAGCCTCTCTCCTTTGGCTTTGACCTCATGGAAACAAGCTTGGAAACTGCTGCCCTTCTGTTAGTCCATAGCTGTCCCAGGAAAGAACCACAGAGGACGTCAGGCCAGTGGCGTCCTCCCACCTGGGCCTCACCGACAATAGCTGATCTCTCCTGAATCAGGAAGTGGATGTTTCCGTGACAGTTTGTAAATATCTTCGTTGCTTCTCTCTGATTGCAAAAGCAGCCTGTCGTGTGTTCTTTTTAAAAATTCCTCCAGATACTCAAATGCATGGTGTAAGAAGGGCAGCCCTGTCTGCTGCACCAGCCACTGTGGGAGAGAGACTGTGGCTTTTGTCATGTCAGCTTCTGTGCTATTGCCTTGTGGAGGTGTCTGGAGCTGGGAGCCAGTGGGAGCATGGGCTCCGGAGGCCGGGCTGGGCTGGAGTCCTGCAGGGCCCTGCTCATGCCCTGCTCTGTACAGTGTGGGCAGCTTCCGTGCTCAGCCTCACAGTTAATTGCTCCCGACGCTCACCGAGACCCCGTACAAATCCTCCCAGCCTCCAGCTCTGGGATTCCACTGTCACACGGGCTGAACGTGGTCTGGGGCTGGGACTCACTCCTGGATTTGTCAGGTGTGAGCTGTGTGATCTGGGGTCAGACAGGTACCCTGATGCCTCACCGTCCTCCCCTGTGTGACAGGGATGACTTCATGGTCCCTCTGACTGAGGCTGGTGGTGGGAACCCTATGAGCTCCTGTGCCTCGGGTGCTTGCAGCACAGTGGGGTGCCCCGTGGAGAGTCACTGGGTGAGGATTTGTGCCAGAAGCACACGTTGGGGCTTCTGTCGGGACTCTCAGTGACATTGTCTGCTCTTCTCCCCGCAGGCTGTCTTCTCTTCCGTGTTCTACTTTGCCTCTGTTCCGCTCTACCAAGGATTCCTCATCATTGGGTAAGGAAATCCGGCCAGGTGTTGATGTTCAGGGGCCTTCCCTAACGTGCCACAGAGGGAGGAGATGTGTGGCTTCAGGTCCCTGGTCCTGTGGCTCCCGGGAGGAAGTGAGGTCTTGAGCCTCTTTGATGGCCAGGTTGGGAAGCTGAGTCAAGCCCTGCCAGGCTGCAGAGGCGGAGCCTGTGTGTTCCTGCCCTCAGTGTTGCAGAGCGCGCTCTGACCTTCTCAGAGGAGCTGCCGTGTGTGACGCCCCAGGCGGGTGGGGTCTGGTTATGGGTGCACTGGATACGCGCCAGATCACTTCCACTTGTGCAGCACTGGAAACAGCCCAGCCCCTCTCTGGGAGTCACAGAGCCCTCTTCCCTTGTTATGTCTCACTAGTTGGGTCAGCCTCAGAGTACGCCCTGGACTCTACCTTCCTCTAATTGGAAAAATGTGGTGCCTTGGTCAGGTCTGGCAGGGTAAAAGGACATAGTAGAAAACGGGAAATTCATGTGGCCTTTTATCATCCATACCATCTGCCTCAGCCTCTCAGTCCCAGCCACACTGGTCTTGCTGACAGCTACACCTGTGCCTCAGGACCTTTGCACAGCTTGTTCTCGAGGCATGGCCTGCTCTTTCTCCCAATACTTTCCTGGCTGCTTCTGCTTGGATGTTTACTCAGGTGTTTACTTCTTTCCCAGGTGTTTATTTACTCCTTGGCTACCTTCTCTTAGTTTTCACCTTTCACCCCACATATACGTGTGCCTGTGTGCGCACACACACACACACACTTCTTATTCTTCCTTCACCTTTTCCTTTTCCTCCTTGGCACTTCTCTGTAACACAGTGGGAGGTGACGTCCTTTATTTGTTCAGTCGCCTAGAAGCTAGCCCGAAAGCTCTCCAGGCCTGGCTTCAGTCTGTCTCACGTCTGAGTCTCCATGCTGGAAAGCCGGGCCTGGGCCGTTGGGAACAGGCGGGGAGGCGGGGGAGAGATGGCCCCGCTGCACCGGCCAGACCCGTCCGCCCTGCTCCCCAGGTATTCCACGATCTACACCATGTTCCCCGTGTTTTCCCTGGTCCTAGACAAGGATGTCAAGTCGGAAGTTGCCATGTTGTACCCCGAGCTCTATAAGGACCTGCTCAAGGTACGCAGGCCTTCGCCGCCTGCCTCTCCCCTTTCCCCTCTTCCCCCTTCCTCCCTTCTTCCGCCCACCTTCCTTCCGCCCCTCCTGACTTTCTCCTTTCCTTCCCCTCAGACGCCCCGGGTCTGACTGACAGGGCTGCTGTGACTTTCGGGGAAAGCGTAGGAGCTCATGTTCCTTTCAAAGCAGTGTAGGCTCCTGTGTGGGGAGCGCAGACCGCACAGCAGTCTGCAGCCCGGCGCAGCTTTGTCAGACGCCCGGATGGTTCCCCGGGCAGCTGCAATTGCGTCTGCTCCTAGCAGCGCCCCCAGCATGGTGTGATTTCCTGTCATCTGGGGTTTTCACTAAAAAGCAGGCTTATGCCCAGCTCCCGTCACTCAGTTCCTCTCGTGTGTCTGGGTGTATCAGCCCCTGCTTGGACGAGGACAGGCAGGTGGCCGTGTGTGGGTGGAGGGAGGGAGGGAGGAGGCTGGTGGCACCCTGAGCTGCTGGTCACCCGATGACCTGCTGGTCACCCTCTGTTATTTAACCTTTCTGTCTCTTCTTAGGGACGGCCGCTGTCCTACAAGACGTTCTTAATCTGGGTTTTGATTAGCATCTATCAAGGTAAGGACAGCAGCCACCTGTTGCCCTGTGTGCTGACCATAACCCAGGGAGTCTGTTTCCAGCCTGTGGACCAGGAGAAGAGAATCGGGGGCCTCTGGGAAGCCAGGGGTTGTGGCAGCAGGGCGAGCTCTCCACAGGCCGGAGGCTCTGACCTCCAGCCGGGGAAATCAGACATACGCGGTGCCGTCTGTCCTGGAGGGCAGTCAGGGAGCAGCCGAACTCATGCAGGCCAAACATCCCTGGTCCAAAATGCCCAGAAGCTGGAACTTCAGGGGCCCTGCTGGGGTGCCACAGGGAGAAAGTTCCACACTGACCTCAGGGGTAGGTCAGAGTCAAAATGCAGGGACACAGAAAACGCAGTGTGACTTAGCCATCGGGGGAGGCGTGGGTGGTGTGTATAGAACTCAGGTTTCGTGTTTAGACCTCATTGCCTTCCCCGTGCTACCTCGTTACGTTTTTGCGGATGACTCAGACATCTGAAAAGGGCCCAAATTGAAAACATTCTGGTCTTGAGCATTACAAATATGGATCTTCAGCTCGTAATAATTGAAAACTGCCAGGCGGTTGGATCCACCTAACAAAAAGCAATTGCTTTCTCGGGGGTCCAGGGCCTTTGCTTAAGAGTGAGATCAAGCCATGGCTTTTTTTAAAAAAAAACAAAACGTATATTCAGTGGCTGCCCGAGAGGGCCCTGTAGACTGTAGTAGCTTCAAAAGTTGACCTCTTGGAGTATAAAAAGGAAATATCAACGCCCCTGTTGATTTAATTTTTTCTTGCTCCTTTCAAAATTTCTACTGTGTGTGTTTTATAATGCACATACTACACTCTCACGGTACTGTTCTTAGCTACCTGGACAGACACACACATAATTTATAGTTGAGTGTGTATGTTTGGGTTCTCTCTCTTTTTTAACCAAGGAGCAATACAATAAATAAAAAGCTTAGAGACCACGGAGTTTGTTGGCAGGGGCTTAGATTGTCACTGAAACTCGATGTGTGTGCACGGAGTGTATCGTGTGCATCTGGTTAGAAAGTGCACGTCCTGCCTGGGTTTCTGATCGTTGGTGGTCTGCGGCTATACCCCTCGCCTCATGCTTCCTGTCCCTGCTGCCCCTTTGGAGTGACACCTTCGTGCTGCCAGCGTTTTCGAGTCAAGTAGAACACAGTCCATTCCGCCTCTGGGGTGCTGGGGAGACTGACATCCCTCACCCCCCCGAGTGCTCTTCCTCTCCTCGGCAGCTGAGTGGGCTTCTCGCTGTCTCTCTTGGAAACTCTTCTTCTCGCGCATGTGTGGTAAAACCACGCACAGCATCGTGTTCACCGCCTTGAGCATCTTCAGAGATGGCGCCCCGGTCACGGCCTCTCAGGCCCCTGCGCCTTTCCCTGCTGGAGCTTGGGAACTCTGTCCCCGCTGAACCGCAGTGCTGACGTCCCCGCCTCCATCCCCGGTACCCACCGTTCTACTTCCTGCCCCTTTGCCCTGCACCGCTTCAGGTCCCTTCTGGAAGTGGAGTTGTACAACTTCTGCCCTTTTGTGGCTGCTGCCCCCATCATTTTAGATGAAGGGTTTAAGTTTCCGTTCCTCTCAGCTCCAGTAAGTCACACTGGCCTGCTTTCTCTCCGACGGCTGCCTTTTGCTTTCTCTGTGGTCACGGAGTATTTAGTGTGTGAGGTCAGAGAGGAAACAGCAGGATACGGGTCTGACTGCTCTGTAGTGCGTCCCGTGTCAGCCTCACTTAACAGAGAACGCACGCCTTCGATGTCCAAATGAAGGATTCTGAGGGTGGCGCCTGGGCCCAGCGTCCGGCTCGGGGGCTGCGCGAGCCCTGACCCGGCCAGGGGGCTCCGGGGACACCTTTCCTGCATTTCCAGGGAGCACCATCATGTACGGGGCGCTGCTGCTGTTTGAGTCGGAGTTCGTGCACATCGTGGCCATCTCCTTCACATCGCTGATCCTCACCGAGCTGCTAATGGTAGCGCTGACCATCCAGACCTGGCACTGGCTCATGACAGTGGCTGAGCTGCTCAGCCTGGCCTGCTACATCGCCTCGCTGGTGTTCTTACACGAGTTCATTGGTAAGAGCTGAGCATGCAAACTCATCTGCTGGCCTGGAGGCGTTAGCCCTGAGTGTCCCCAACAGTGAGACCTGGAAACTTTGTCTAGAGCCCCTAATTCATAAGTGGCAGTTGTTAGTTAGTTAGGTAGTTGTTAGTGGCATTAGTTGAGAATGCAGGATATGACCTCCAAATCGAGTGCATGTTAGCTCGCTTGAAGTACTGGGGATTGACCCCAGGGCCTTTGCACTGAGCTGTATCTCCTGCCTCCCTTTTAAAATATTTTGAGGCAGGGTCTCACTAAGTCATCACTTGCTCCAGTTGGGCTCAGACTTACGATTCTCCTGCCTCAGCCTCCCAGAGTGCTGGGATTACCAGCCTGTGTCACCATGCCCACACTTACTTGAAAAACCCAAGTGCCATCATCCCATAGGAATGCAGGACCGAGGCTGCAGGACAAGGTGAGGGAAATGCACCTGACCTCACATCTGGACATCTCAGAATGTGCAGGCGGGGGAACAGGGCCCCCAGGAAGGGGGTTCCCCACCCACAGTGCTGGTTCTGAGTGTACGGGCCATCACCCTGCACCTCTAGGGGACAAGATCAGGTTTCTCCATCTCAGTAACCTCTCACTTTTCCTAAGACATTGCCAAATGTCCAGCCAGACGTAGTCCGTCCATGATGAGCTCGATCCCCTTCCAGGCCGACTGCTGACCCTGGGTGCTGGTGGGGGCTCATTCCTGTCCAGAGCCCGGGCCCAGCTCTGCTCCACATGCACCCAGCACAGGTGCAGTTTAGGCGGCCTGGCCTCTTCTAGCATGTGCCTCAGGGGACCCAAATCTGAGTGTTCTTCCCAGCCAGGATCAGCTCGGGCCTCCCGGGCTGGGCTCCTCACCTTGGAAGGCCAGCAGGGAGGCAGCAGATGGCTCGCCTTCTCTCTGCTTGGTCACACATGCAGTTAAGTTTTTGTCTGCATTACTTAAAGTGAGCTCCTCCAGAACTACTGTGTCTGCAGGTAGAGCTTAGCTCTGAGGCTGCTTCCCCACTGAATGCTCCTGTGATCTGGATCAGCCAGACTCCCTCGGGGGACCTCTGGCCACAGCACCCCTGGGGGAGGCCTGCCCCAGTGAGGGCGAGGTGGCCAGACCCAGGAATTCACCCCTGGGTGCTGTGGCCCATCTCCAAGGGAGCCCAGCCTGGCCTGGGAGTGGACAGATGTCACCCTCCTTAGGTGTAAGGTCCAGTGTCACACACAGATGCCCAAGAATCAGTGTCATTCGGATTTCATGAGAAAGTAGATTCGGGGGGGGGGGGACAACGTTCCCAGAGGCTCCTGGGGCAGTAAGAGGAAAGACCCAGAAACCCTGCTTTACTGCGGGAGCACCTTTGAGCCAGGCTTTCTCTGTTTTCCAGAGCGCCTTATGAGTGTTTATTGATAAAGACAAAAGGCGGCACAGCCAGAAGGCGAGAGGTTAGAAGCTTCACACTTGTCCAGTCTTCGTGAAAAGGCTGTGTGCACACCCACTGCATGCACAGGGCTCGGGCCCTCCGGGAGTGCGGGTGGCCTTCAACAGGGAACAGTCACAGGACAGTGCCCAGGGCTGGAGCAAGGGCCTCATCGGGACCCGCAGCATTTCCACCTGAGCTCAGGAGGTGGGGAAGGGGTTCCCCTTGACGGCAGCAGTGTCCCTTCTCTCAGAAACCTTAGTGCACCCCCTGTCTACCAGCCTTCAGCCCCCAAGGAAACACTCCGAGGCTCCTTCAGTCAAAAGCCCGAGGCTGAGCCCGGAGTGGACAAGAGGGCTTTGCCCCCCGCCCCATGCTGTGCCCTGGGTCCGTATGATCACTGTGTGTGACTGTCACTGAGACAGATGGAAGAGTTGCTAGGGAGCAGAGCCTCCATCTGAATGTCACTCTGTGCTCCCCAGTGCTTGGCTGGGGAGACTCCAACTGTCAGGGTCTAAATCAAAAACACCTGTCGTTTTATTTTCCTACTGGAGTTGTTGAAAATCGCATTGTACCGAGCAGGAAGCTACTGGATCAGGTCAGACAGGGAGGAGGGAAAGTGAGGAGAATCGTGCTGACAGCCGTGTGCGCTGCTGGCCGGCTCGTCCCCTTCAGGAGTGGGCAGGGGATGGGAGCTAACAGCATGCGTGTGAGGGAAGCAGCTTTCCCTTGGCTGTCCACGGTGACTGTGCTTGGTCCCGTGACGCCTTCCAGAGCGTTCTGCGCAGCTCACTGCTGTGTTCTCCTGGCTTGCAGACGTGTACTTCATCGCCACGCTGTCATTCCTTTGGAAGGTCTCTGTCATCACCCTGGTCAGCTGTCTCCCGCTCTACGTCCTCAAGTACCTGCGAAGACGGTTTTCTCCCCCCAGCTACTCGAAGCTCACGTCCTAGGCTGCACGCTGGGCCGAGGGGACCCTGGGCTCTGCACTTTCTCGGTGGACAGAGTTCGAGTTCCATTCATGTTAACGCCGCCTGTGGGTTTTGCAGTAATTGCTGACACGCGCAGATCCTTCGTGGGGAGGCCACACCTGGGGCCAGTCCTAAAGGGAAGACTCGGGGGCAGGCTGGAGAGGGGCTCCACGCACACGTTGCCATCCCCAGTTGTCACGTGGGAGTGACGACTGTCAGAACGGGTGGCTCACCTGACAGTCCTGTGGTCACTGTGCAAGCTTCCTTATGACTTGAATTTGGTTGTCCTGTGATAAAACTCTGTCTAGTCGAAGGTTACAGAAGGCTTTTTCTGTTTTTAAACTGGTCCCATTGTGTGTCCTTTTTTTAAAGTCACTCTTTAAAAAGTGGTTTCAGAAAAAAGATTTCTCAGTGTAGATTTGGGAGGAATAGACAGTGGCATTTGATAAAAAGTCATCGGAACGGTAATTCCATCTGGAAACGCTCAGCGCCTTCTCTGAGGTGGCCCTACTTTGTGAGGGGCCCTGGATTGCTAGGATTATGAAGCATGACCCCGGGGAGAGCAAAGTAGGAGAGGGGACTCCCCCCCGCCCCCAGCCTGGTGGGCGAGTTCAGGTCACCTGCCACCTCATAAAAGAGCTCCAGAAGTGGCACTCCTGTTTTGTTGGGAGCTGGTGACCATTCCAGAGCCAGTGGCTCTTTGAGGACACCCTCTGGCCCTCCCAGCCGGGTTGCTTTAGCAGGAAACGTGCCATCGAGCAGCCCCTGCATGTGTCGACAGTGCGATAAGAGCTTCAGCTAATTCTTCAGACAACCTGGCAGCTGTGACGTGGATCTGCGGAGGCCGAGACGGAAAGGTCCGGGCACCGGGGCTCCGCTCTTGGCCAGCAGCCAGTTTCCTGTTAGGAGGAGTCATGGAGGACGCGCTGACAGAGGCAGCAACAGCGTGCCATTGTCACAGCCTGGGGACCTGAGACCAGTGCCTCTGGCTGCAGATCTCTCAGACATGTGCAGAAGGACGGCTGGGGGGAGGGGCTTCCCCGCGCCAGGGTGGCCCTTAGCGCGCGTGTTTCTTATAAAGCCGTGGTTGCCGCTCTGAGGGAGAAGAGAGCTCGCGGGCGCTGGACATGGCAGGGCATTCTTGGGTTCGCAAGTCACTACTTCTGGAAAGCACATGTGCGTGCCATAAGGGTTAAGTTGGGGGAGCTTCAGGACTTCAGCCTGGCGCCACGCTGGATGTACGATCAGTGCTGTGGGTGCACGCACCCTCCAGACCTGCGGGGGCGCTGCCTGCTCCAGAGCCGCACTGCTGCCCAGTCACTGATGCCCACTCCCTGCCCACCCTAGGCGAACCTGCTCTCAGAGACCTGGGGACACGAGCACCGGGAGCCGTGACCCCAGAATGCTCCCCGTGCGCCCTGGTACTTTGTGTCGCCCTGCTACAGTTTCCCAGGGTGAGGATAAGTTGCAGGGACCACGAGCTGGGCTGTGTTGTGAGATCTCCAGCTCTGCCTCACTTTCCCCTTTCCGCTCCAGCCCTTTCCAGCAGGGACAGAAGACCTGCAGCAGTGAGCATTGCATGAATGGTGGCTTAGGCATAGCAACTTCAACCCAAGACCTCGGGAAGAGCAAGCAAGTCTGACTTCTTTGTTGAGCAGTTTTATGTGGTTTGAATAATAGAGAAGGTTTTATTTAGTGATTTTTTTTTTTTTTCTGGAGCCTCTGTCTCTTTTTCTCAGAGATCAGCCTGTGAAACTGAGTCTTTAGAGAGCTATGTGCTGAGTTCCCAAACCCGGGCCAGCCTCATTCAGAGGGACAGGCCAGGACTCCCACGAGCTGGTCACACGGGACCCTCGCTAGGTAACTCTCGATGTTTCCAGCAGATGTAGCGAACAGAGCCAGTCTCTCTGGTCTTTCTCTTAACCCTGATTTCCACTGAGTCAGCACTCAAGTTTCCCAAGTGACACCTTCAAGGGAGGAAGCTTCCAAGAGAGGCTCAGAGGACACCCCGGATGTCACAGGTGTCTGACAGTGTCCTCCACGGGTCCATGTTCAGTTCTCTCCTCCCTGGGCCTCCATACTTTGGTGGTGGCCAAGGAAGGGCAGGACTGAATCCATGTGGATGTTCCCTCACTGTGGAACCAGCCTGCCGACACCACCAGCCGGCGTCCTTGGGCGTCTGGGGACACATACTGGGCACCTGACACCCGAGCTGGCGGAGAGTACGGGACCCTTACTACACGGGCAGACTGAACTCCCAGGAGAGCACCAGGGGCGCTCAGCCCTCTCTGGGGTCACCTTAGTCACGGGGGAGGACCAAGAGAGCAAGGAGCCCGAGCAGTTTATAAGATGCTCTGCTCCTTGTAAACTGGAGCACACTGTTCTGGGGCCTTTTCTTCTTCTCGGCTCATCAATCTGGAGAAACCGTAGAAAGCATCATCGACTCCCCGAGAACCCAGTGAGTCCCGTGACTCCAGCAGCCGTTTAGTGTGAGGTCAGGGTGCAGTGACCGCTGTCCGAACCCTTTCTCCCTCCCCCTCCTCCCTTCGGTTCACAATTTCTCTAAGACACTGACCGTCGAGCCTGTCCATCTGCTGGACAGTTTTGAGCCTGGCTTTGAGAGCGCGTGTGTGCATGGGTATTGCCGTCTCACGAGGTGGAATGGGGCTGTGGCATCCGGGAGCATCTGAAGGTTGGCTGGGGTGGGGCGAGCCGAGCCGAGCTCACTCCCCCGCTGAGAGGAACAGGTCTGCTCCCAGTGTCCGCAGGTGAAACCCTCGTTGCGGTGGTCGTCTTAAATTCCAGCCTTTGCTGACCAACATTTCCCCCGTCTGTTCTCCGCTGAGAATCTAGGTTGTACTGACAATGTTTTTAAATGTCTTTTGAATTTTGTGCTCATTGGAAAGTGATGTTCACGCCTATGATTTTTCCAGACTTTTGTTTTTATATTTTGTCTTGTTCTTACTGGGGCAGGGTTGGGCAGGCACAAAAATGTCTTTAAGGGCAGCATTTTAAACTTTTGCCAAAATTTCAAATGGGATCTTATGCTCCATCCTGTTTAAAGCAAATGCCTATCAGACATTTTTGCCGTCAAACCTTCCTGTGTGTATGAAGTGTGTATGTGTGTTTATGAAGTCATGTCAAGTTTTTTGAAGAAACGCTTGGTTTTTCAATACATTGGAATTCTATCACCTCCCCCCTCTGTTTTTATTTTAAAAATATACAAAGAACTTTATATTTTATTTCTTCCCCTTTCTTTTAACAGGAAACTTTTTGGCTTTATATACTTAAAATATTTTCATTATGTCCATTTTTTTTTTTTTGAGACAGAATCTCACTATGAAGTTTAGGCTGACCTCGAACTCATGGCAATCCTCCTGCCTCAGCCTCCCAGTTCTGGCATTTTAGCTGTGTGCCACCACGCCAGCCTATGTCCATTTCTTCTTGAGAAGAAAATGACTGACTACTTTGGGATGGAACCGAAAAGCATAGCATTGCGTGGGTAGCACTGCTGTGACCCGGAGCCCCAAGTACCTCTCAGGGCAGTGCAGCACACCTGTCCCTGGGTGTCCCGGGTTCCTCCTGCACAGGACGGCCTGGGTAGCCTGGGGCTGGACAGGGTCGGTGAATATCGTGTTTGGGGGTGAGGTGGGCATGGTGTTGGGTACAGACAGGATCTGGCTGATCATGGCTCCCTCATTCCTGCGTCTGTCTGTGCAGCCCCCCAGGCAGGCATCCACTGGAGCAGTGTTGTTTGATTAGCGGACGCTGGAGTGCTTTAATGTAGCAAGACTGTCCAGATGATTCAAATTCTCAGTTCTGTGATGACACACATGTGATCTTCTGTGTCCTGAGCATTTCCACTTTCATTCTTTGCCAGTGTGGCCTATTGCCCAATAAAGCTTGTGTGTTGTCTGCCTGTGGGGGTCACTTTAATTTGTACAGGAACATGAATTCCGTTCATGAAATGAGGACTTGCTGTTACGATGCTTGTATGTGCTTATCTGGTGGTACAGAGAATGTAAAGAACTTGTTTCCGGTTTAAAAAATTATTTTGATTTCAGAAAAAAAAAAAAAACGAATGCATGTTATTTATTATTCTGTACTTGTTGCCCTTTGCAAACATGTCAAAAATTCAAAAAGTGATATAAATGGCAAAAAAGGTGAAAAACATAAGGTTCATATTTATGCACACAGTGCTTGATGGCTTTGAAATCTTTGTTTTTATAATCAAGGGATGAAAGATTTAGGGATACATCGCATCATTTTTTAAGCAAAAGCGGTTTTTAAAGGTATGTATGTACCGGAACACAGGAAACACAATATTTTGCTAATCTGCTGGGCACCGCTAGCAACAGATACACACTTGAGGACATTCTCGGTGGCCATAGCAGGGCTGCCTCGGACACACACAGCACCCACGTGTGAGACTCAGGCTGACCCCACAACCCCCAAAACTTCACTTAATGGGTATATGATTGGTTTTACCTTCATCCGCATTCGCAAAAGGGGTCAGCGGTTTGAGCTCCGGGATCTCAAAGTCAGGCATCTACCTGGCCAGCTGATATAGCCGCTGGAACTGCCAATCTCCGTGGACAGGGGCTGTACCTGGGGGATTTGCATGCTTCTAAAGGTGGGACCTGCGGTACTTTTCCTTCAAGACTCCATCTGCGAGCTCTGGGAAATTCCAGGCCAGGGAGGGGCGACGGTGACCGCCAGGGGGCACCCGAGGATCAGAGGACGCGTGGGGTCCTGCCTGCTGCAGCCACCTCGGGGTGCCCAGCTGCCCCGAGTTTCCAGACGCTGCTTTCATGACTTCAAAATTTATTTCATGCCCAGCGGTCCCGTTAAAACAGACATTTCTTTTCATGTTGTTGACCAGAATATTTTGCTGGACTTAGGAAAAGAAAAAAAAGAGTGTGTGGGGGGGAGAGGGTATGAGAGCTGAATATTCATTTGATCTTAGATACTTGCATTTTTGAAGCATTGGCAGCTGGGAAGCCTCGCTCAGCTCCCTTTTCAGACTCATAAGGTTTAGAGACGCAATGTTCCAACCCTCCAAGTACTTTAACTGTTTTTGTTATGAAACTTTTCAGCACGACATGAAATCCTGCGGTATTTGTGAGGAGGTCTATAAATGATGGATTTGCTCACCTCAAAATAGAACTGTAGCCGCTCCAAACTTTCCAGAAGTCGGAATACAGTAACAGAATTCATTCAGGACTTGCTAATTTCCGACTTGAGATGAGTTACATAACAGAGCAGCCCGCCTTCACGCCTCTCAAAACTACCCATGAAGCCATGGTGAAATCTATCATTAAAAGCTAGAAATAGCTTTGCTAAACTCTGGGAAAAAAGATGAATTTTTTTCTAAGGCCCCCTTGCCTTTTTTTTTTTTTCACCCAAACATTGCATAATGTTAAAAAAGTCAAATCTTTCCGTGGGATTTAATTTCATTCTCCATGTGGCTGTGGTCAGATGGGTAACTTAAGCACTTCAGGGGCTGGCGGATTTTTGGAGGATCACGCACTGCTGGATCAGTTTTCATCCAAAGCCTTGGTGGACAGCCTGCCCAGTCCTGGGGTTTCTCTCTCCCCCGCCCCCTTCTGTGGATGACTTATCTCCACCACAGCGTTTTTCAGGGTCCTTTCGGGGGGGCTGGGGGAAGATGGGCTGCAGACGCCCAAAGCAAAGCCTCCTCTGTGGCCCGGGCTGAGTTTTTTACTTGGACCTGGGCTCCTCCTGTTGCTTGGGGTAACTGAGTCACACACAAGTCACTGCCCCGCAACTGCACTTGATGACCAGCCAGGTTCCATGTCTTAGACCTCAGCCTGCAGGACCTGTTTGCTCACAGTAGGGACTTGGTGTTCTCAGCCTCTGTGGTCCATTTTCAAAAGGTTTAAGAGAAACTTTCTTTTGTTGGGTTGATGATATTTTTCCTTAGAGAAGGAGCTTTAGAGCCTGGGAGATACAGAACGGGGAAGAGGGGACACAGTGGACATGCCAACATTTCATTTGTCCACCAAGTGCTCATTGAGCAGCTGTCTGTGAGGCACTGTTCTGTGGGCTGTAGGTGTGGCCAACAACCAGGAAGACATATAATTCTGGCCCTCAGAGTGGTTGCATTTTTCTGGATATGAGAGAGAGACAACAAACACATACAGACTAATATCAGGTGGAGAAGGCCTCCCGTATAAAACAGGGCAGAGTTAGCAGCAGACAGCTGTCTGTTCAGAATAAATGCAGGAAAAGGGATAAACAGGAGGGCCCTCTAGGAATGGGCTGTTCGGCCAGAGACCTGCAGGATGATGAAGAGGTTGGGGAAAGCAACATCTGGGCAATGATATGTGCAAAGGCCCTGGGGTGGGAAAATGCTGGGCATGTTGGAGGGGTACCTGGCTGGGGTTCAGAGACCAGGGAGGAGCTTGGAGATGAGGTCAGGGAGAGGCACAGAATGTGGCATGTAGGCCACAGAGACTCTAGCAAAACTAACTACAGTTAGGCCTCTGCTCACTTTAACTTGAACTGCATCTGAGGGGCCCATTTCACTGCTCCCTTCTGTGTCTCATCAGGTCTCCATCCCTGTCTGTCCTGATTTCCACATCAGCATCTGGGGGCTCTCGGGGGCAATCCCTTTCCCTGGAACTCGCCCCTTCCCGCTCTCAGATCTCCTGCATGGTTTTGTTGGCATGAACAGCGCTGACAATTCAATAAAGGGGAGAAGCAGCCAGTCCTTGGATGAGGTTTCTTGCCGTTTCAGCAAATAATCTGAAGGGTCTCAGTTCCACCCTGAGAACTGAGGGTGTCCGGGCCAGAGGTGACCACTCATTCCCGAGCCCTGGCAAGCAGGCGACAGAATCAGGAGCTGGCTCTGCAGGGAGAAGAGGTAGGGAAGGAGAAAGCGGGTTGTGTTCTCTTGAGCTGCATCTTTCCCAAATCTGCCCACTTGGGTCAAGTTTCGAAGATGAAGCCTTTTGCAGTCAGGAACTGCGGAGCCCAGGCTGCATTCGGATTCCTCCCGCAGAAAGGAGCAGTAACGAGAACAGGCTGCCGAAAAGAATGCAGTTAGTGTCTTAAAGATGGGCACAGGCTCCTTCTCATTTGTCCTCTTATGTGAAACAGATTTTTAAAAAGGCAATTGGAATAGCTAATGACATCCAGAACCCTGTTGATTCAAGTAGGGCTGGGGGTAGGGGACTTAAATTGGCCCGAACAGCTAATCAGGCCCAAAGAAAGAGGTGAGTTGATTACCCTGGAAATTGCACAGGAATTCTTCAAAGACGTGGCCAATAATTAGAGTTTAGGATGCTACTCTTTATGCACATAACTTAGCATAATTTTATTAGGCAGCTCATCACCACCAGAATTAGAGAGAATCGGGCCAGAGCACCTCCCAGAGCCAGGCTGGCGGACGGAGACGTGGAGACGCCCAGTGCCTGCCCCGGCTGGCAGAAGACACCACCGGGCAAAGGTGCCACCTTTTCCTCTTGGTCGGGACAGGAATGGAACTGAAGGCAGTGTCCTGTGGGGTGATGTCTGAACCTGGCTGGCATGGGGACAGGCCTGGTGTGAATGCCTGTTCTCCCTTGCTGGCTAATGATGTGGGCCTGTTCTGGACATCGGTCCCTCGCCTGCCATGGGGATGGGGGTCCCTACTCGTGGGAATCAGCATGGAGGCCACAGTGCTGAGGACACTGTGGATGGGAGCGCCTGAGGTCCCTGTGTGGAGGAGGCTAAGTGGACAGAGGCCACTTCTCTCCCAAGCTCCTCCAGGGTTGGGAGTGCAGCTCAGGCGCATGGTGCTTGCCCAGCATGGTTGAGTCCCTGGGTTTGAGCCTCTTCACTGCAGAAAGCAAAATCCTTCCTGTAAATGGGTTTATGTTCCTGCTCGCCCCAAAAGCAGGGGTCACCATCCTCCCCAGTGCTCTGAGTTTCAGACGGGCAGCGGCTGACTGCGGTCCTCCGTGCGCTTGGCCGGCCCGCAGGTGCCCTGCTTTTGCATGCTTGTCCTGCGTGTTCGTGGTGCCGTCTCCGCTCCATGTGGAAAAGGTTGTGTCTCTTCTGTACCAGTGCAGTGTGGGCTCCCCACCCGGGGCGCAGCCCAGAAGGGCAAAAGCAGAGGGCACCTCCTGAAGAATCCACATGCTCAGGGATTCAGGAGGGAGAATACAAGGCAGTAACGGAGCTGGCAAGTCATGTGAAACATTTTTTGCACATTAAAACAAATTCATTAATAGAGCAGAAGGCAGAATTTGCTTCGGTTTAAGAAAATAAATCACAAAGCTGGAGAGGCGTGACGGGGAGCACGGCTGGTGCCCGCGTGGGTTGGGCAGGGCCCCCTGGCTCCCGCTCTGAGGGTCCCCAGGGCCGGCTGGGGTGGAGCTGGCTTCTGGTGTTATTCTCAGCCAGCCCCGTGTCCGGCCATGCGTAGGGCTTGCTGAGCCTTTGTAACGCTGGGGTCTTTTGTTTGTGTTTTAAAATTCTGGTAAAGTACATATAACATAAAATTGACCATTTTCATTAGTATTTTTGGTGTGTGTATACTGGGATGGAACCCTGTCCAGCCCTTTTTAAATTTTAAATTTTGAGATGGCCTCATTAAGTGACTAAATTGTCCAGGCTGGTCTCAAACTTGGAGTCATCCTGCCTCAGTGTCCCAGAGTGCCAGAATTATAGGCATGGACCACCACACCCAGCCTTAACCACCTTTAAGGGTACAGTTCAATGGCAGTGAGATACTGAGTCCTGAGAGTAGATTCCAGAAGATTCGGGAACCTGCTGGAAGGAGATGGGCCCTGCCTTCCCGGGGCCTTGCACACTTGCGAAGCACTCACCACCTACGCCTCACGGACTGTGAGGGGAGGGGAGGGCGTGATCCCCATTTTGTAGGTGAGAAAAGCAAGGCTGAGAGGGGCAGGAGTTGAGTCAGGCCAACGCTGTACCTGAGAATGTTCTGAGGTTGCATTTTTGATAAAGTTTCTGTGAGGAAAAAAGAAAACTTGGAAATAGCACCATTTACATAGGATGGACAGCGTTTCCTTCTTCCCAGGAGAGGAGGCTGGGGTCAGGGGGTTCCGGAGAGCTGTGTGGGCTTGGATCTGTTGTCCGAACCAAGCATTCAGCTGTGAGCGCGCCCGGGTCGCACCAGTGGCTGAGGTTTGCACATCCGAGATGGCAGCACCTCTCGGAAGTCCCTCCTCTGAACCCAGGCGCGCTTTGGGGGACAGTTTCAATCCATACTGTCATCGCCCTTTATGTCACTTTGGTATTGCCACGCACGTGCAATGCTGGACACCGGAGCTGTGTGAACAGGGAAGAGTTGCAAACTTGTCCTCTTAGGAGCAAAAGTATGAACACAACGCGTGACCTGGCCAAAGAGAAGTCATTGCTTTCTTTCTCCCCTCTTTCTGCTCCCCTCATCTCACCCACCTTAATTTTTACGGCATCCTTTAGTTTTTCTTCTTCTGTTGCCTTTTCATTTTGCAAGGGGTAGCAGGTGGGCGGATATTAAATGCAGAGTTGATGGATGTCTAAGCGTTGGCTCCTGCCCTCCAGACAACTGCCGAAGTCATATGGGAACTATCGGGTTTACTTGGTGAGAAGCCGCCGAGAGACCTGCAATGAGACAGCTCGCCATGCATGCTGGGGCCCTGGGAAACCCCACCCATGGCCGCTCTGGGGTGCCAGAGGGATCCAACCACCTTGGAGATTACTTAGGCAGAGTTTAAAAAAGTCTCTATTGAGATATAAGTTCTGTATCATAAAACACTTCAACAGAGGCAGCATCGCCAACAGACGCGGTTCCACTCGTGGAGAAATGAGATCGCGCACCAGAGCAGTCAGCTTCCTCAGAGCCGAAACCTGGGCGCGGCCCACGTCTCCGCGAGCAAAGGATGAAAAACTGGCAGGGTCGTTCACACACCGGATGCCACTCGCCCCCTGGGAGGAGTGAATCTGGCCCACGTTTCAGGGTGCGTGGACCCAAAATGGGCTGAGTGGAGGAAGCCAGCTTAGGAGCCCCATGCTCAGTCCCCGCAGGCGAGCTGTCTGAAAGAGCCGGACCAGGGACAGGAAGCAGGGTGGCGTCGCGGGGCCTGTGGTTGGATGCTGCGTCTCTTCAGGCTGGTGAGGCCGTACTAAGATTGAGTCGTGATGACGCTCGCATGACTCAGTTTACTAAAATGATTGAACCGTGCACTTTAAAGGTATGGTCCTTACAGCATGCAACTTACATCTCAACAGAACTTTCGAGAACCCCGCCAAGTGAATTTCTGGAATGAATGTACCATTTTTGCATCCCACACTCGCCATGAGTGACTCCGGGTCTCCCCCGTTCCTCTCGGCCCTCAGCCTCACGAGTGTGGTTTGCCTCAGCCACCCTCGCAGGTGAGCAGTACCGGCTCCTCACGCTTCTCAATGCAATGTTTCTTCCTAGCTGTGAAGCCACGGGCTTGCCAGAGGCATCTTTGTTGAACTTTGTTCCTGTTTTTTGGCCCATTTAAAAACATGAGACGGCTGGGGATTTAGCTTAGCGGCATAAAAACTCCTGCCTGGCAAGCGTGAGATTGTGAGTTCCATCCCCAGTACAAAAAATAAAATAAAACTAAATTAAAAAAACGAAAACATGAGATTGTTGGGCTGGGGGTGTCATTAATGTCCTGCATGGTGCCTCGCATACATGAAGCCGGGGTTCCCTCCCTAGCACTGCAAAAAACAAAACAAAAAACCCAGTGTGTTTTTAGTGGTGAGTTTTGAGAGTTCTTTTAGATGCAAGGGTATTATCAGAAATGTGATTCACAAAGAAATGCCCCCTCCTATAGCTTGCGTTTTCATTCTATCATTCTATCATCTTTATTTTAAAACGTAGCCACTCTGGTGAGCATGTTGCGGTAACTCCTTGTGGTTTTGCTTTGCATCATGTCATTCCTTATTCTGATTTGTCAGTTGTGGTCCTGAAGCAACTACGGCCGTACACAGAGTACCCAGAGTTTCTCAGGGTGTGTGTATGTGTGTGGGGGTCTTTTCTGTTGGCTGCACTCTGTGAGGCGCGTAGGTGAGAGATGGGGCCAGGCTGGGAGCTGGCAGCTGCCCCTTTGTCTACACTTCAGGGCTCCTGGTAACAGCAGCGGTGGCATCACTATCACCTGCCAGCTGCATTCCCTGATGGCATGTCTCAGGAGGTGGAGAAGTGCCCACGAAGATGGCAAGTGAGTACCCCGTCGACCTGACTCCCGACATTCCTGGGCACTGTCCACACCTCCGTCCCGGACATAGTTCCCGGGAAATTGCCACATTCTCAGCTGCTGTCATCATGGCTGTTCTACCTCCTAATTATGAGCAGAGCCGACCTCAGGATGGGGGACAGGCCTTGAGCCGTGAGTCACTGTGGGGATGTCGTCACCCTGGGGGAAGAGAGCCTCTGAGCTGGCTGCAGGCACTGTTTGACATCTGTTGCATGCGTCTTTGTTGAATGCCTCTTCCCCAGGGTGCTGGGCAGCCCCTAGGCGCTGGGCACACAGTGGCCTGGATGTCCATGGATGCCACTCTTCTAGGGCAGAGCGTCTGTCTGAGGTGGCAGAGAAGCCTCCTTCAAAGACGTTCTTGACGTCCCCGTTGGACAGGGCAGCCCTGTCCCTTGCTAGTCCTTACCTTGCCGTATTTTTGCTTACTCAGCCTCCTTCACACCAATGCAGGCTCTCTGGGGTAGGGGCTTTGACTTATTTGCAATTCTGGGTGTCTGGGGAAAGGTGGCACCTAATAGGTGCGCAGTAGGTGTGATGTGAATAAATGAAGAGCACAAGTAAGGTCACCGCCTTGCATGGCGACAGACGCCCACCACGGGGACCCATTAGAGAGATGGGGGATGGGGTGGTGTGTGAGGTTGTTTTAGGCTTGGTTACTGGGGGGTGGTGACCTTGAGGACCTGGGTTTCTGAGTCGAAATCTTCAAGCTGAGAGGAGCTAATATTCATAGATTCAGAGACAAATTGTTACAGCCCAAGGAATTGCATGTGCCAATGTCCTGTGGCAGGAGCACTGGGTGCATTCAGAACAGAAAGAAGAGCACTGGCAGCTGGGGCTGAGGGCATCAGAGGGTGACCATTGGTAACGAGGAGGAACGCGTCTTCTCCCCCCAGCCAGTCCTCAGTATGCCAGGTGGCTGGCCTCAGACCTTTGGTGATGAGTGTGCAGGTGCTGGAGTCAGGGACCCCTCTCCCCCGAGCCAGAGGCAGCACGGCTGTGACTCATACTGAGGAGCAGTGTTTGCTCCAGGTTGGGGCTGAGGCTTTGAGGGCCAGGCTCAGCCCTTGAGAAACTCCTTGAAGTCTTGAGGGTGTCACCCCCAGCCCAGGAAGCCTCTCCAGGCTGGAGATTGCTGAGGGCCACATCTCCTCCCCCGGGAGCACGGACGCTGCCGGATGCTGCGCCCTCTTTCATCCGCTTCACGTCCTTGGCTTCTCACTCGCACCACGTGGGCCGAGTGGAACTGAGCTCATCGGGCAGATAAGGAGAGGAAGAGATCTGAAGATCCTGGGCCTGGGGCTCACCAACCACAAAATGCCACACAAGCACGGAGCCTCACGGTTTCTGTCTGAAAAGTGGGTGTGGCTCTGTGTGCCCGTGTGCACACCCCCTCTGGCATGGAACTTGCTCAGAGAAATAGCCGTGTCACAGAAGCTGTGCATAGCCCTGTGCACACACACACCACCTGTCATCCGGTGTAGCTCTGGTTGCGAGCACCAAAAGCCTGCTAGCGAAGTGAAGCTAAGAAAGCGGTGATGGGGGCGGCATTCCGTGCCAGGATGCGGAGTGGCTCACAGACTGGAACTTCTGCTTGGAACTGATGAGAGGAGGGCACACTGGGGACACATTAGCGGGAGTGGACGCGCCTTGCGGCCAGCTCCTTGCAAGTTTGTGTTATCGCTTGTGGGTCTTCTGATCACATTCCTGGGTCAGTGTCCTTGGGTGAGAATCCGCTGGGCCAAACTTGGACCCCATGGCAGGATATTACTGACAGTTCATCCAAGACTATCTGCCCTGGGGGAAGGTTATTGCTGGAAGGATTATTTTGTGTTCTTTAGAAGAAATGGTGAGGGGCTGCTTGGTGGTTGAAGAATAACACACGCCCACCATAGTCATGATATTGGCTTTACCCCTGAACTTGGCCCAAAACTTTCACCTCTCCAGTTTTCTGTTTCTACTCTGTCAAGCCAGTGTGACTCTTGGAATCTCGAGGAGCTTTAGAAAAGCAAGGGTATTCTCTTCAAGGTAGTCTCCTTTGATCAGCTTTGAAAAATCTTGTGAGAAGTACTCTTACATCTCATTGGTCAGCACTGGGATACAAGCCCATACCTAAACCAATCACTGGTGAGAAGGGAATGAATAAAGCCCAATCAGAGGTGACCTCTGGTATTCAGGAATAGAGTAAGGAGGGGCTGGCAGTTGGCAGGTGCCAGTGGACTTGGACAGCCTTTCGTTTGTGCAAGGAGTGTGCATTCTGAGGACAGAATTCTCCCGGCCAGCAAAGCCTGAATACTGGGGTCGAGGTGTCCTTCTCAGCTTGGAAGATGTTCTTCAAAGTCAGTTTGTGTTGCCACAGCTCTATGGAGCACATCAGTGGGGAGGCCATCTATCACCAGACTGGGTAGCTCAGCCACCCCATGGGTCCAAAGTGAGCTGTGAACCTCCAGACAGAAGAAACACCAGGTGTTAACACTCAATACATAAGTAAAGTTGGAGCCGAATTTAAAAAAAAAATCTTTCCAGATGTGGTGGTGGCCGTGGCAGGGTTGACTTCAGGCAGGCTTAATGACAGGGCCAGGGAAACTGCTCTGCCTGCTCTTGGCTGTCCTCAGATTGCTGTCATCTCGGCTCACCTTCCTCAGGGCTGACAGTCACACAGTGGCGCCTTCCCAACCACGCGTAACCCAACACAGCCAGTCTTCTCAAAAGTCGGTAACTAAATGTGAGGTGCTGAAAGAAATATTGCGATTGAAATAATGCTTCGGAGAACGTTTATGTGCCTAGCAGTGAATTAATGTCTTAGGGGATAAAAGGCCTTTCTCTAAGTACAAATACATACTTTTTGCATTCCTTTGTAGGCACCAAAGATTTTAACAGCAGTGTAAATCAGATTTTACAGGCCACATATTTCAAGTATGGAGTTCATTAAATGTGTGAAATTTGACATTTGCTTCAGGGCGTGGTTAGGGTCCCTGGTAATGAATCACAAATTGTGCTGGGCTTTCTGATCAAGTTTAATATTACTAATACCTTCTTGGAGCTACACAAAGGGGCAATTTCTGTTCAAGGAAGCACTCAAGGGACCAGATTTTAGGACATGGCTCCACCCACCTTACTCAACTTGAGGGACAGAGGGGACCGCTCCTTGCAATTGACTTGTGAGCTATGTCCCCAGTGTTTCTTAATCCAGTGACATTTGTTGAGTACCACTATGTCAAGTTCTGTGCTAGTCCCTAAGAATTCAGCAGCCAAAGTTTTACAGTTTGGGCTGAGACATTCACAAGAATATTCAGCGGAACTGAAGATACCATCGCCTACTGCGAGGGGGGCTAGGAAGGAAAACCAGGGGTGTTCCGGTGCCCAGGGGTTATGAGGAGATTTTATTCTTTCTGGAGCATAAGAGAGGATCTTTCTGGAAATGAGCAGTACTCTGAAACCCAGGAGGTCAATGGATCTTAGTTAAACAGTTGGGGGTATGTCGGAGGGAGACGGAATGGTGTCGAGGCAGAGGACAAGCCCCACCATCAGTTGGTTGCTATTTAAATATTTCATGACCACCCGATGTGCCCTGGACTGGGCATAAGGATGGGGAGAAAGACTTGGGATGGGACAGTGGTGGATTACCTATGGTCACCGTGGAAGGCCCAGCTGAACTGAGTCAGCGTGGGACCGGGGTGGAGGCCGCCTGAGGACTGTGGCCAGCAGCATAAAGGAGACCTGGAGGGGAGACAGTGCTGTCGATGCTCCTGGAGAGGCGTGTCCTGCTGGCTTCCAGATATGAACTCGGCTGTTCTCATCAGAGGAGGAGCTCGGGTCCTCACTGTTGCTGAGGATGGCTGTGGTTGTCTTTGGAGGCGATCTGGTCCTTACCTTGAGCATCACGTCCTGGCTCCAGTGCAGATCCCTCAGCTGCTGGCACAGATCCTTCATCCAGCTGACACAGACATTCTAGCTTCCACCGCTGACCTTTGGGCCTTCCCGGTGCAGATCCTTGATACGGAGTCACATGAGACAGTGCCATGGGCTCTAGGCCTCCAGCAGGACTCACTCAGGACATTGCTGTGGGATCCAGGCCCTCAGCTGGATTCTTTGGGTCTCTAGTGTGTGGCCAGATCTCCTACACTCTTCTGCATTTGATTCTTTGGGTGAATATTATCAAATAATCCTATAAATTAACTGTCCTGTATTAAATCTTTTTCCTTGCAAACTCTGACTATAACACTGTATCAGCTGAGATTGACAGAAGCTCATCACTGGGAATGTATTGGTTTCTGAACCTAAGACACAGAGGATCGGCCTCAGCCATGGCTGGATCTAGGAAGCATCTGCCTCCAGCTCCTGATTTCTTTTGCTTTATGTTTGCGTCCGTCTCAGGCAGACAGACCCTCTCTGCCTGATGGTACCAGAGCCCAGACTCACATCCCAGGATTCCAGCCCAGCCTCTTGCCATCTGTGGGGCCAGAGAGTCCGAGGTGGGATCTGCCCCACATAAGGTTTCAGGTGAGTTCATTTTAGGAGGCCACCGAGTGGCCACAAGGGCTGTGGTGCCTTCCTGGTTTCTGTTCTGGGTCATGCTTGGCTGTGCTTAGTTGACCAGAAGCTGTTTTGTTCTTTGGGTCCCTGTCCCTCAGAAGAGCCAGGAGGTGCATAGATGGCCTGCAGTCAAGGTGTGTGTGGGGTGCGGTGGACAGGCACCACAGGGACGGAAAGTGAGGGAAGGACCGCGCCGACGTGCCTGCCCAGGAGAGGCCAGCTTGAGAGGCCTTGGGGATGAGGGCGGTGAGCAATAATGCAGACAAGGGTCACGTGTCTGGGAGCCACCAGGGCCACAGCCACAGAGGCTGCGGTATAGGACACATCTTCAAAAAGCCTCGTTCTCAGCAGTGCAGAGACTGCAGGCCTGCAGGGGCGGGAAGCTAGGAAGAAGCTGAGGGTTGTGGTAGTTAGAATTCCCCTGGGTGCCGGCAGCGGGACTCACCTCCAAGCTGATAAACCCGAACAAAGGCAGGTGCGCTGTGGGGCGTCCTGGCTTCAGGCACGGCGGTGCCCAGGTCTTGAAGGTGTTTTAAATGCCAGGTTCTTCTTGCTGTCAGAGCTCTGCTTCCCCCTGAGCTGCGTTTCTGTATCTGCTGGCAAGATGACCCCAGCAGCTCTGACAGCACTGTCTCCGCCTGGCCTGGCAACAGCGGAAGGAGGGGAGGAAAAGCCGCTTTCACAGCAGGGTCCCAGCAGGGTCCCAGGGCTAGCTGCGCTTGGCCTGGGTCACGTGGCAAAGCCTGAGCCAACTCCTTGGTCAGGGGAGCGTCACACACACAGGCTGGATCACTCAGCTGTCTCACAAACTGGGGACTGAACAAAGCCCCCGAGTCACATAGACCCAAAGTCAGGGAGCTGAGATTTCTCCAGTCCCCCAACAAAACCACTGAGGGTAGCGCTGCCCAAAAAAGAGAAAAAGAATGCTGGAAAACATAAACAATAGACATGCGTCACAGGGTGGTTTAACATAATGGTGAAGAGCTGGTCTTTACTCAGGAGACAGTCGGGAGCCATGGAAGGTTGTTGAGCGGAGGAGTGGTAGTATGAGCTATTCTGGGAGGATGCCTGTAACAGTCATGGTGGGGGACTCAGCTGGAGTAGGAGATGTATGGACCGAGGAGAAGAGGCAGGATATGTGTACAGGATATGAAACTTCAGATGTCAGTCTGAGATAGGGTGGTGGCTGCCAAAGGGACACGGAGGGCAGCTGGTGGCATGGGGCTGAGGGTGTGCTGGGCACAGGACAGGGAGGCGCCAGAGTTTGCTGGACACTTGGTCAGGGCTGTGGCTGGGCGTTGGGAGCCCAGCGGAGGCGGTGTTTTGGGAAGGACACGACCCCCGGAGAAGGCAGGGCTTTGGGAGGCGAACAGAGGGGCCGCGCCTCTGCTCCCAGAGCATTTGGGGGCCAGTTGTGAATCCCGCGGGTGCTCGCATCCTGACTCGGGGAGGGTGGGTCCTCGGAGCAGGATGCCAGTTCCCCAAAACTTTCCAGATGTTTGCTTTGTTGCTTTGCTTTATTTATTTATTTATTCCAAGGGAGAACAACAAAGGAAACATTAAGGGAAAAAAATGACAAAGCAAACAGAAGCCGAGTGCGAGGAGCCTCTCAGAGGAGAGGCCTGGGAGAGGCCCCCGGGATGGGAAGCGGGGTGCAGGTGACTGGGGCTTCCTCCACTGCCCACTGCCCAAGGACACCGGCAGTCCTTCCTGTTCCCTGTGCCAGGTCCTGCACAGCCACCAGGTGGGCGGGAGCCCCGTGGGTTCCTGCTCATGCCAGCACCCACCCGCCCCAGCTGCGTGGTGACTCCCAGCACCCGGGCCTCTTGGCTCCATCCAGTGGCAAACTGGGGTGTCTTGCAGGCACTCGTGGGTTGGGGGACAGCTCCTGCCCTGGTTTCTCCTACTTAAAAGCATCATTCCTAGGACCTAGCAGCTGTTCGTTGCTGGATGAGTTATCATCCTCTGAGCCTCAGTTTACCCATCTATCAGTGAGGACTTCCATTTGCTAACCCCCTAGAGCAATCTGTGGGGAGAATGCAGGTCAAAGCTGACACCTGACCAGAGCGGTGGCCCTCGGTCTCTCCTGCCATGAAGTGGCCTTGCCACCAAGAGAGATGGTGCAGCAGAGAGCAGGGCCAGCCAAGGACTCCTGCATCTCAGCCCTGGGGTTCCTGGTCCCTGGAGGCAGCTGGGTCATGGGTCCCTCTGTGTCCTTGCTGAAGGATGGGACCAATGTTGCTTTCAGACGTTCTGGAGCTCAACTGAGTGGGAAAGCTGCCCAGACTAGCAGTGCTGCAGGGCGGAACCCAGGACATCTGGCTAAACTTGCATTTCAGATAAATGATGAATAATTTTTTTAGCCTAAGTACACATCTCCATTGTTGCAGGGGACTGACTTAGGCTAAAGAAATAAGTAAAAGACCATCCAATTCAAAGTGGCCCCAGTGAAAATGAGAGGCTTTCATGTAAGTGGGAAACTCCTTGCCGTTTCCTCTGGTGTCCCGTGTGGCCGAGTCAGGGGCACCTTGTCAGCCGCACTTCCTTGTCTTCCTCTGTCTGTGACATACACAGCTGCGGGCGATGATTCCGGGCTCACGTTCTTACACCCCAGGTGCACAGGGTGAGTGTGCATGTGTCTTCCCTGACAGCGCAAGGGCTGATTCCTATTGGCTGGAACCAGTCACCCGGATGCTGATCACCTCGGCCTGGTCACCTGCCTGTCCCAAGGGTCAGCAAGGTCTGATGCAATGAATACGTGGAGGAGACTTGCCCAGAGAGGGTCCCCCTGGCAGGCCGGAGTGTCAGGGGCCAGCACAGGGGCCCCAGGGTTGTCTGTTTCCTGCTCTACCTTCTCTCCATTTGGGGGGAGCTGGAGGACCCCACCACCACCTCCGAAGCCTTCATTTGCAGTTTTTGTTTTGTGTTTTGTGTTTTAATTAGTTTTGCTCTTAAAGATGATTACAGTGCAATTTTTTGCTGCCTGCCTGACTACAAATTGAGTCAGCACCAAGACAAAGAATCATGCTGGGAGAATCTGCCCTGCGCAAGCAGTGTGGTGCACTGAGGGCTGTGAAGGAAGAGAGAGACAGAGACCAGGGAGGGAGAGAGGGAGGGAGAGGCGGAGGGTGCGGGAAAGGTTGGACTAGAGAGGCAGAAAGTGTGGCATGTAAACAGCCCCCCTCAAAGTGCTGCCACTTCTAGATTCAGCAGCCTAGGACAGGGCTCCAGGTCCTAAAGAGAGCGCTGCAGAGAGCACTCGTAAGAAAGTGTCCAATGGTTCCCAAACAGGGGGAACCCTGGGTCTCCTGGGAGGACTTGGACCCTCCTGCATCTTCCTGTTGTGGGGAGAAGTTGCGGGTCACACACATGGGCCGAGGTGGGGGCTGGTTTTGGGTAAAGAGACAAAGAGATTGCCTTCCTGTCGGCCCTGAAAACAGATGGCTCTGAAGCAGGCTTAAGTTCCTCGTTTTCCTCCAGAGCTGGGATCAGTAAATTTTCTTTGTCAAGGGCCAAGCTAGGGAATATGCTCAGCTTTGCAGGCCATGTGAATGGAAGTGCTCCACCACTGCAGCGGGAAAACAGCTACAGACGTCACTCCAGAAACAAATGTGCCTGCCTGTGTGCCAATAAAACTTTATTTACAAAAGCAGGAAAGGCTAGCTTTGGTAAAAGTTTTTTTTTTTTTTTTAACTCATGTAATGGTTAATCTTAGTTATCGACTTGATTGGTTTGAGAGATGCCAGGTCATGGAGGTATGACCTTGGGGACTCTGTCTGGTCCCTCACCCCTTTCTCTCTAGGGCTTTTCCCCACCCTCTGTTTCCTGGGCATCATGAAGTGAGCTTCACAGTTCATGGTGATCTGCCTCCCATCACACCCACAGAGATGGGAGCAGTTGGCCATGGACTGAAACCTCAGGAATCATGAGCCTCTCAAACCTCTCCTAAGCTGTGTCAAGTCCTTTGTCTCAAATACACCTTGTTTAAACCAAAGAAACTGTTGGAAAGGTCCTTGGGGTGAGGGCTCAGTGCTAGGGTACTTCCTAGCATGTACAGGCCTGGACTTAATCACTAGCAAAAAAATGAAGAAGAGGGGAGCAACTTTGTGTGTATGGTTAACACCCTGAGTCAGGAAACTTAGTATTTTTTTAAATCAATTGTATTAAATTATCATTTGTGTATAATAGAAGACATTTAAAGGGTACAGTTGAGCCTGGTGTGGAGGCTGAGGCAGGAGGATTATGAGTTACAGCCTAACCTTGGCTAAGGTTGCATTAGCGTGCAACCATTTCTCAAAAATTAAATGAAAAAAAAAAAAAGGGAACAGTCCAATCAGTCTTGCCCGCCTTCCTGCCAAAATTCAGAGCAAGCCTTGTCCTTTGCAGTGGGTCCTGTTGCACCTGGCCCAGCCACCTGCTGTGCTGATGCCCTGATACTTTCCTGTATGTCAGCCTGGCTGGACCAGAGCTTCGCATGGACATGTGCGGCAGGTATACTGTTGGTCCAGCGAGCAGCCTTTGTGAGCCCTCCCAGCTGGTTAGGGGACCTATTGGTCACCCTCATGACCTCAGACAGTATCCACATGCTCTGTGCCACCCCCATTCAAAAAGGAAATGGGAGACTGCTTCCTTTGCCCTTGATTGTGAGCTGGACTTGGTGACCGGGACAAGATGTGGTGGAAGTGACAGGGTGACCTCTGGGATTGCTCACAGCTTCTGGTTCCACTCACTCCTCCTCCTCAGCAGTCCTGCTCTCTGGAGAAAGCCCACTGCCATGTTGTGAGCACACTCAAGCAGCCCAAGGAGGGACCCAGGGGACACCGAAGCCTCTTGTAGCAGCCAGGGTGATTTGCTAGCATGGGAGAAGTGCACGCCCCAGCCCCCATCAGCCCTTAGGTAAGGGGAGCCCTGGGCAGCAGCCTGATTATAATACACCACAGCTAGGCAGCACTGGAATTTCTGACTCACTGAAGCTATGAGAGGAAATGAAAGTTTATTGTTACTTTTAGGTTTGGGAGTGATTTCTTGTGCAGCAGTAGATTATTAATGCAATCACTGACACGTTGACTCTATTGATCCAGTGTATCTCCCACTGACCCATCCATTCATTCACCCAGCCATGCATCTATCCATCCATCCCCACTCACCCAGCCATCCATCTACCCATCCATCCCCACTCACCCACCCATCCATCTACCATCCATCCACTCACCCACCCA
>PVLA01004089.1:0-188217 GCA_004027455.1 Hydrochoerus hydrochaeris | reverse complement strand
TGGAGTCTCCACCCTCGACTCCATATTGAGCATTACATAAAAACATACACATGTGAACTACACAAATTACAATTATCAGTACAAAACATTTCAAGATCCCCGTGCCCAATTCCCACATGTGGCGTCCTTTTCCTGGAGAAGCGATTGTCACAAGGCGTGGATGGACTAGGACGCGGCATGGACAGAAAAGGGCGCCGCAGGCTACCGTGCAGTGTGGACCAAGGGCTACTTCACAAAGAAAACCCTCACTTTTAAATACTTCCCAGTAATCACTTGTCTTATTTTGTTTTTTCTTGTGTTTTGTTTTTTTCTTTTCACACCAACCATGGAGCTATTTTAGAACCATGAAGCTATTTTAGAATAAAATACACTAGCAAACGTAATGTATGCATGGGGATATAGTTGTGTAGATGGTCCCTGATTTACAATGACTCAACTAGAACATGTTTTGTTTTGTCTTATGATAAAGCAAAAATAACCTGCATTAAGTACAAAATATGTCTCGAATTTCCACCTTTTCTGGGGCTGCTGAATGCAGGAAGAAAGTCTCTGAAGTCAATCTGCACCATCTTCCATTCAGCCACAAATTCAGGAGAGTAAATACCCTATACTGTGCTACTGAGCTACAATATTCAGTGCGATGCATGTCCTAAGTATGTAACTGAGATATGAAATTTTCAATTTATAATGGGTTTTCAGGATGTAAACTCAATCTAAAACTCAATTTAAGTTGAGAAACATCTGTATTCATTTGAATTTCATTGTTTAAAATCTATCTCTTAAAAACAAAATAAAATCTCTTTTTGTACTACTTTTTTTGGTGGGGGCAATTCTAGGGTCATATTTACTTGAGGCTTTTGAGTAATTGATCAACCTCATTAATTGTTTTGTATATTAACCATATGGCTGTATTTTAGGTCATTTTGTCCCAAATAACTTGTTGGATACAAATACACAAGAGTTCTAAGTAATAACTGAGTGAGTTGGTTCCTTAAATCCTACCTTCTAGTTAACCATTATACAATTTGTTTGAACTCTTATTTGTGTTTAATTCTTCAATGAAGAGTTTCTATAACAATATTCCCTACTTATTTCTTCAGAATTTCAAGTTGCTACATTTTTTTAATTTAAAGAGGAAAAAAAAAGAAAAAGGGTAGAGATATTACAGAATTTCAAAAAAAGATAAACAGAAAGAAATCACTAGTTGATAATTGTCCTTTTAGAAACAGTTGTTCAAGTTACAAAATTAAAGCATACAAAGTAGATATTCAAGCAGTGAGACTGCAAACAGATCTGTTCAACTATCCAACAAAGACTTAGAAATATGGTTATCATTCCTAAATATATATGCAGTTGTATCTTTTATAGCACTTCCTACTTCTCTTTGTTACAATAGCAATTACACATTTTAAAAATTTCATTTAAAGAAAAAAAAAGCAAAACAGAAAAAAGAGTAGCAACAATGCAGAATTCTAAAAGAAAAAAAGAGAAAAAAACACTAAGAAATTACTAGTTGATAGATTACATATTGTAATTTTGGATATAGTTGTTCAAGTTACAAAATTAAAGGATATATAGTAAACATTCAAACAGTGAGACTGCAAACAGTTCTGCTCAAAGATCCAACAAAGATTCAGCAATATGGTCATCTATTTTATACACTCTAACATACATGCACTTATATCCCTTAGAGCACTTTCTTTTCTTCTTTTTACAATAGCAATTACACATTTTGAGTTTTATTACTCTTATAGTTCTTATTACTTTTTACACTAGAAACACAATGTGATATTTATAAATATGATTCTTATTTATTTCACTAATGAGGATAGTCTCAAGTTGTCTCCATTTACCTATGAAGACCTCAAGATCATCCATTTTTATAGCTGAGTAATATTCCATTGTGTAAAAATACCACATCTTTTTCATCCACTCTGCAGTTGATGGGCATCTTGGTTGTTTCCAAGATTTAGCTATTACAAATTATGCTGCTATGAACACGGGTGCACATATATCACTGTGATATGAACTTTTCAGTTCTTCTGGGAAAATACCCAGGAGGGGAATAGCTGGATTGAATGGGGCATCCAATCCTAGTCTTCTGAGAATTCTCCATATTGATTTCCATAGTGGTTGCACCAGTCTATAATCCCACCAACTGTGGAGCAGTGTTCCTTTTTCCCCACAGCCTCACCAACATTTGTTACCAGTTGATTTCTTGATGTCAGCTATTCTTTCTGGAGTGAGGGGAAATCTCAATGTTGTTTTAATTTGCATTTCTCAAATGACCAGTAATGGTGAACATTTCTTCATGTATTTATTTGCCATTTGTATATCTTTCTCTGAGAACTGTGTGTTCATCTCAGATGCCCATTTTTGGAGAGAGGGTCTTTGAATTTGGGGAGCTTGATGTTTTTCCATTCTTTATATGCTCTGGATATAAGCCCTTTGTCTGAGGGGTTGCTGGCTATAATTCTTTCCCACTCTGTGGGTTTTCTTTTCACTTTTTTGGTGATTTGTTTTGAAGTGCAGAAACTTTTCAATATATGAGATCCCAGTTGTTGATTCTTTGAAGTGTTTCCCATGCAGTTTGTATTTTGTTCATGAAACCTCTGCCTACCCCTATGCCTCCAAGATTTCTACCTACCTTGTCTTCCAGTAGATTTAATGTTTCTATTTTAATATGTAGGTCTGTAATCCATTTATACTTTAATTTTGTGCATGGTGATAGGCATGGATCTAGTTTCAGTCCTCAGCATGTGGAAAGCCAATTTTTCCAACACCATTTATTAAAGAGGCTATCCTTCCAGTGAACATGTTTAGCCCCTTTGTCAAATATCAGGTGGCTGAGTGTCTTTGTAGTTGTGCTTGCATCTTCTAATCTGTTCCATTGGTCTTCAGGTCTATTTCTTTGCCAGTACCATGCTGATTTTATCACTGTGGCTTTGTAGTATAGATTCAAGTCAGGAACTGAGATGCCTCCTGCCTTGCCTTTGTTGCCCAGAATTGCCTTTGCTAATTTAGGTTTCTTCTGTTTCCAAATGAATTTCAGGAGTGTTTTCTCTAGATCTGTGAGGTATGTCAATGGTATTTTGATTGGGATTGCATTAAATCAGTATAACAGTTTGGGGAGTATGGACATTTTCACAATGTTGGTTCTTCCTAGCCAAGAGCAAGGAATATCCTTCCACTTTCTATTATCCTATTCAATCTCCTTTTTCAGCATAAAATTTTCAGCATATAGGTCTTTTACATTTTTAGGTTGATGCCTAAGTATTTCATTTTTTTACATGTTATTATAAAGGGCGATATTTCCATAATTTCTCTCTCGGTGAGTTTTTTGTTTGTGTACAGCAATGCTATTGATTTTTGAGTACTGACTTTGTATCCAGCTACACTGCTGAACTTGTTTATTACCTCTAGTTGTCTTTTAATGAAGTTTTTTGGGTCTTGTATATAGAGTATCATGTCATCTGCAAATAGTGATAATTTAACTTCTTCCTTTCCTATCTTTATTCCTCTTATTAATCTCTCTTGTCTGATTGCCCTGGCTAGTGTTTCCAGAACTATACTGAAAGGGAGTGGTAATAGTGGACCTCCTTGTCTTATTCCTGATTTTAAAGTGAAACCTTTCAGTTTTTGTCCATTTGGTATAATGTTGGGTGTTGGTTTGTCATAAATGGCCTTTATAAGGTTGAGGTAGACACCATGTATTCTGAGTTTCTGAAGGGTTTTTATCATGAACATGTGTTGGACTTTGTTGAAAGCTTTTTCTGCATCTATTGAGATGACCATGTGGTTTTTGTTTTTGGCTCTGTTGATGTGGTGTATTACATTTATTGATTTGTGTATGTAAAACCATCCCTGAATTCCTGGAATGAACCCCACTTGGTCATGATGTATAATCTTCTTGATGATTTGCTGCATTCTATTTGCCAGTATTTTATTGAGAATCTTTGCATCAACATTCATTAGTGAGATTGGCCTATAGTTCTCCCTTTTGGTTGGGTCTTTCTCTAGTTTTGGTATCAGGGTAATACTTGCCTCCAGGAATGATTTAAGCAGGATTGCTTTCTTTTCAATTTCATTGAAGAGTTTAAGGAGTATTATCATCAAACCTTTGCTAAATTTCTTGTAGAATTCAGCTGTGAATCCATCCGGACCTGGGCTTTTCTTTGTTGGTAAGGTTTTAATTATGTTTTCAATTTCAATAGCTGATATTGGGTTGTTCAAAATTGCTATGTCTTCTTGGTTGAGCTTTGGTAGTTCATATGTTGCTAGAAATCTGTCCATTTGCTCTGTGTTTTCCACTCCATATGAGTAGAGATGTTCAAAGTAGGTATTTATGATCTTTTGAATTTCCATGGGATTTGTCATAATTTCCCCCTTTTCAGTTCTTATTGCATGAATTTGGGTTTTTTCTTTCTTTTTCTTGATAAGGTTAGTTAGGGTTTGTCAATTTTGTTTATTCTCTGAAAAAAAACAGCTTTTTGATTCATTTATTCTTTTGTATTTTTTTTTAGTTTCAATTGCATTGATTTCTGCTTTAATCTTTACAATTTCTTCTCTTCTATGAGCTTTGGGTTTAGCTTGCTCTTCTTTTTCTAGAAGCTTGAGATGGAGCATTAGTTTTTTTATTTGTGCACATTATGTTTTCTTGATATGACAATTTATTGTTATATGTTTCCCTCTTAAGACTGCTTTCATTGCATCCCACAGATTACAGTATGTTGTTTCTGTGTTTTCATTGAATTGTAGGTATTGCTTTATTTCTTCTTTAATTTCATCCATAGCCCACTGGTTGTTCAAAATGTTGCTATTTAATTTCCATATATTTATGCAGGTTTTGCAATTTCTTTTGCCATTAATTTCCAATTTCAGTGCACTATGATCAGATATTATGCATGGGATGATTTCAATCCTTTTTCATTTACTTAAGAATGTTTTATGGGATAATACATAGTCTGTTTTTGGAGAATGTCTCATGAGCAGCTGAGAAGAATGTGTATTTTGATATGGTTGGGTGGAATACTCTGTAAACATCTACTAAGTCCAATTGCTCACAGGTGTCATTCAGTTCTGTTATTTCTTTGCTGACTTTTTGTCTAGTTGATCTATCTCTTTGTGACAATGGGCTGTTAAGATCCCCTGTTATAATTGTGTTTTTGTGTATTTGGTTTTTCATGTCCATTAGTGTCTGTCTTACATAGTTGGGTGCTCCTGTATTTTGCACATATATATTTATAATTGTTAGTTCTTCCTCTGGAATTTTTCCATTAACAAGTATGTAGTGACCTTCTTTGTCTCTTTTAATAACTTTAGGTTTGAAGTTCATGTTGTCTGCAATTAGAATATTTGCCGCTGCTTTTTTCTGGGTTCCTGTTGCATGGAATGCTGTTTTCTTTCTTTTCACTTTTAATCTATGAGTTTCCTTTTGGGTCAGATGTATTTCTTGTATACAGCATATTGTAGGATCATGTTTCTTGATCCAGTTTGTCAATCCATTTCTTTTTATAGGTGAATTGAGGCCATTTATATTTATGGATATCACTGATACGTACTGGCTCGACTTTGCCATGCTATGTTTCAGTTGTTTGCTTTCTGCTTTTCCCCTTGTTTAATTGCTTGTTCTACTGGGTGGTTTCTTTCTGTTGTTGTTCTGGGGATTGTGGTCATTTTTATCTCTGTCTAGTATGTCTTTCAGTACTCTTTCTAGGGTTGGATGGTGGACATGAATTTCTTCAGTTGTTTTTTGTCATGGAAGTATCTTGTTTCTCCATTAAATTTGAATGAAAGTTTTGCTGGGTACATAAGTCTTTGTTGAAAGTTGTTTTCTTTCAGGACTTGAAGAACCTTACTCCAAGCTCTTCTTGACCTGAGAGTTTGTGATTCTAATGGGCTTTCCTTGATAGATGAGTTGTGTCTTTTCTCTAACAGCTTTTAGTATTCTGTTTTTATGCTGTATGTCTGAGGTCTTAATTATTATGTGTCTGGGTGTGGGTTTATGTTGATTGTGACTGTTTGGTGTTCTATATGCCTCACTTATCTGCATATCAGCTTTTTCCTCCATGTTTGGGAAATTTCCTTCTATTATTTCTGTGAATATTTTGGCTACATCATTTGCATTGACTCGTGCCTCTTCACTGATGCCTATTAATCTTACATTTTTTCTCTTGGCATCATCTTGAAGCTGTTGGATTGTCACTTCATGCTGCTTTGTTATTTTTAAAAGTTCTATCCTTTCATGATCACTAATTGCGATTCTGACCTCAAGGTCTGAAATTCTATCCTCAGTTTCATTTAAACAATTTTGCATGCTTTGAATAGAATGGGTTTTGTTTCTTGGATGTCTCTTTGAGTTTGTTTCACAAATTCTGCGTGTTTTCTATATTGTTCATTCAAGCTTTCAATCAGTTTCCCATGCTCCTGTACTTTTTCTCTATTTCTTCTTTAACTGCGCTCAGCAATTCCTTTACTAAGGTTGTTATTTCTGTCTTTACATGGGAGAGTACTTCTAATTTGATTTCCTCTATAGCCTCATGGAGTTGTTTTTTTATTTCACTCACTATCTTTTCAGAGATTTCCAGTGTGTTACTTTTGGGATCATCTATTTCAATTTCTCCAGTACTTGATCCTGGTGGACTAGATGTTTGAGACTGCATTTTGCTTTTTCATTTTGCCATTTTCACTCTGCCTGGTATTTTCTGTGTGTAGGAGGGTGTCACCCACACTCTTTTCAGACTCACCAAGGTTTTACAGTTAGTTGGAGGGGGCTTTACTACTGGCCCTATTTACCCACTGTACACCTCTGTTTTAGGGGCATGCTCACCATACTGACACAGTTAATCTGCTGTAGTCCAAGTTTAGCCAGCTGGGAGTGAAGTTCCAATTTTTTTTCATGCACTGTGATTCTGCCAAAGTGTGCAGTCAGGGCCGGAGACTGGATTCTGGGTACTGCTCGCTGCTTGGAGTTGGCTGGATGCAGCTCAGTTAGGCTCCCATCTCTGGGTGCGCATTGGTGTGGTCTCCAGTGCAGGGTGTGATCTTACTGCCTGGGAGCAGGCTCAAAGTTCCTCTCCATGTGCTGGGATTCTACCAAAGCAAGTGGTCAGGGCTGAGGCTGTCATAGTTACTTTTTACACAGAGATACAATGTTCAGCACTAACATTGCTGCTGAGCTCCTCTGCTTGGGTGAGGGGTTCCCAAGTCTCTCATCCACCCAGCACAGCAATCCACTGCAGTCCAAGGCTCCGACGTTCCTGGTGGAAGGGTAGGCCCAGCAGAAGCAGTCCGGGGCAGCCTAGGCCTGGGGCAGGCTTCCACAACGTTCCCGGTGGAAGCTTGCATTCATTCTTGGAGGTGGATCATACTTTCACACAGTGAAGGATGCTTTGGAATTCTGAATTATTTCTCTGGCTCTCTCCTAAAATATTTCTCAATGTCTAGAAGAATAGCAGTTTTATTCACCTCGGGCAGGTTTTTCAGAGGTTTGATGCTTACTGACCTAAATGGGCAGTTTTTGGAGGTTTCAGTCCATACTCAGTTGGCTCCAAGGCAGGGTGGCATGGCGGGGTCACAGTTCATGGCAGCTGCAAACTGCAAGCAGAAACCAACAAGAGCTTGCCACAAAATTTTGAGTAGTGTATGTTAAATCATTCTGTCACTTAGTGAAAAGCAACAAATTACTCTGTTAAATATAATTTTTAAAAATTCTTTTACTACATTTTACAATGTGGAAACCAGAGCCTAAACTCCTGTCATAAGTATTATTTAATTCTGAAGCCATGTATTTGTGCTCCTTTTCAGAAACTCAAAGGAAATCCATAAATATTTTATGGTGTAGTAACAATTTATTAAATGATTATAGAAGTTTAAAAAATGAGGGCTACTAGACATTTCTCACATAAACCGTGTTTACTAGAATAGTGTCTAAGAAGCAGAGAGATTCTTTTGCTGTTATATTTTCTGTCACATCATAGTTGGAATGTAAGTTATTTAATCTCATCATAATCTTATTTATACAATGCAATGACTGATATCTTTCTCTGCCTCTAAGAAATTTTGAAAGAACAAGTCAGTAGTATGACTTGAATGCTGTAATGATCACTTGTACTAATGTGAGATGGTCACATAGTATGGTAGGAAACATGAAACAACTTTAAACACTCAACTTTTAACTTACAAACTCAGGAATCTTAATTAATGTGAAGCAAATGCAAACTCATGTCTGAGGAGCCATTCCCCGCTCTCAACCTGAATGCAGAGTAGCAACCAGGATGCAAAGTTCACAAGAGTGTTTCACAATGTATGTGAACATGCATTAAAAGTAATACCAGAAATTTCTAGAAAAATTTATTAGAACTTGTTCTTTGTAATTAATAACTTAAAATATCTTTTCCAGTTTAGTTTAATCTACTATTCCCCAAACTTTTAAAAGCAGTGTATTCTCATCCAAATGTATGCTAATTTGCCATAACTGGGCTAATTTTTAAAACAAATTTGCATGCAACTGTCATATAGTTAAAATTTGTGGTAAGTAGGCATAATAAATCCATTGACTCTGTTCCCTAGTTCTTATCTCCCTTCCACTTAGTTTAATGTTTAATGATTTCTTTAAAGTTATATATATTCCAATAGCCAGCATCACACTGAGTGGAGAAAAGCTGACAGTATTTCCACTAAGGTCAGGAAAAAGATGAGCATATAAACTGTCACCCCTCTCATTCATGTAGTGTTAGAAATTTTAGCTAGAGCAATTAGCAAAGTGAAAGATTTAAATGCATATAAGCAAGATGAGAGGAAGCTATTGCTATTTACAGATGATTGATTTCATGTAAAGAAAAACTAGAACTGATAAATAAATTTGGTGAAAAGCAGAATACAAAACATGTCATAAAATCTACTGCTTTTCTATATACCAGGAGCAAATTTACTTAGAAAGAAAACATAAAAACAATTTAATTAACAATAGCAAAATCAAACAAACAAAAAATTCTTGACATAGACCAAAGAAGAAAGTAAAGGGCCTCTACAAAAAGAATGCAATGAAATTGAAGAAAACGCAGAACGATGGACAAAACTTTCATGTGTATGATTTGGAAGAATTAATATTGCTATAATTCCCACACTACCCAGAGCAATATACAGACTCAATGAAATCTCCATCAAAATACTAATGGCATTCATCAAAGAACTAGAAAAATAGTCCTAAAATCCATACACAAAAACAAAAAGATTGTGAATTGCATAGTAATCTTGAGCAAAAGCTGGAGGCATCATAATATCTGATATCAAGACAATTAAAAAGGCATACCAGCCCAAATGGCATGGTATTCACTTAACAAACAGATGCACAGATCAATGGGGAGGAGAAATAAAGCCACACTTCTCTCTATACTTAACCAATTCTGACAAGTGCACCAAAGGTAGACAATGGAGAAGGAATGGCCTCTTCTATAAACAGTGCTGGGAAAGCTGGATACCCATATGCAGAAAACTAAATGCGGCCCCTCTCTCACCTGCACAAAAGCCAACTCCAAATCAAAGTCCTATAAAGAAGACCTAAAAACTCAGAAAACATAGGGAAAAGACTTCAGGAGTTAGGTACAAGATGGATTTTTCTGAATGGAACACCAAAAACAGGAAACAAAAGCAAAAAATAACTGAGTCACACCAAAGTTAAAAGCTTCTGTAGCAAAGGAAACAATCAATAGATTTAGGGGGAAAAAAACTCTACAAAATGGAAGAAAATATAAAGGATCAAAATATACAGTGAGTATTGAGTTGTAAAAATGCTATAGTAAGTTACATTGCCATTAATACTTGTAAAAGTACTCTCCTCCTCTCAGAACACAGCTATCCCGCTGTTCTTGTCACTCTCTAAAGCAGTTCTCAAGTCCTCTTTCATGAGTATCTTTATGAGTTGTGATCAAAGAGTCAGTGAATGCTGCTGCCAGGATTGTAAAAACATTACTGTGTGTCTTCATCTACTTTATTCACTGGCCTGGCACCACGTGACTTCTGGCTCTTTCCCCAAGTCAAAATGATCACGAAAGGGAAACGATATTGAAGCAGCCATGACCGCACAATTAAAGATCCAGAAAAGAACTTCCACAATACCTTCAGAAAATGGCAGGAATGATAGGATAATGAAGAGGAGTTTTGAGGAAGAGTAATGACAATGTATATTTTACCAAAATAAATATTTTAAAATTTAAGGTTCACCATAGTTTTTAATCATACCTCGTATTTGTCAACTTCCTTCATCCTGAGGGAAGGTTAGTGTCTAGAATATATAAGGAATTCAAAAATTTAGCGAGACCCAAGTAACTCAATTAAAATAGGAAAGTGACCTGACCAGTCATTTCTCAAAAGTAAAAACTGCAACTGACAAACAAATACCTGAAAAAATGTTCAATATAATCAACTATCAGAGAAATGCAGATCAGATTGCAATGAGGTATTCTCACTCTAGTTAGAATGACTATTACTGGAAAAACAAAAAGCCTAAAACCTAAAAATAATAAATCCAAGGTGAAGACATGGAGAAAAATGAATTCTTTTGCACTGCTCATGAGAATGTAAACTAGTATAGTTATTACGGAGGACAGTATAGAAGCTCCTCAAAAAACGAACAATATCATGTTATACAGGGATCCAACTTCTTGGTGTTTGTTCTAAGGAAAAGAAATCAACATAACAATGAGATACCTGTAAGCCCACATCTATTATAACACTATTTACAATAAACAATGATATGGAATCATCCTCAGTGCACATAAATACATGAATGGATAAAGAAAATGATATATTTACACAATCATTGGAGTGTTACTCACCCATAAAGAATCATATTCTGTTATTTAAAGCAAAGTGGATGGAACCAAAGGGCTTTATGTTAAGTGAAATAAGCCAGACACAGAAAGATAAGTAATACAGATTTTTAGTCATTTATAGAAGCTATAGGAAAGTAATTTTAAAGTACACCAGGATTACTAGAGATCGCAAAGGTGTTAGGGAATGGAAAATGGGAGGCTGGATTTGAACCATTTACACTGTGTGGAAATGTCATGCTGAACTCCATTAATATGTATAATTAGTATATTCAAAAATTCAGTGAGAGAGAACATTTATACTAGAAAATGATCCATTATTCATCACACAATGAGCACTAAATAGAATTATTTTTCTTTTGACAGTTGGTAAATAATATTTACTATAGATAAAGTTTAGCATTATTATTAAGACAAATAATTTCTTTTGATTATTCAAATGACATGAGTTTAGTTTTTTTTTTTTTAGAAAGACATCTCAGCAAGAATGTTGTCATATAAATAAATACAATTCAGAGGTTTCTGTGCTTCCTCATACATGCCAAACAGTGAAAAAGGGGTTTCCGCCTAGAGAAGCAAGCAAAAAGCTTTCCCAGAAACTCCCAGCAAAGATCTCCCAAGTCTTACTGGCCATCAATGCATATGAGAGTCTTTTCAGAACCCAACACCATCAGGGGCACAGAATGTTGCCAACTGGCTGATGAGAACCAGGATCTACCTTGGAACTACAGATAACTCCAACTTCCCTTGAGTGAATAGGACTTTGGGGAAGAAAAGTGAGTATATGAACAAAAGTTGAGTCCTTTTGAAAACACATGAGTTTGCTAACTGGAACATATTTCAGCAACTTTCTTAAGTTTTAAATGTATTCTAGTTATGTAAAAGTGAAAACAACCTTAAGATACTATTGTGATCATATTTGTTTTATGAACGAGGAAATTAAAACACAGAAAGTGACTTGCAAAAAAAGAAAAAAGAGGAAAAAGAAAGAAAGAAAGAAAGAAAGAAAGAAAGAAAGAAAGAAAGAGAAAAAAAGTGACTTGCTATGGTTTTACAGTTTTTAAGTGGCATAATGAGATTGACACTTGGACATCTAGTTTATAAGATTACTCCTAACCACTCTGCCTTACAGTTTTTATGATGCCACTACATCACTTCATTTTGAAGTCTGTGGTGAAGGACCCAGGCTTTGTAGATAACACAGAGCTTTAAACTGAATCTTAGCCTCCTACGTTAGGCTATTTAATCTCATAGAAAATGACTTAACCTTTCAGAATATGAATTTTTTACCTTTAAAGTGAATGAAACAATCTTTACCACATAAAGATTATGAAAACGATAAAATAGTTCTGATTTCCCTGCCACACAGGAGGTATTTAATAAATGGCAGCTATTGCTATTTTTTCTGGGACATATGTATTTCATATTTAAACAATTGTAAACATTAAAAATACATATAATTATTTCTTTATCTTATTAATCATATAATACAGTGGTACCTTGCTTCACATTTAATTCTTTCCACAATTCTGGTTACATACCAAATAGATTGCAAATTGAATCAAATTCAGTGGTGAGGTTCAATACTGACATAGGGAAATTTGATTTGGTTTACAACCAGAATCAAGGTGCCACTGTGTATAATTCCTTCAAGTGATATGAGATAAAATTTTATTAAAATAGTTTCCTAAAATTTGATCTACATCACTAAATATGAGGAAAACTGTATATAAATACTATGCATACCATTTCTCAAAAATGTTGCTTTTAGCTAAATAATCTAAAAGACAGTTGCATCTAAAAGTGCCTTGAATATTAAATTTCTTTCTGAATTTTGAGTTACTAAATGACTTCAGCCTGCTCCTTAATGTTGGCACTGCACCAAATTTTCAATCTAGTGTGAATCCTGCCAAAATGCCTAAGAAATACAAGCCTACAAATCTGAGAACAGTCTGGCAGCACTTAGTGATCCCCAGGGCCTGACACTTCATGTCTGGAAGTTTCTTCCACAGGTAAATCCTGAAAGGCTATTGCAGCTGTGTCTGGGGACCAGGGAATGATGGGAACCCTAGCTGTTCATCTCTAGGGGAAGAGATGAAAGAAAATGTGTGGTAGAAATAGTCTCTGAGCTATGCACTGGTCAAAAGCTATGCTCTGTATATATGAGTAGAACACAGGTGAGCCTAAAGCTACCATGCTGAGTTAACCATCAGCCATGATTACAAAAATCAACACTCAAAAATTAATAGTGTTTCTATATACCAACAAGTATTTCTAGATGAGAAAGAAAACAGAAAAACAATTCCATTCCTACTAGCTTCAAAAAAATAAGGAAGCAAAAGCACAGGAATAAATCTAACCAAAAAAGTGAAAAAATGTCTCAGTGAAAATTACAGAGCACTTAAAAAAACAAATTAAAGAAAACACTACAAGATGGAAAGACCTCTCTTGTTCATGGGTTGGCTGAACTGATATTGTTAAAATGTCACATTATGAAAAGTGATCTACAGATTCAATGCAATTACTATTGAAATTTCAATGGCATGCTTCACAGAAACAGAAAAAAATCCTAGAATTCATATGAAAACACAACAATTTCAGAATAGATAAAATAAGCTTAACCAAAAAGAGCAAGGCTGAGGCATCATGATATCTGATTTTAAACTATATCACAAAGTCATAGTAATGAAAACAGCCCAGCATTGGCACAAATATAGACCAATGAACAGAACAGAGGTCTCAGAAAAACAAACAAATGAACAAACACCTTATGTAACTACAACCATCTGATGCTGGACAAATAAAGCTAAAAATATATGTTGCTAAAAGATAGCCTTTTAAATAAATGCTTCTAGGAAAACGATATCCAAATATGTGGAACACTGAAATTAGATACCTATCTCTTACTCCATAGAAAAAATCAATTCAGAATAAGCCAAGTAGCTAGATGTAAGACCTGAATGTTTGAGGTAGACAGAAGAAAACACAGGATGCCCTCAAAACCATATGCACAGACTTCCTGAGTAAGACTCCAATAGTACAGAAAATAACAGCAAGAATAAACACATGGATCAACATCAAATTGAAAGGTTTCTTCACAATAAGGGAAAACACTCACAGAGTGAAGAGGCGGCCTGTAGAATGAGAAAAAATATTCTTTGCCAACAAAAATCTGTTACTCTTCAATATTCAGAATATATAAAGAACTCAAAAATCTTCATATCACAAAGTCAAGTACCAGTCACTAACCAAGTAAATGAAATGAACAGGCACTTCTCAAAAGAAAATGTACAAATGGCCAATAAGTTTGTGAAAAAATGTTCAGTTTCTTTATCCTTTGGGAAAATGCAGCAGCTCACGACTATACCAGGATTCCATCTCTTCCCAGTAAAAATGGCTGTTGTCAAGAATACAAAAACAGTAAATACTGACAAGGATGCAGGAGGAATAAAAGAAACATGCTAAATTGCTTCCAGAAATGTAAATAAGTGTAGCCATTATTGAAATCAGAAAATGAAAAATAGAGCTACAGTTTGATATTGATATACTACTTGTCAGTACATATCTGAAGGAATTAAAGTCACTATACTATGGGAATACCTGTGCATATTTATTACAGCACAATTTGCAATAGCCAAGATATAGAACCCGCCTCAGTGCCCATCAACAGATGAGTAGGTAAAGAAAATGCAGTATACATGTACAATGCAGTATTATTCATCCATAAAGAAAAATGAAATATGGTCATTTGAAGGGAAATGGATGGAAATAAGAGATAATCACATTAAGGGAAATCAGCTAGATAAAAAAGAAGTATTGCATTTTCTCCCTAACATTTGGAATCTGAAAAATATGACATGAAATGAAAAAGGAGAGTTTTATTAGACAAAAGGAAAGGAATAAGGGGTAGAAGAGAGGACAGTAAGTGAAAGTAGGGCCAGATGCACTGGATCAAAAGGTATTCATAGAGACTCAATGTTGCCAAAATTAATAGGAACTAATAAAGAAACAAAGATAAACAATCAGTTTATCTGTTGCAGACATTATTTTTGTGATGATAAATTAAATGGTACCTGGAAGAGCATGTGGAGTCAAAGGATGCTTACTTCTTACTGCTGAGATCTGAGACTTGTTTTGTATTCTTAAGACAAGTCTTATGTATGTGGATTGCAAATATTTTCTTTCAATATTAATTTGTCCTTTTAATTGTCCATTTGTCATTAATTTTCTCTTTATCTCTAGTCTTTTTCTCACCCTGATGTCTTCTTTCTCCTTTCCTTCCTCCTTCCCTTCTTGCCCACTTGCCCCATCTCTCTTTCTTGTGGAACTGGAATTAAACTCAGGTCTTCACACTGAGCTACATACTTAGGTCTCTATTTTTATTTTGAGACAGGGTCTTGCTAAGTCCCTAAGATGCCCATGCTAGGATCAAACTTTGATCCTCTGCCTCAGTCTCCTAAAATGCTGGGATTACAGGCATGTGCTACCGTGTCTAATTCCAAACTAGATTTGTAATGGACTTTGACCTTATTTAAACATACCTTATGACTGAAGTAGGGCACATTAACCTCAGTAACTAAAGCATTTATGAAAGTTACTAGATCCTGATGCAATTCTTTAAGATATCTTTTTCTTACTCCAGATGAGGAAACTGTCCACTGGTTACACTTACTAACAGTATTTTACATTCCTATATTGGTACCATAACAAGGATTCTTGAAGGAGGACAAAGCTGAAATTGGAAGAAAGCCTTGTCTGACTCTTTGCTTCCTCTCCATCATAAAATGTCTTGGAAAGTATTAAATCAAAGATAAGACCACTGTCTCACTTAACACTGTTAAAAATTAAACAATGTACATGGAAGATGCACAAAAACTGGTGGAGAGAAAATGATTTACATTTAAATATTGATGCTGAAGCAACAAAATTAGATATTTGAAGTTATTTTAAATAAAGAATTTATTCTATGAAACAATTAGGTTAACACTATACTCCAGAAGAATAACTCAAACAGCATAAATAAACTACTAATAATATAAATTAATTAGACTTTATTAGCTTCCATGGGAACTCTTTAGGACCATCAATTATAATTCTGAAATTTTATTGCCTATGTTAAGTGGTATGTCAACAGCACTTGGGAACAAAATACTGAAGCATAAAAACCAGCTTCTACCTAGCAAGCAATGTATTTTTTATGTTATTTTTCAACTATAATTTTTTTGTTGTCTTTTGGCAGTAGAAGACCTTTGCACTGAGCTACCTCTCATTTTTTATTTTTATTTTTTAGGTCTCACCAAGTCCCTAAGTTTTCCAAGCTAGACTCAAACATGCAATCCTCCTGTCTCAGCCTCCAGACTGCTAATCATAGTAGGCAGCAAATAAATTCTTTCTAGTTTCTTTAAATTGTGAAGTAAAGGCACTGAAGTTTGTGATTGCTTCAGTAGAATGCATTTCAGAAGAGGAAAACAAAATAAGCTAAGTAGGCAAATGGTTTGGCAATTCAGTGCTCCTGGAACCTTGGTTCACAGACATGACTATCTGATTCTTATCCAAAAGTTAGGTAAGACATGAAGCATCAAATAGCAAGACTAGAAGTGAGCGATTAATGAATACTTATTGGTGGATCAGAAATCCTACCAATACAGCCATGCATGGGTGCATATACATATATCGAACCACACAAAGATTTTTTAAAGTTTTTAAAAATCTTTTAAAGAATATTTTTAATGTATTATCCTTGCTACACATGATTTGTGGCAATGAATAACTATCATTTCCTTCTTGTCCAGCCCCTGTGGAAAAACAAATTACTTACTATATAAAATACAGGTTATCAGCAATATTGCTAATTAATGGTGTAGCTGCCAAATTCCAAGTCACATTCTGACAAAGACTATGATATAATGTTACTCCATAACATTTCATCCATCAAAAGCCAGAAAATAACCAACTGTCAGTATTTTCTTTGGATCAGCAATGCAACTTAATAGGGGCAGTTAAAATAATTAAAGGCTAGTAACCAGATTAAAAAGTCTTAGTTTGTAATTTTTTTTAAATAAAAAAGGATATGTAGTAAGTGATCTTTGAGTTGAATCCAAAGTAAGGAGGAAATCCCATCAATTTGATAAAAAGACCTTCAACGGGAATTTAATGAGTACCTACCTCTGCCCTGTGATATAATGGGGTTGACTGCTATGAATTTACAACATTGATATTATTGTGCATGAAGGTGTGGTCAGCTATTTCAAAGAAAACAAGACACATTATGGTAGCTACTATTGATGTCCTGTTGTCTTGTTTTGAAGTCCTGTGCTGCTTGCATTGTTCTGATCTGATGTGCTTTGTTCTGTTTTGTTTTATTCTCTTTAAAATAAAAAAATTAAAAAGGAAAAAAAACAAGACAATTGAAAACAAAAGACAAAAGCTCAATGGCTGAATATTAACTATTAAAGAAGATTTGAGGATAAGAACTATGGAACTTGTCATTAGAAGGCAAGCCAGGAGGGAAAGAATGAATAGAACATATTTCTATTTCATGCACACTTAACTAAGTGCACAAAAGGCAGCTATTTATCCAACCAATTGTTTAGAACACAAAAGTTTAGTGCGATGAGAAATGATACAGGTCAGTGAGCAGTTTGCAATTGTCAGCAATCATGAGGAAATTGATACTGTGAACATACACAAATTTACTCTACTTAGACTTAGGGTCAGTGGAAGAAAACCAATGGAGTCATGATTGATGCAGGACAATTATTCATTTTAATAACTGAGAAACTAGTAAGTAGTTAACAGTAGCTAGGCAACTAGAGTGATATAATCAATACTGTATTGGTAAGCAGTAAGTCATTGGTACAGTTAAAAAAAAAAGAACCAATGTGTTGAGAAAGGGAGGGTGGCAATTTCATGCTATCTAGATTATTCTGTTGCTAAAACATAATGATCTTATCCTTTTGGAAACAAAAATAACCACTATAAACATCATCCTTTAGATGGCTATTGTGGTCTATCATAACAGAGAAAAACATCTTCAAAAATAAGAATGACTTTCCCCCTATTAGAAGATAAAGCTGCGTGCTGAATATGAACACAGATCAGTATTACATGCTCACTATTACATGAGCTAATATTACACATTCCATGGGATTCTTTCCTACCAGGGAATTCTTTCAAACCACAACTAATCCAATTTGTCAGAACACCATAGCCTATTAACATCAACAATTTAAGACTACCACATCTTTGTTTTGCTTCAACAATTATATATGTAACCCAACAGCACTCATTGTTCCTACTAGGCTGTGCTCAATATTCTTTGTTATTCATCACTAACTCTTAACATGCTAACTGGGAAAGTTAGAAAACAAAAAGAAAGTATAACACATTTACGGGAGAAATAGGACTTAATTTTGGTGAAATACATGGAACCACATAATAGCAATGTCAAGTATTCAAATTGGAGTCAGGAAACTAGTTATGATTTAGTCAAGAGCACAGCTCTGGAAGACAGACCCTGCAAGGCTGCTATGCCCTGTGTCATCTGGCTTTTTACATAGTCTTTCTGTGCCTTAGTTTCCTCATCAGGAAAGTATCAAAAGCACCTACATAGTAAAGTTGTAAGGATTGATACCTTTTTTTTTAAGGCCAGTGACTGGCCCAAATTGAAGCTTGAAACTATTTGCTATTTTATTTATCATCTTTCTTTTTAGTGGATTTAAATTTCCTAAATGGTGTTATGAGGTTATGATGTGTTACATTTATTTGCAGAAGTCAGGTTCTACTTCACATTCTTCAGACTATGTGCATCTTTATCTTTCAGCATTTGTAGTTTTGGGCTCTGTTTGCATTCCCAGATAGGAGCACATTTCCTGCACTTGACCTTCACAGAATAAAAGGTCAGCAGAATTATTTGGGTTGGTTTATTTGGCTTGGTGTTCACATGCTGCCCTTGAGAGTGTTATATCTCAATATACAGGATGCTGACCACCTACTGACCAAACAGAGGCCTTGTTACATATAGATGCATATTCCTGGTTTACCCCATGTCAGAGACCCCTGCAATGAGTCCCCAGTGTCCTGCAAAGTTTTATGGTGCATAGTGAATAGAAAGAGAGAACGACAAAATGCAATGCAACAGGGAACTGGAATGACCAGTTGTTCATGGGGGAACAAAAGGCCACAAAGCAGTCAGAGCCTCAGTATTTATTAACTACATGTATGTTAAGGACAATGGGTAAAGTGTAGTGAGTATTTATGGAACCATAATGACTACTATGGAGGGCTGGTAAGAAGAACAAAGCATTCTTGCAATGATGAAACAAGGGGCAGTAAGGAGACTGCAGTTGCCTCAGGGGAAACTATTTACTATGTTGCTTTAAAGATCTTTATTTTCTTCATGAGGTCTTATCTTGACCTGTGATTCAAACAGTAGCACTAGCCATAGGGATTTAGCTGTGACCAGAAGAAAGCAGGGAGTTTCTGCATTCCAGTCTGGCTCTCAGAGCAGGACCAGGTTGGCCTTGGACAGATCGCTAGACTCAATTTATGATCTTTGGCTTCCAACAATCCCAGAACTTCTGAAACATAATCTACAGGAGTTAGACTCAGGAAAATATTCTCATGGACACACTCAAAAGATGTTCAAATGCGAACAGAAGTTAGAACCACTGACATAGATTGTTTAGAATATTTTGATGTTCACTCTCAATTCTTTTGCTTATTTTTGCTCAGTATATATTTACATTCTTTCCTTATGCTTTCTGTCTTAGTTACCTTTCTCATTGTGAAGACAAAATACCAGGCACCGAAAATTAAAGGAGGAAAGGTTTATTTGGCTCACAGTTTGTACAGTTTTTGGTCTATAGTTATTTGGTTCCAAGGCAAGGGCAGAGTTGCATCACAGAGGAGAAAGTGTCCATGGCAAGCAGCCAGGTGAAAGCACATTAGCCTTCTTTCTGTCCCTTATGTTTTATGAAGGCTACCCACCCTAGAGTGAATATAGCACTTACACCCTTAATGCTAGCTAGGAATATGCCAAACCAATCAGTGGACTGATACAGTAATTGCACACCCTTGATCCTAGTACTATATACTCTACATACAGCCACCTCTGAAAAGCACCAACTATGACTGCATGACTGCATGAGGCTTTTGGAGAATGTCTAGACACAAACTGTATCATTCTGTCTTTTGCACATTCTTTCCTGCAAAAGGCAGTTAATTGCTCTCTTGAAAGTTGCCAAAGTCCTAACACTTTCAGCATTGCTGAAAAGTCCAAGTCCAAAGTTTCCTCTGAGATATAAGGCAAACTTTTAGATGCAAATCCCTTTACAAATGAAAAGAAAGTTAAACATTTCCAACATACAATGTCACATGATAAACATTACCATTCCAAAAGGGACAAATAGGGGATAGAAGAGAATAGGAGCAAAGCAAGTCCAAAATCTAGCAGGGAAAACATTAAGTCCTGTAGTTCCATGTCCAGCATCCAAGGTAATGTGTGGCAAGATGTGAGCTCCAAAGAGTTTGCATGGCTCCCCTCGTATAGCTTTTTGAGTGTTTGTAGTGGCTATGGTTTCTCCCTCGGGCCAGCACTACTCCCTGCTTGTAGTTTTCCTCACATGATCCATGTTCTTGGCTTATCCAAACTGCTATGCACTTTTGGCTTTACATTCACAACTTCACACACTAACCTGTGAGGGGCACTCTACCTGGCCACCCAGGTACTGTGAAATCTTGGTGGAAGCCCTCTTGAGTCCGTAGGATCCCTGCATTTTTTATGCTCATAAAACCAACAGCATGTGGATGATGCCAGGGTCTGCCACCAGTTGGAGCAATAACTAGGCTCTCTTCTTTGGCTGTAGGGGTTGAGTGCTTAGGTTGCTAAGCACTCAATCCCAAGGAACAAATTCACTAGGCCACCACCATCCTATAACATGATGGCCTGGGGCTTTCTTCTCAAAGTAGAAGGGTGTCATAGAGGATAAACAATTCATGGCAGGCAGAAACAAGCAAAACTAAGCAAGTGACCAGCAGCAAGGGACTATAGCAGCTTTTTAGTAATTACACATCCTTGATGCCAACACCACACACACAAGATCCAAATACCTCTGAAAAGCCTTCCCTGTGAGGCCTCCAGAGGATATCTAGACACAAGTTATAACACTTTTCCTTCATCTTCAAGGCAATGTATGAAAGGAATGCAGAGTGCTTCATTTAACAAAAATAATTCAGTATGATTCTTGAGAGACTTTAATAATAAATTAGTTGTAAATTTTAGATTATTATTCACAGTAATATGATGACTAGAACAGCTTTCTATGTTAAGCAATATATTATCTAAACAAATGGAAAATATAGCAATTGAGGTAGAATAAAATATCACAAAATTATGCAAACCCATCAGCATGTCTGCACATATTAAGTTCCACTAACACCTCTATTCACTGCACTAAGCATGTTACATGCATTCAACCATTTAATTGCTTCATAAGAGGAAAAAAAAACCTAGTATTTACAAATGAGGAGAACAAGATTTAGACATCTGAAACGACTGTTCAAGAATCACCCAGAAAGAGGAAGTTGTCTTTATCTGGAATAATGCTTGAGTTGTATGACTCCTAATAATTGTCTTCTCAATGTTATAATGTGCTACCTTTATATATTTAAAAAGTGTAGACATTTAAAAATAGGCCATGGACATTCAGTGATACATACATCATATAATGAATATGTGTCTTTTCTTCAATGAAGGAGTTTAAAAAATAAAAATATAGAAGTATAGAGAAAATGGTGGTGTAAAATAGTAATCTAAACATAGCAACAGAGTGGTTTTTTTTTTTTTTACCATAAAAGGCATTACAATCATTGCAAAAGAAGAAAATGAGTAATATCACCAAATAATGGAAAGGCTTAGGAAACGGAGGTACCAGGAAGCAGATTAGATATAGGAGGGAAGGAGGGGAATGGCCAATATTTCTAAGTAAGGGAATTGATCCATAGCAATTCTGGAAAGTGCATCTATACTTTTTTATAGATTATGATACACATATAAAATAAAAATATTCATAAGGCCTTTAGGGCAGCTGGCAAGTACCTATCATATTTGATCAAATATATAATAATTTTCTTTATACTTAGTAACTATAAAAAATGCAAAGTGTTAGGTAGAACACTAAATACTAAATATCCACAAAATTTTCAAAAATATGATTTATTTCCTGGTGGTTATAGGGATTGAAATTAGGGCTACAAGCATACTAGGTAAGAACTTCACTACTGAGCTAAATCCTTAGCCACAAAATATGTTAATTTTTAATGAGAACAAGCTTGCTACTCGGAAGAGCACTTATTATATAAAGTATTCTATATAGTACTTTTCATTAAAAAGTTTCATGAAATTCTTTTTAAAAATGTAAAGAATTAGGGGAAATACTGACTTAATAACTTGTTCTTTGATGCTTTTAAACAATTTTTTAAAGAATATTTTAAATTAAAAATATTTATTTCAACTCGTTTATTTGCTTCTTGGTCCAAATTACATAATGCGCCATTATTAGAAAAAAAAATTCTCTACTAGATTAAAGCTATATCTTTTATTAAAATGGTAACATAATATCTTCCTTTATGTTAACAAACTAAATGTTAGTTGACTATCATAGTTTGAACAAAATTTACTTCTACCATTAGCATATCTCACGGAACTAGATAAAAACCTTCCTAAAATTGATTTGAAAACAAGAGACCTAGAATACCAAAATCAATTCTGAGCAAAAAGACAGGGGCATCATAATCCCTGACTTGAAGTTATACTACAAGTTACTGTGATTAAGTCATAGTAGGACTGGAAAAAACAACAGATCAATTTTATGTTGATTGTGATTTCAGAAGGGGTCTTACTTATATCACAGCTGTCTGTATAATAAATACTTGGTCTCAGAACTTAAAAAATGCTTTAGTTTTGCTACTGTGGAATATTTCTTTCAATGACCTCATTTCATTTGTGCTCTACTGGTAGTTGTATCTATTTTGCCTGTTTATTTTAGCTGAATGCATGTATCTTATCTTCTATATCTATGACAGTTTTTCAGGACTACTGAAATGTACCACCAACTTAGATGGTTTATCCCTTCCCCATATTTCTAGAGGTGAGAAGTCCAACATAAAGGTGTCAGCAGGGCCACACTGGCTCTGAACTTTAGGGAAGACTTCTTGCTTGCCTGTTCTAACTTGCAACCAGCCTTGGAGTTCCTTAGCTTAGGGCTTCTTCACTCTATTGTTATAAAATAAAACTTTTTTTCCTGTGTGTATGTGTGTGAGTGTGTGTGTGTGTGTGTGTGTGTGTGTGTGTGTCTGACTATCTGTCTGTCTGTTTGTCTTCTTTCTTCTTATAAAAGCATCAGACCTTGTATTTAGGGTTCAGCCAAATCTAGTACAACCTCAACTTCATTCATCAGCAAAGACTGTATCTCTAGCTAAAGTCACATACAGGGGGACCTGTGGTAGTTCTTCAATAATGAACATTACCAAACATTTTAGCATCCAAAGATATATCAACATCAACCTTTATTATATTTTAATTGGTAAATTTTCCCAGTATTTACCAATTAAAAAAAGAAAGGTTTTGTGAAGGCATAAGAACAATTTTTAAAACCAATACCACCTTAAGCTGAAGGTCACTTCTAGAATATTCCTTTTTTATGTTATTGAATATTAGTTTTTACAACGTCAATACCTTTGATTATGCATATTCTCCCATGTAAAGTTGATTTATGAATAAATATCAGAGGATGAATAGTTACTTATTTCACTGTACAAAAGTGAACATAGAGAATTTTATCATGTATTAAAGAACAAACTAAATTAAATTATCAATCTATTTTTTCATTCATGAAAAATAGTGTAATAGGCCTGAGTGTAAGGTTTACTTTGGAACCTCCTGTCCGTAGTTCAATAGCTCAAATTCATGATACTCTGGAGGCTTGCAGGTTTATTGTAAAGTTTACTGTATCTATGTGCTTCGTGTCAAAATGATGAGCACACCACAAAATAAACTTAGTGGGTCCTAATAAAAGTCATCTTATGAACAGATGTTAACTTAGAAGTACAATTAGTACATATTTTAATATTACACTGAAAAGAGTGTTTTACTTAATTCAAAACAACTTTGCCTCAGATTATCCAAGTAACTACTTTCTGCTTTATATCTGTATTTAAAGCTGTATTTCATCAAAGGAAAAAGTATGTGTATATGGATATGTATATATATATATATATATATATATATATATATATGTGTGTGTGTGTGTGTGTGTGGGTATGTACATATTCTTTCTGATTTTCTAAATTCCTGTTCTAACAACAGCAGTCTACTTTCAGAAAACTAATGTTTTTACTACTTCTTTGTTGAAATACTAATAACACCTAATTATTCAAATTAAGACTTTTAATATTAACCTATTTTGTTCTGCTTTCAAAAAGTTTCTCACCGAGTCTGTTTGGATTTCATAATGGTGGCCTTTTCCCTTATTTTGCTTTGGGTATAAAGATTAGGCTTTCCACACAAATGTTTTAAAATCCTTGACAGCAAGCCCCGAGACCTATACAACCACTGAGCCTCTCGTGTCTTGTATGGCTGGTACAGAGTAGGCGGCAGGCACATGTTTCTGACTGAAGGAGCGACACACTGGCAAGGTGACAATGGAATTTTTGCCTGTTGCTACAAAGCACCTTCTTAATTCTGTGAGTGTGGAGTTGGGGTGGAGATTATCTTCTCAGGCATCTCTAGACTTGTTCTGAGATGCCCTTGGCATGAGGACAGAAGCACCCAGGATAGTACTATGAGTTTTTTAAGTAAAAATAATTTTTACTTCAATTGGAGTCCAGGTAAAGAATCAAATGAGGTGACTGGGGAAGAATGATTAAAGAAGAATGATTTAGAAAGGAATGGAGAGTTGAGAGAACACAACAAGGAACCCCTTGCTTTTGGGTATAAAAAAACCAACGCAGTAAAAAAATAAATTAATTAATAAAAAAAGAGAACACAGACAGGATTGTGGCTGCCAGGGAGTGGGCTGTTATCACCTCTGGCTTCACGGGGCAGGTCAAAAGGTGGTTACAGAGCCTGAGCACACTTTCCATGAGGAACAGCAGTCCATGTCTGCAGACTGCAGCCCTACTCTCCAGCTCTCTGCATCTGGGTCCTGTAGATGTCTCTGCTGGTCAGACCCACCCAGAAGATGGTGGAAAATGCCACTAACGAAATCACAAAACCGAGCAGAAAGAGGAAGAAAGTGGATTTCATGGGACAAACCATGCATATTCGGCAGGTTTTTCTTTTGTTTGTGATTTGAAATATAAACAGATATCAAGGATACAGAAAACTTCTTCAGCACACTCTGAAAGATATTTACTTATGAGTACAGCACAGGTTGAAACTAATGCTAAGACCTTCTCATCTAAAACACCTAAAATTGGTATTCCCGCCCATCCTCCCATTGTTTTTTTTTAATTTTTTTTTTATTTTAAAGAGAATAAAACCAAACAAGATAAAACAGAATAGAGCCAATCAAAACAAAACAGTGAAGGCAATACAGGACTTCAAATCAAGATAATAGGACACCAACCATGGCTACCATAATTGTTTTCATAGAGCCTATTTTGTGCCAAGTACTGTGTGACTCTTGCAGAGATAGGCAGGTCTTCTGGCCCTGTGCAGCTCCCATATTAGAGAGGATGTGGACAGTCATAATTACACAGGTAAGCAAATGACTAGGTGAGAAGCTCACAGGGCCAACTAACATGGAAAAAAGGTACTAACTGTATAGGCCATTTCAGAAAATGAACAGGAATCTTCCCTGTGAAAAGAAAGCTAGAGCAAAAGCAGAAGCCAACTTACTTTCCTCAAACACTAGTTAGTGGCTTATAAAAATAATTTTATGGACCTAAAAAGACATTTTTAAATAAACAGGATACAACTGGTTGGAATGCATTTTACATGCTCAGCAAGAAAGAATCGTGTGAAACTCTTTCACTTGCATGTCCATGCTATGGGTCATAAATGTATGGTATTGAAGAGAACAAGAAACCAACAAGAAGCAAGCCACTGCTATGAACAGACACCAGGCATAGGCGGCCGCCACCTGGGAGACAGCCAGACCCTAGCCTTTTCCCGTGAGTCAGCACCATTCATAGACTGTGGCGGGAGAGAACAAGAAATCAACAAGAAGCAAGACCTCTCCCTGCAAACCAGCACCATGCACATGCACAAACCAGCCAGGAGACAGCCAGACCCCAGCCCCTTCCAACATGCAGGGTGGGAAACAAGAGCCCCCCCGCCCAAGCAACTTGCTGATCCTGAGAAACACAAGCTGCAATGATAGCTATTGAAGTGAAATGCAATTGGATGCTTGTGGTATTTGGTGTTTCACTGACTTTGTTGGCCCAGGGCCGGTGGTCTGATCATCTATTCAGAGGATCACAGTACACAGTATGGCATCTATGGGGGGATCGCCTTCTGAAGGCGGCAGCCATTGTTTAACTCCCTATTATCTTGTTTTGAAGTCCTGTATCATTTTCATTATTTGTTCTGTTGGGTTTAATTCTGTTTTGTTTCGTTTGATTTTGTTATATCTGATGGCATGGGCAGCTATTTCATTGATAGCAAGATATATTATAGTGGCCATTCTGGATTTATTGTTGTCTTGTTTTTAAGTCCTTTATTGCATTCATTCCTTTGTTTTTATTGGTTCTACTCTGTTCACTTTTGTTTGATTTCTACTATGTCTGAAGGTTCCTGTAGCTGTTTTGAAGACAAGAGGCATTATGTCAACCATTGTTGACTTCCTATTGTTTGAAGTCCTGTGTCACTTACACTGGTTTATTATGATTGGATTTGTCTTGTTTTATTTTGCTTGTTTTTACTCTCTGTAAAAGAAAAAAAGAAAGAATGTATTTTCTGCAGGTAGATTGTAATTTAATGCTGCAGTCTAATGTGACTTATCTTCCACTAATCCCCACTTCCAAAACTTCTGCTGTGCTCTCTGGAACCAATAGTAAATACATAGCCAACTCTCCCTTCTCAGTAACTTCTCTTCTGAACATCCCCTTTCTCTTTTGCTGAATGCAGTCTTCCCGATCCTGCTGTGCTCTTGGCAGAGCTCTGAGTGGGGTGCATTCTGTCGTGTCCTGCTTCCCCTGCGCGTGCCATCAGACTACAAGAAGGGAATGATTTGTGTCTTGTGTCCTGCCCAAATATATTCCATCCTTCTCATTCTAATATTCTAATAGTCCAGCTTTTCATATCCCGCATGTTGGGAATTAACCCCAAAATTTCACACTGAACTACTTTCCTTTTTTTAAGTTTATGCCAGCAATTGGTACTGACTGCCACCTTCCCTTGGATCATCTGCCACCCTTCCAGTCACCCTTCTTTTACTCCTGGTGACTTATTAGTTGCTTCTTCTCTGCTTGGTCACACTTAACTCTGGAACAGTTGTTGCTGAATAAGTATTTACTTAAAAGATCTTTCTAATACTTTGGTTTCTTAATTCCTTTGAATTTTTTTTAACTAGAGAAAAAAAGCAAAACAGAAAAAAGGGTAGAAATAATACAGAATTTAAAAAAAACAGCAGTAAGAGATCGCTAAGACCACCTAATTTGTCATTATCTGTGGTCTTACCACATTATAGTCATAAAAAACAGAAACACCTTCACAATTTTTATTTCAGTTTTTTGGCAATTATTGCTACCTCCTGCCCATTTAGCTTACTCATTGTCCTTCTACTCTAGTAACTCTGTACCTTCTCTGAGATCTTTAAATCTTTAACACCTTTTTTTCTAAATTAATCCTGCTCCTCTAATTCTAATTGCTGCGGTTATATAGCTTAGATTTCATAGCCAATAATTAAAATCACTTGGGTGTAAAAACATTTAACTTCCATGCATCCCTCTCCTTATCATCTCTTTGATTTCTGCTTGAGAAAGCAGGGTATTTTATTGATGATCACATATCTCAAGGGAGGCTTCAGAATCCTACTATAAAACCTTAGACTATATGTCCTTCTATGCTTTACAAGATTATTACAAATCACCTCCCTTTCCTCACACTGCAGCAGTCAACCTTCCTTCCTTCCTTCCTTCCTTCCTTCCTTCCTTCCTTCCTTCCTTCCTTCCTGTTAGCTAAGCCTTTCAAGGAGAAAATGGAGCAATACGGCAGGGTCTCTCGTGGTTTTATATGGTAAGATTTGGTGATTGCACCAGCACCCTGGCCCTGTTCTCTCATTACAGTAGGCAAGGTCTTCTGTTCTCTACTCACATCACGTGTCACCCGTCACTTATTCCTGATCCCATCCCAGTGTCCTCACAACATCATCCTGCTCCTTCTCCAAGTCACATCAGTCAGATGAGGAAGATCCTTCTCATCAAGGCAGACTTAATACCAGAAAATGGACTCCTTGGCGCTTCTGGTCTTTTTAATGACAGAGTTTGAAAACTGTAACAATTCAATCCCTCCACTAAATAATTTTACATTCTTTATGCAATACTCAGCAATAGAATTTCCATCTCTTTCCCTATTCTAATACTACTGCTATCAAAAATGCTACATTTCCAAAGTCCCTGAGGCATCTCTGTGAAGTCTCATCTTATCGGATGTCTTAAAGTGTTCAATATAAATGCTCCCTTTCCTCCAAATCTTTTCTTCCCTTGGTTACTAAATACCACACTCTAGTGTTTCTCTTCTTACATCACTCTTGTTCATTTACAGTTTCCTCTGCTATTTTTTTCTCCTTGCCTTAATTTCTAAATAGGCAGAATTGTTTCTTCTACCTATGCTTTGGTATTGGCAACATATTCTTGTTATTGATTTTAAATACAATCCACATGATGAGTTACACAGTTTAAATCTTTACCCTGGACTACACTCCTGATCTACAGACTTAAATTTCTAACTCACCACTTAATCTATCGGCCAGGTTATCCATCTTAGAATAGTCAGAACAGAACTCTTAATTCTTCCTCCTCAACCCAAACTTGTTTTTCTCACAGTCAGACCCATCTCAGTAAAACTGATTTTCATCTATTTAATTCCTTAAACTCCAAATCTAGGAACTGTGCTTGTGTTCCCTTTTTTCTTCAGTGTCAAATGTTGTGTATTAGCAAATATTTTCTCTAATTTCCAAACGTCCCATTCTTTGCATCCAGAAGAATGATAGCTCAGTGATTAAAGTTTTCATCTTCTCTAAGGTGAGCTATTTCAGGTTATCTGGTTCCTGGTTTTCTGCTTCCATCTTGAAAGTTAGTTAGTTTTCAACTCTTATAAATATGTCACTTACTACTTAATCTAATGGTTTTTGATTGAATTTAAAATAAACGTTAAATGCTTTTCCTGGCCTGTGGATGCCACCTCATTTGGTCTCCTTCACCTCTTACTATTCCTGCTTCAATCACTAAATTTCCATCATTTTGACTTGTGAGTTTAAGGCCAGCCTGGGCTACAAAGTGAGTTCAAGGCCAGCCTGAACTCCATAGCAAAACTGTGTCTCAAAAAGACAAGAAAAAAAAAAAGATATATATCAAACAGGCAGAAAATGTCTTATTCTCTCTTTTTTCACTTTGTTCTTCTCTTTCCTTTATTCTCCATAGTTTTCTCTTGGATTAATTGCATCAAGATTGACTCAAATTACTTATAAAGTATTTAATTCTACATTTCTATCTCAAAGCTTGGATGAATGAAACCCTGGCTGAAACTTTAAGTAATTCAATTTAAGAAATTCTATATTGTGATATATTTCTGTGATGCATTAACATACTTATATTCAAAAATCAGTGATTGAATTACAGAGGCTAAATGAGCCATATAGTAAATGTAATCATTCTCACAGGAATCAGTGTTATTTATAAATGTTCTTACGTTAATGTTGTAGCTCAGTGACAAACACTAAATGAATTTGAGAAAGGCTGGCATAGTGGTACTCAGGAGGCTGAGGCTAGAAGGTTTCTGTGATTTCAAGGCCAGCCTAAACTACATAGCAAGACTCTGTCTCAAAAAACAAACAAAACTTTACTTAGAGATTATTGTACCCAAAGACAAAAACAGAATGCAGGTAGAGAGTTTTGTTCTCTGCATCACTGGGCTCAGTATGCTGTCTGAACTGAATTAGGTACCTCGAGGTTTGAACTCAGCTGATATTAAGTTAATGACTCTTTAAACTGAGAAGCATGCTTTCTGCTGCACACACATAATCCTGTGCTTTATCATCATTGTAATATGGAACTATGTGGGATTATTAAATATTTTTTTTGGCTCGCAGTGTACCTTTTAAAACAGTTTACTAAAATGTCTTAAGACCCACTAACATTCACAACAGCATTTTGAGGTGGGTGGGGTTTTCTTCCTTAATTTTCCTTATCTTTCTATCTTCGATAAGGTACACATTTTCCACAGACTTGAAAGGTACATTTATGAATATTTATGCATTTAATACCCCTACAAGAAGTCTGGCAATAAAATAAGGTGTTAGGTGTATAATTATCTCCATTTTTAGATTTAGGCATGAGTAACCTGAATAATCAGCAAAGCGTGTCTGAAATATTTGAAGAGGTGATAGTAGCAGCTACTGAGGAGAAGGAACTCCAGTCCTCAATGTCTGTGTGTGGCTGAATGAGGTTAGGGTGATGGGGGAATTGTGGGTCTATATATAGCCAGGCAAGCATGTTCCCCTCCTCTTTCTGCTCAGAAAGGCAGGTGCTGCAGCCCCAAGGGAGGGCTTCAAGACCGAAGAGAAACCAGCCAGTAGGAAATGACATCTGAGAAACTTTATATTTATTTGCAAATTCTTCTTCGCTTTCCTCATCCAACTAGAGAACAAAGATCACCTCACTTTTTTAGACAAGCAATCTTTCTGAAACTTGCAAATGGAAATGAGTTGTAGAAGCCAAAGGAGTCAGAGTTTCTGCAGGTAATACCTCCCAGGGACAAGGTTATGAGGTATAATATTTTAATATGGGGATATTTTCAATGTGATAAGAAGCACAAAGATTCATGAAAATTTATTATATTTGAAAAGCACATGACATAAACAATGATAAAGAAATAACATGGATTAATTAGAAATGCACTTGACTTGGAGGTATGAAATTTGGCTGCCTCTTCTTAAACCCTGAACTAGTTCTAGGTACATAACCTGCAGCTCTTCTTTATCTGCAAAATGAGTTGCTACCTGCCCAGACCAAAGATCTGCTCATGCCTCCAATATGGCCTGGCAAGTACCCTTGTGCAACCCATTTAATCTGTCTCTATTTCTTCCTTTGTAAAATGGGAACAATATCTTCCTTGAGTGCCTTGTACAATTATTGCATATTTAAAAGGCATTATGCATTAAAAAACCTTTAAAAAATAGAAAGCCAATTAAATATAAGTTGTTTAAAAATTTGAGTGAGATAGCTAATTATTCAGAGAAGCTGAGGCAATGATCATGATTGGTAAGACAGTCACCACAGGGAGTCATCGTTTGGAAATTCATCACATGGAATACCAGTAGCATTTTATTGTGGAGGTTACAGCCACTCCCACATCAACTTATCCATAGTATTTTCTAACTTGTAATTTATTCTACTGTATAGTCCTTCACTTAAATTTCAATTTCCTGTTAAAATATCCATTCATTCATTTTTAAGTAAATATAGATTCAGTGTTTTTTTGTGTATGTTCAACCTGTTCTCAAATGAGGGTCCCTGTTATAATTCTCAAATGAGGATCCCTGTTATAATTTCATTTTCATAAATTTTTTCTTCAATTTATTTTTAATTTTATTTGAATTCCTTATATGTCTTTCTTGTATCCTATTTAGTGAATGAGAAACTATTTATTGAGTACCACTGAAAGGCTAGGATAGAGTCATTAGAGATTTTCTTTTCCAGTCACCGAGATGAGCGAGGAAATTCTGATTTGGAGTAAAGCATATCAGTTTTTGACAGAGGTGTATTTCAGGTATAACAGGCACAAGGTGTAGTCAGCCCAGTCAAGCAGATGGAGAGAAGATCCTTGAAGGAATAGATGTCCCGGCTGGAAAGATGACTAGGATGTGACCAAAAAAACATGTCAAGAAAAGTTTACAAGATTATTACAGATCAAGTAACAATATTACTTTATTACAAGTAACAATAAAGAAGAGTGTATTTTCTGCATAGGAACTACAAGTGGATTGGTTCAGTTGGGGAAAAAATAGATTCTGTGTGGGTATGAGTTTCTGGGAAAGGAAAAGGCCAGGCAGGACCCAAATCTTGCATGCCAAGATAGAAAAGTTTACGAAGGTTATGACAAATCATTAAAGGAGTCATGCTAATTAAGTGAATATTCCGAAAGGTTGCTAGACAGCTATGTACAGAATGGCTTTGCTTGGAGAATTGAACACAGTAACACTAGTTGTGTTGAAATTGAATTTTCTTGTGTGACAGCCACTATCTAGAACTAAAGAAAACCTCAGTATAAGAAATTAAGGTGAAGAGCTATCTTTTCAAATGGACAAGGACATCTTCTGGGGTATAGAAATCTGTTTCCAAGTGTAAATGTTGTCTTCTTGGCAATCATGATATTGAAAAATCTATTTTAATATATTCAAACATTTCAGTCAGGATTGGTATGTGAAAATTTGTGCCAAGCACATTGCCTAAAGCAAATACAGGCAGAAACAGAACTTGATCACATGGGAGAGGTTTTCAGGATTGGTCTGTCCCCTTCTTACCTTGGCAAATGGCTTCAGGAGTAAGTGGAAAGGTGTTGCTGTTTTCTAAGAGGTAATTAATGTCATACTGGTCCAAGAAAATGGCAGAGAAGATGAGAGTGATATAGGGGAATGAAACTCCCAACCTACTATGTCCAGTACGAGCCCATGTTCTCTAAAACTGAACAATGAATTTTAGGAACAATGGAGGTAAGAGCAGAATATATTTATTGAGAGAAAGAAAGCTTCTGTCTGAGAGAGACAGAAGGGTTCCCGGTGTATTGCAAAGGACTCTGTCTTTTCCAGGGACTTTTATAGAGTAAAACCATGAGTTCAAGGTGGGGAAAGACTGGGAACTCACAAGGCAGATGGGCATAAGGTGGGACATAACTTAGTTAGCCAATAAGATCAATAGTTCAGGTAAAATTGATTTCATTAGGGAGAAATGGGGAAGTGAGTCACGTAGTAGAAAGCGGGCATTCTTACAGAGCAGTGTTCCTAGGGGGATGGGAACTGTTTAGGGTATCAATCCTCAGGATATGGGTGCATTTGTCTGGCCTTTTGTCTTGAGGCCTGGCCCACAGCAGGAGGCATTAGCGTCTCTGGCAGTTGCCAGGTGTCTGCACTGGCCCTATTGAGGACCTAACCCTATCTCACTGGCTATAATATTTCCGACTAACAGCTGCCTGCAAGAGGAGGGAAAGAGTGATCACAAAGAAAAATCACATGGAATTAGAAAAACAAAACAAAGCAAAACAAAAACAAATTCAAGTTCCCAGGCTATTTTCTAATAGCCATATTTAGTCTATTTAACTTCTCTGTACCTTATTGTCTTTACATGTAAAGTAGGAAGCATCGGACTTATAGATGGTTTAGTGATCACGTGAGATCAATGGTAAACATATACATGTCATGCTCAGGTCTCTGAATTGAAGTTATTGGTTTTGTGGTAGTAGAGGAGAAACATGCTGCTGTGATTTTCCTTTCATGTCTGCTTCTTTCCTAGTATAGATTCTCTCCCTTTTTATTTATTCTTGTTTCTTTTTTATCCCAAATTGTGTGGGATGTCACAACTAAATGACATAATCATGTTACTCTTTTAATTGCTAGGAAGTTGCTCTTCAGCCATGAAATTCTTATAAATCAATCTTTTCATCTCCATAACCTTGTCTTGAATATAATTTATATGTTTCATTGAAATTTACATAATATACCAAAGTTGGATTTCACACCATTTATACTTTTGAATTAGTAGTTTATTTATTTCTAATGTTCATTAGCAATATCTTCTGCAAAGATTTTACCCTTCATTTCTTGGCTTTCTCAAAATTTAGAAATGCCTTAGCTTTTTTGTGGTTATTGTTGTTTCAGAATAGCTGCTAACATCACATATTCTCCATGTGATAGAATGAATTCCCAATTGTACCACTGGAAAATTAAGAAAATAAGTAGTAACAGGAAACAAGATAACCTATCATTGATTATTTTTACATACATAAAAATACATAGGTGCACTTCAAATGTATTTACTGTATTTGTGACAAGACTTATCACGATCATAGAGAAAGAAACTCCTTTGATCGAGGACATATATTCTCCCAAATTCTGCCATGTATATGCCTAGGATCTTTTCCAGAAGTTTCCTGTTTGATCCTGCTGTTCTCTCTCCTAGTACAGAAATAATACCCAGGTTGATGCCAGGGGTGATACTTTATAGTAATTTTTTTCCCAACCATTGCAAAATTAAAATGAGAAGAAAATTTCAAAGCCAGAACTTTATATTGGAAAAATCTTTTGCATGAAATTGGGGTTCCAACTGGTATTCTTTAGCTTTAAAAAAAAAAAAATTGAAAGCAGTCATTTTCATTAACTGAATAGATTACAAAGGTATCTTAAGTGGACACCATAATTCATCCTTCCAGAAGCTTGTTGATTTGACCTTCCCTGTGGCAAGCATTTCCACCTTCCCCAGCATGGGTGGTCTTTTCTTCATTCTACCTCTGGAGAAGATAACTTAAAAGACCATAGGAAATGGTTTCCTTCTTAGGCATTTTCCAGAAGCACAGATCTTAGGTCCTTTATGCAGATGACACCATATTTAAAAGATCCATTTTTCTATGTCTTATTTATCTTTTCTCATGTTGATTTCCTTAAAGAGGAAAGTATACTTTATTTGATACCTACTATTTTCACATTAAGGTCATACCTCAGCATCTAATTAATAATTTTAATCATAGCATTTTAAAAACTATAAAGGAGGAAGAGTGAGCAGTGAAAAACAAATCCACTTTTGAGAAGAAAAATCATCTATAGTGCCAGAGGAAGGTCTGCTTAAAGTCCCTAAAATAGTATGTGACTTCACTGATCCTCATTTTCTCCATCTATAAACTGAGGCTAGTGATACCTTTCAGCAATCAGTGCCCCCTGCTTTTCTAAGAATATTGTAGTCACTGATTCACACAACCCTATGAAGTAGCTACTTTTACTATCACCATCTGTCAGATGGGGAAACAGCCCTTGGGCAGGTAAGAACTTGATCCAAAATCACACAGTGACAAACGATAAAGCTGGGATTTGAACCCACTTAATCCAGCTCCACAGCTACACTTTCCACAGCTGCCTTCTGCTGTCCCCCTAGAAAACTGACCCTGGTCATTAAGATGACAGAAGCTTTATTATTTACCCCTGGGTCAATCACCCATCAGTCCATTTATGATGTGTCAGCTATTCCTCTAAGCAGAATGGCTACTTCCAGGAGTAAATGAAGAGGGAAAAAAAAAAGATAACCCTAGTGATGCTTATGTTTTAGTAGGAGGGAGAAAAATAATCTAAATCTGTATGTGATAAAAAGAGCTATGAAGAAAAATAACTTTCAAAAAAGAGTACTGAGAGATGGGGGTGGTTCTTATTTAAATGGCTTATTATTGAAAGCTCTCCTGATAGGATAGTGTTGGACTAGAAACAGGAACAAAAGGAGTGAATCTTTTGGGGACAATTATGAAAATTACATGAACTAATTACATAAAACTGACTATAAATAGGAACTATTGCCAGGGATTTAGCTCAGCGGCTTAAGCACTGCAAGGTCGTGAGTTCGATCCCTGGTACCAATAAATAAATAAATAAATAGGAACTATTTAATTGTACTTTCTTCTCAAGAAAGGAAAATTGGGCCCTGATAGAAGATTAAAATCTTGACAGAAACTTTTAAGTCAAAATAATATGAAACTGAATATGATCCCCTGAGCACTCACATTTACAAAAGCGAATACACTGTAATCTGAGATGAGCTCTCTCTCTCTCTCTCTCTCTCTCTCTCTCTCTCTCTCTCTGTGTGTGTGTGTGTGTGTGTGTGTAAGAAAGGCAAAGTAAAAGGGTAGGGCTGAAGTCGGAAGGGACATTCAAAGTTTTAAGCAGAAAGTGCTAACTGATTTTTGTGCATTTCAGATTATAAACCACCTAATGTACTAATAAATAATGTTTCTAGCAGGTTAGATTTCAAAGCTTTGTAGACTGTAGGATGAATATTTGACTGCTTTTGGATTTCACCCAGCTTGACTAATAAAGGTATATATATCATTCAACTTACAAATCAATAAATCACAAGAACAATACACTTATGCTTTAAATGGTACAATTATTATGAAAATTCTATGCAGAGAAACTGAGGTTTCTTTTGATAAAATTATGTGGAAATTACTGCTTTATATTACTAACTGGAGAATAACTATAAAACTATAATAGATTTGAACTTCCTTTTATGATATACAACTATAAATATGACATCAAGCTAATTAATGTAGATCCATGCAGTACATACAATGTGATTTCACTTCATGGTTTTAGTATTAGTATTAAATTTAAGAGAAATTTATATAAATGTCCACCTGAAATTTCATACACACTGCAGGTTCAGGGGTTTAAAAATAGTAATTACTTTGGGGTTTTGGCACAGGCAGGTGAATGGAACAGGTTAATGTGACTTTACATTGCTATTTTATAAGACCAATGCAGCCACTTACTGCTAGTCATGCCAATCGTATTTAATTCAACTATGCAGTTGAAAGATACATGCAGGGGGCATGTGAGTAACAGACACATTTTTACTCAAATAGCAAAAAAGCTCTCTGTAGGAGAATGTAATAGTGGAAACTCTAATCCAGTAGACTACTCACTGTTCCCCCATCTCTGGACTTGATCAGGATTCTGGCTTCCCCAGTGGATGTTCCTGCCAGGGACATGATGCTCACAACACACTCTGAGAAGTTCTTTCCTCCACCCAACATGCCAGCCTCACTTTTGCAACCCTTTGCCTTTATGCACTCTAATTCAAGCAAATACACTCCTGTAAATTGCTACTGAAATTGTTTTACCTAAGAAAGGAATTCCCCAAGTTTAAAGACACAATACAAACAATATTTCAGTTGCTTAGAAACCCCATTAGTCTGAGTTTATGTCTAGAAACCCTTTTAGTCTGACTTTATGTCATAGTCCTTCAAAATAGATCAAATTAGGACTGTGAAACAGTGTCAGAAAGAATGGCAAGATCTCTTTTCAGTGACCCAAATCACCATTCTTCATCTCTGCCATGAAATTCTACATAAAAATCCCAGGACACTTCTTTTGAAAGAGAAACCTTTATCACAAAACAGCATTCTGCAATTTCATAAAATATTTTTCCTGAATTATAGTATTATTTTGCTTAATAATTTAATAATAAAAATCAAATATTAATAATCTTAAAAAACATAACTTATCTCAGAATATATCTGGACATATCTATAGCCAAAAGATTAAATTACATGACTTTAAAGTGACACTTTTTTTTTTTTCAATAGCAGAAAAAGCATAGTAGCTGTCCTGGTTTATTTTAATATACACTCAGGGGCAACGTGCTCAGGACCCCCTTTTGTCTCTTTTCAGATGGAAGATTTTCCTCAATAAATATATTCTATTCTTCACCTCTGTTGTTCCTAAAATTCATTCTTCGATTTTAGAGAACACGAACTCGCGGACATAGTAGGTTGGGCACCTATATCATTTGGAGGTCATACACCAAGATCGATGGATAGAGGTGAGAATTTGCTTTTGTCTCATAGACTCTGGATTAGGACTCATTTAGGAAACAAATTTTTATGCTTCAAATTTTGCTTTGTCTTTGCCAGTTATTTATAACTCGCGATAATTGCTTGTTATTTGCCCATTGTTTTTAACTGTTTTGTCTCATATAGTTTTATTAAAATACTGTGAATCTAACTTAAAACGTGAAATTTATAATGATTTTTTAATGGTATATTATTATTTTTTTCTTATACAAGTTAAATTTAAATTGGTTGCTAAAGTTACTGGTAGAGAAAAACATTAGAACATCTCTGACAGGCTTTAATGTAAACTTCTATAAAATGGTTCTTGTAAATGGAAATCTAGCTCAGACTTAAAATACACACGCCTAAAATAAAAAAAATACAAACGGGACTCCTTCCACCATTTAAGCAGCACTAGGCTGGCAGCCGGACTTAAGACTTGGAGGAGAGGTTTCATGGAGATAGAATGGCTCTGATCCTCCTCATATTCTAAGAGAAAATGTCAGGCCTTTTCTGCTTCAGTTTCCCACCTTTGACTTTACCTCTACTCATCACCCACTTTATACTTTCCTCATAGAGGCATGTAAAGTCAGAAAAAACTCTAGACTATCTTAGTTAAGTCCATAGAAAATGAGTGTTTCCCAACACTGAACAGGGAAGTCATCTTAGTTAAAGGACACATACCCCGTCTCCGGGTCAGATAAGACATTGGTTGGAATTGTGCCCATCCAGGAGAACACACATAAGAGCCATGTCCTGGCTCAGTGTTTTGGGCAAATCTCCTTTGGAGATTAAACCTGAGACACAGTGGGGAGAACTGGTTTCCATGTGACAGTGAAAGAAGCTTTTCCTGGAAGCAACATACACGTGGGACCTAAACACATTAGAATAAGGAGACTCTCCAGTCTCTCAAATCATGAAGTCATAGAGCAGTAGGTAATGATCTTGCTCAGGGTTTTTAATTATCCTTTATAGAATTTTGACTCTGCCAGCTAATTAATCACTCTTATAGCAGCTGCCACCTTCAAAAGCAGAGGACAGGTTTCCTGGGCATCTGTTTGGCGAATCCTCATTGAAGCCAGTGGCCAATGGAGTCGATGAAAAGTTGACCAGAAAGAAAGCTGGATTCCTTTCTGGAGACTGATCTCTGGTTATCTGAGCCCAGAGAAACTGAGAAGTGAGGGTTTCTGGCCAGGTCAACTCTCTGGTAGATACCCAAAAGTTCCTCAGTGAACATTTGCTCATGATCACTGATAATCTCCGCTTTTCTATTATCCTTATTTCTAAACTTTTCAGTGGATTTTCAAAATCACTTAGACTACCTCCCCCCATCTTTAGAGATAAGAGTGAGGTAATTTTCTACAGTTTATACTACCTGCTATGTAATAAGAAAGGATTTGCATTTGAGACTTACTTATTTTTTCCTTAAGATTTTTTTTTATTTAAAGAGAAACAAAAGCATGTAAAGGGTAGAGATAATGCAGAATTCAAAAAAAAAAACCCAATAAGAAATCACTTGTTAATAAATTACATATTGTCCTCTTAGAAATAGTTGTTCAAGTTACAAAATTAAAGCATACAAAGTAGATAGTCAGACAGTGAGAGTGTAAACAGCTATGCATGCATGAATCTCTGCATGTATTTCTATCCTTTCTGTATTAGAAGGAAAAACAAAACTTAGCAAGACAAAAAAACAAATTCCTATAAAAACATGAAACCAAAAAAGTCATATAAAACCACAGTACAAGGTGATCTACAATGATTATTGTGTTGTTTCTTATTATCTTCAATAGAATGTCTGTAGCATCAGGCATAATTGAATACAGCAGTATAATTGAGTATAGCAATAAATAACAATATTAGTAAAAATAAAACATTGTAGACAGTATAAAACTTCAAAGGCAGGTAATAATCAAACCAGAGTGGATATTCTAGTGGGCCTTGTCATCTTAAGTGCAGTTGCCTATACTCTCAGACTTGATACTATCAATCATAACAGCTTTGAATAAAATCTATCAATACAAAACAGTGATCCAACAAACCAGATTCAATTATGATCAGTCATGGTAAAACAATGTAGGCTTTACAGAGCTTTAGATTAAGTTAATAGGAAATTAAGGATGATTACCACACTATATCCTGTTATTTTTGAGATTACAGTCTGTGCCCACAAATCTAGTACAGGTAGAATGACTGGAACAGAATATAATACATCTAAGCAGAGTAGTGTGAGCAGTATGGGTTTTAAATCCTGGTGCACTATTAACACTATAGTGTATCAAGGCCATCTATGTTAGAGATTCTAGTTATCCTTCTCTGCCTCATTTCTGCTATGCTATTTTTCTGCCTTTGTTTGTCTAGTTTTCTCTTTCATTCTGCTGCCTGCCCCACTCACTGAGGCCTTTCTGCCACTGTTCCTAAAATCCTGGTATTTTTTCTCTCTCTCTCTAGAATGTCCTTCAGCATTCTCTGCAGGGTTGGATTGGTGGTCACAAACTCCCCAGTTCCTCTTTGTCATGGAAGCATCTTGTTTCTCCATTAGTTTCTAGTGACAGTTTTGTAGGGTACATCAATTTGGACTGGAGGTTATTTTCTTTCAGGCCTTGGAATACTTCATTCCACACGCTTCTTAATCTGAAGGTCTGTGTCAAGAAGTCAGCCGTGATCCTGATGAGCTTACATTTATAGGTAATCTGTTTCTTTTCTCTGATGGCTTTTAATATTCTATTTTTATATTGAATTTCTGGTGTCTTGATTATTATATGTCTGGGTGTACCTCTGTTTTGGTTGTAGGTGGCTGGAGTTCTGTATGCCTCACATAACTGAATGTCATTTTCTTTTCTCATGCTTGGGAAGTTTTCCTTAATTATTTCCATGAATAGCCTTTGTAATTCACCTGTATGTATTTCTGCTTCTTTGTTCACATTTCTTATTCTTAAATTGTAGATTCTCTTGTCATCTTCTAGCCTTTGTATTGTTATTGCCTGTTTCCTTGTTGTTTTTAAGAGACCTTTCCTTTCATGATCACACATTGCAAACTTGCCTTCAAGTTTTGATAGTCTATCCTTAGTTTCTTTTAAGGCGTTTTGCCAGCTTTCAATGGAGTTTTTAATTTCCTAGTAATCTCTTTGAATTTGCTTCATGTATTCTATATTTTCTTTATATTCTTTCTCGAATGTTTCTCTCCTTTTTTTGTGTTCTTCCCTTCTTCCATCTATGTCTTCCTGAAAGATGCTTAACATTTCTTTTATTACTCTACTCATATCTTGCTTTACCTGATTTAATATTTCAGTTTTGAGCTCATCTACAAGGTTCTCAAGATAGCTCTTAATGTCTATTGTAGCCATGTCTGATGTTGTGTGTTTGCTACCCTCAGTCTCCCTTGTTTTTCCCTCTCCTGGATCAGTGCTCTCAGGGTTCTGGGCTGGGGGCCTCCTCCTGCCTCTCTCTCCTGTCATGGCCCTGGCTTCCTCCACACGGGTTACAGTGCAGGTCCCAGCCCCCTTACCTGTTGGCCATGTTTCCTCCAAAGCATGCTGGTGAGGGACCTCCACCTTCTCCTGGCTGCTCTTGTCACTGAGGTGTAAACAGCGGCTGCTTATGCCTGCCCTTCCCACCGGGCCAGCCAAACTTCAGGGGCCTTCACCCAGTTAGTGTGTGTTAGGCACAGGGAATTGATTTGGGATGGCTCATTGTGTCCTGGCCAGGGGTGTGGCCTAGTCCAAGCAAATCCCATGAACCTGCTCTGGGGAGGGAGCACCCAACTGAAGTCACTGTCGCTCCCAGTTCAGGGTCTTCCTGCCCGATTCCAACATGTCACCCATTTGGTTATGCCCTTCCCCTTGGCGGGGGTCTCATTCCCAGCACTGACTGTGGATTAATGAAGGTCCCTTCACTGGCTCCATTCTCCATTGGGCTCACCAACCCCAGACTTCAGCACTGCTGTGCTTCCTGTGAGTGGCAATGGGAACAAGTTTGGATGGCTGTGCCTGCCGGCGTGGATTCAAGCTTGCACAAACTTGGCGGGTCACTGTGAAAACACTGTATCCCATAATTTTTGGCTGTTTCAGTTGTAGTCCCAAAGTATTTGAGGAGTTTTTTTATGTTTTAATTTCTTCCTGTGTCACGAGGATCCATCTCTCTCTGTCTGGGTCTCTCCAGGGTGTTTTATTCTGGCATATGAGTTGTTTCTCCTGGGAGGCTTTGTATTTTATTGCTCACTGATTGGCCATCTTGTCTTCTCTTCCTCAATAAGATATTTTGTAGACCATGAAAAATTATCTCTGGGATCTCCTTAAGTTGTAGACTGTGTACCCAGAGGGTGGGCAAATTACCTTTCTGTGCTACACCTTGAGTCCCTCCATGGTCAGAGCTCTGGGGCTACTGGTTCTCCTCCCAGCTCAGGCCAGCAGCCCCTACTGAGAGGGCAGGCAAACTGCCTTTGTGTTGAAAGAGTTTTGCCCTAGAATAAACTACTATAGGGCCATGGTGGTGGTTTAACAGTCATGGCGGTAGTCTAATGTGGCAAAAGGCCAAAACAGAAAATCTACATATGTTAATTAAGAGTAAATAGGCTTTTTTTTTCTGTGTGCCTAGAAAGTTGATGTGCCTTTTTTAAAAGTAAAATGTGATTGCTAATTTGTAAATTTAACCTGTGAGCTTCAAATATATAAAAACTTAAATAAAGTATAGCCTTATCCTGTTACTAGAAAATGTTACCTAGCAATTAAGTAGGAGGTAAATGCCTGGAGACTCTTTTGCCCAGTACATGAGGCTGGGCTCCTCCAGTCAATTGTTCTACTTATCTCTAGATAAAAGATGCATCTTACTTACAACTCACCTTTTAAAACAAACAAACAAAATAGTTTATTACAAAGTTATGCTTCCTTCTTTAAGCATTCCTTATGGAGACAAAGTTCATGAGCTATGGGGAAGATAGGATTACACACCAGACTGAGGGTGGATAGGCTGGCCGAATTTTATCTTCCATGCTCTTCAGATAGTATCTTCCTTCCCTGGAGCAGAGTCAACCCAGGGATGCCTTGAAGATATTAACAAATAGGAATAATAAGGGCCACCTTATTATCTCCTTTTTGCATAGTCAGATAGCTCAATGTCAAAGTCTTTAGCACTACAGGGCTAAAGAGCTCAGTGGAATTTCCTGAGTTCAATTCCTTTTACAAAAGGATTCATAGTCTTACATATTACTTTTATATTACAGACATGGGCAACTCAATGCCAAAGCCCCTAACTCCTTTGGAATGTATTCTTAAGCACTGGAAGATGTTCAATCCTTCCATGTTGAAAAAAGAGTCAATTGGTATTTCTCTGCAAGAGTGTGTAGCCTACCTACCCCCTATAGCCAGAGTGGAATACAGAGGGAAGTATTAATTATGATGTTCCTTTGAAACTAAAATCATATTTTAAAAAAAGAGAAAAAAATTGTTAGACCTACAGTATGTTAAAGTTTTCTTTACATTAAAAGATAATTCTTATCTATGCTCCAGGTGTAATTATAATCCTTATGAGACCACTCCCTTTCCTAGGTCTCTTTCTCTCAGTGACTTAAAGCAAATTAAGCTAGAACTAGGAAAATTTTCAGATGACCCTGATAAGTACATTGATGTCTTTAGAGGACTTACTCAGATATATAAACTAGATTGGAAAGATGTATTATTACTCTTATATCAGACATTTACTGCTAGTGAGAGACAGGCAGCATTACAAGCTGCTATTGCCTTTGGAGATGAATATATTGTTACTTTTAGAAGACCAGAAGATAGACAGCCAAGGGAACCACTGATTCCCACTGGGATACAAGCAGTTCCTATCCAAGACCCCAAGTGGCCTGCCAATAATATAGGAGATTTGAACAGGAGACATTTTCAAGTGTGATTCTTGAAGGTCTAAAAATGACAAAAACCAAGCCTTCTAGTTATTTTAAATTTTCAGCTATTTCTCAAGAAAAAGATGAAAAAACTTCTTAGGTTGGCTATAAGAGGTAATAATAAAACATATGTCTATAGATCCTGATTCGATAGAGGGACAGATTTTGCTTAAAGACATGTTTATTATTCAGTCAACTCCAGACATTAGAAAAAAGCTACAAAAGATAGCCTTTTCTCCAGATAGTTCACTTGATACTTTAGTAAAAGTTGCCTCCCCAGTATTTTATAACTGTGATGAGAAGGAGATCAAGGAGAGAAAACAAAGAGACTGAAAAAAAAAAAAACTCACTGCTTTTGCTGCAGCCTTAAGAGAAACAGACCCTAAGTCTGATTCTTGGGGCTCCAAGAAGAGCTCAACCACAATTACCTGCTATCGCTGCCACAAGCCAGGTCACCTTAAGAGGGACTGCACTCAGAAGCCCCCTGGGCCATGCCCAGACTGTAAAGGTGACCACTGGAGGTTGGACTGCCCTCTAAGGCCAAGGCCCCAGGGTTCAGACCCATCCTATCGGTTGGTCCAGTAGGACTAAAGGGTCCCAGGACACTCACTGCTCTCTCCCTCTGGCCCGACAGTCATCTCCACAGAGGAGCCTCGGGTAATCATGACTATAGAGGGAAATGAAACCAGCCTATTGCTGGATACTGGCGCAAGCCTCTCGGTTCTTCTTTTCAATCCTGGTCTTCCTTCTAGTCACCACACCTCAGTGAAAGGAGTCACTGGGGAGGAGGTAATTCAGTACTCTTCACAACCCTTAGGCTGTAACTGGGATGGTTTAAAGTTCAGTTCCCCTCTTGGGAAGAGATACTTTATCATGTCTAAATACTCTGATATATGTGTACCCAGGTCAGGTCTTCTGCGTTCCCCTTGTGGAGACAGAAATAAATCCTGAAGTGTGGGCAACTAAAGGTAAAATAGGTAGGGCAATAAGAGCTGCCCCAACACAGATACACCTCAGAGATTCTACCTGAAGTTAAGAGAGGATTAATACCTATAATCGATAATTGAAGAGCACAGGGCTTACTTGAGCCCTGTAATAGTCCATGCAATACTCCAATCTTGGGAATTAAAAAACCCAATGGTACAGGACCTTAGGTTGATAAATGAGGCAGTAGTGCCCATTCACCTCGTGGTACTCAATCCATACACTCTGCTTTCTCTGATCCCAGAAGATGCCAGTTGGTTTTCAGTGTTAGATTTAAAAGATGCCTTCTTTTGTATTCCTTCACACACAGATTCTCAGTTTCTTTTTGCTTTTGAAAATCCACAGGACCAAGCATCTCAATTGACATGGACTGTGCTCCCCCAAGGGTTCAGAGATAGTCCACATCTTTTTAAACAAGTGCTTTCCCATGACTTGGCATGTTTTGAGTTTTCCCAGGTCATAATCTTGCAATATGAAATGACATACTGTTATGTGCCCCCTCAGAAGAGCTCTATAGCTAAGGCACATGTGCTCTGCTAAACTTTCTAGCAGACAGAGGTTACAAGGTCTCTAAACCTAAGGCACAACTTTACTGTCTTGAGGTAAGATATTTAAGCCTTATTATATCCAAAGGGACCCGAAGGCTAGAAAAAAAAAGAAACCCATTCTCTCCTTCCCACAGCCCAAAACTCTAAAACAGGAGTTACAGGATTTACACGCTTTTGCAGCCTTTGGATACCTGGATATGGGGAAATTGCATGACCCCTCTATCAACTTATAATAGAGACCCCAAAAGGCAGATACCCATATTTTATGCTGGGGACCTGATTCACAAGCAGCTTTCCAGAAGCTTAAACAAGCACTGCTGAGTGCCCCTGCCCTGAGTCTACCCACAGGGTACCATTTCAATTTATATGTAGATGAGAGGCCAGGCATGGCTTTGGGAGCGCTCACACAAGATCAAGGACCTGCTCAATATCCTATAGGGTATCTGAGCCATGAGTTAGATATTGTAGCTAAGGGATGGCCTGCTTGCCTCAGAGCCCTGCCAGCCATGCCTCTCTTATTGCCAGAGGCAACCAAGCTGACTTTAGGCAAAGATCTCATTGTATATACACCTTACAATGTGGCAAAACTCCTTTCTTCTAAGGAAAGTCTATGGCTGTCTGATAACAAACTTCTTAAATACCAGGCTCTACTTCTAGAAGGATCAGCCATTCAAATAAAGACATGTTCTCCTTAAATTCCGCCACCTTCTTGCAAGAACAGGAGGAAAAAATTGAGATTGATAAACCTGACTGTGAACAGGTAATGCTTCATACAAATGCAGCTAGAAAAGACTTATTAGACACCTCACTTACTGATACAGATTTAACCCTCTTCTGTGGTGGCAGCTCCTTCAGGGAAAATGGAAAAAGAAAGGCAGGATATGCAGTGGTAACTTTACAACATACTCTGGAAAGTGCCTCATTTACACCTGGGACAGGTGTAAATGCTCAGCTAGCAGAGCTCATAGCTTTGACCAGAACCTTACAACTCAGTAAGGGACAAAAGGTCAATATTTATACTGATTCTAAGCATGCTTTCCTAGTACTACATGCTAATGCAGCCATATAGAAAAATTACCTAATAGCCAATAAATCTCCTATAAAATATAAGGAGATAAATGATCTTTTATTATAGGCTGTCCTTCAAAATCAGATGGCATTAGATGTTCTAACAGCAGCACAAGGGAATCACTTGTGCAATTGTAAAAACTAAATGCTGTGATTCTTCTGCTAATGTCTCAGTAGCTACTCAAGATATTAGATAGCAAATTAACAGCATGTCAGACTCTGAGGTTCCCTGGACTTTGTCTTTCTCCTCCTCATGGGAAGCTATTACTAGTTCCTCTTGAAATCTTTTTTAACTATACTCATAATTGTCTTATTAATTCTACTCTTTGGCCCATGCATACTTAACTGTTTCTTTGGTTTTGTCTCCTCCAGACTTAAAGCTGTACGTGTACCCAAGATAAAAATACCTGGTGTCTAGAGGGCTTCTAGACAGGATCTCTGTGGAAGTACCTCTGACTGCCCTTCAAATTCTGCGACCCTGTTCAGCCTGAAGCAGCTAGAGCAGTCTTCTCCCCCTTTCCCCTCCTGGCAGTTTGGGTTACTTCTTCAGAGGGGAGAATGTTACAGGCAGCTGAGCCAGTTAGAAATATTATAGGCAGTCAGACAGGGCTAGGCCCTCGAAGAAGCTGGCACAGAGGACCAGATGTTTGATGACCTTGGAGGAGACACACACACCACTTGCTGTAGGCCAGATCTCAAGACAAAGGATCAAACAAATGCATCTACATCCTGGGGACTGATATTAGTTCCTTCTTACCCAGGAGCCACTGTCCTCTAGGGTAAAGGTCACAACCCCAAGAATGCCTGCTTTCTGTGTGACTTGCTTTCCCATTTGTCCCTAATGTAATCAGTTTTACCTGAACTATTGATCTTATTGGCTAAGTTTAGTTATGTCCCACCTTATGCCCATGGGCTTTGTGAGTTCCCAATCTTCCCCCACCTTGGACCCATGGTCTTATTCTATAAAAATCCTTGAAAAAGACAAGAGTCAGGGGCAACCTGCTAGGGACCCCCTGCTGTCTCTCTTCAGACAGAAGCTTTCTCTCAATAAATATATTCTACTCTTCAAAAAATAAAATAAAATAAAATACTCAGTATGTTTGGCTTACAATATTTTTACAGTTCAATAACCAGGTAACATTTAAATACATTGTGACTTATCACCTGTACAAGATAAGAGTAATAGTGTTGTAACTATGGGAACAAATTTCAATCAAAACTACTGTTAAGACTCACACATTTCTATGAATGTATCACTGTATGTTCACACTCTTACTAGGTATGACATGACTTCATTATTAATAAAGCTGATTATTAAATATAAACAATGCTTGTAATGCACAAACCACATAATTCACACTAAACAGATGGATAGGTTCAATTTCAGAAAGTCACATTTCTGATTGTGTATCAACCCCTATAGGTCACTTACTCTTTGAAATCATATCTTAATCCTCAGAGGAAACTTACACATCCTATCATAGAACCTTAAAAGACACAATTGGTCACTCTAAAGAAGTGTTTTTTCCTTTATAGTAGTACCTTAAACCTAACAACTTGACTCTAAGCAAAATTTCTTCACCTCAGTGTATAGTCATTGTAAATTTTTGAGATATCCCCCTAATCCAATAAGCTTTTGACAAAATAAATAGTGGGCAAGTCTCTGAATTTCAGTGTCAAATAGGAGTGGTTTTGTTGTACTTTTGATTTCTGAATCACTACTAGATTCATTCCCAATCAGTTACTACATCAATTAGGTTTCATTCTCAAGTGACTACTATGTGTGAAAAAAGCAAAATTTCCAATACTCACTTGCAATCTATTTGAGTCATCTTGATATATAAAATATACATGAGAAAATATAATAAAGCATTAAGCAGAGTTAGGAAATCGGGAAAAGTCAAATTCATAGAGGTGCAAAAGTCAGTTGAGACTTCAAGATCACCTGTTTTCGACAGGTTGGCAATAAAACAAAGAGGCGAGAGAAAAAAAGTTTAAGAGGAGAAAACAGATTTGGAGAGGTGGCCTGACTGTGAATATTTTCCAGAAATGGCATGGATTGCCCTGATCAGAGTTTAATGGAAAAATCTATTGTTTGAGCGAGAGAAGACAGTAAAAGACATTGAAATTCTAGAAGTGAATGGATCTCAAATAGTGATCCTTGTTTTATAATTCTGTAAAGTTTTTGGTGAATATGTGAAAACTGTTGATGAGAAATCTTACGATGGTGAATTGGACTAGAGAAACGCAGAGATCTCAGGACTTCACTGTCAGGTAGATGTTCCTCCTAATTTCTAAATAACAATCATGGTGAGGAATTGGTTGCTCATAGAGAAATGAACTAGGAAAGTTATCAAAGTCAAAGGAAGATGTAATTATTCTGAAGTACAAATGACAGTCCACTGGAAGTATTAAACTAATTCTGAAGTTGATTGGGCTGGCCAGACAGCTATACTGCAATTCCACAGCTGTGCCCAGCTAAATCTTGCTGCCACACTCTGGATTGCAGCATTATTTTGTTTAAAATGCATGTCTTCTTACTATCACAATAGCAGCACTTGATATTTACAGAGTGTTTTATACTTAGGACTTTGTGAAATGGTTAACTTGGTTTTATAGGAGGAACCAGAGGGAAGTGTTTCATCAAGTCTTGTAAATTAGAATAAGACCAACTTTATTTGATACAAATTCTAGTCTTTGAGGGTCTTTAATACATCTGCCAGAAAGGACTATTGTGAACCTAAAGTCTTCAGAAACCTTAAAATATGGAGGTCAACTATGAAGTAATTCCTGAGAGCTGTTACAAGATAATTCCTGAGAATTCCTGATGAGTAACAGTAGCTACTCCTGTGTTTACATGGTAGATTAGAGATAAAGATTGACTTAATCATCTTTTCTGAATCTTTCTTGGAGGATTTATGAACTTCACACATTCCAGTCTTCCTATTATGTGTGGACCCAAAATTCACCTATTTCTTCCTGGGTCTCATTCTTAGGGAGAAAGAGATGGTTGAATGGTTTCTCAGCAGGTCTGAAATTTGGCATGAACATGTGTCGTTTGCACACAGATTCTGTTTTTTAGGCACAATGCCCAGCTTCATTTACATTTTTGTTTATTATTTCTTCAGCATTGCACATGCTCTGCAGCTGGCTACTTTGGGAATATGATCATGCCTGGCTGGCAATTTTTAAAGTGGATCATGTGATTTTTAAAACAGAACCGAACTAAATCTGGAATGAGATAAAATGTGCCATTTGAAGTCTTCCATGTTGGGCCATGCATTTGCTTGGCAGAACATCCCAGTATGTGGAGGTTGCTCCAAGGAAAGGAACCCTTCTAGGGTTTGTATTTGCATATGCTGCCTTAGCAATATCTTGGAATAATAAAAATAAGGGAAAGAAAGCAATTTGCCATTACTTATCAGGTTTAAATTCAAATAGTTTTTAGATTTCTCTTTTATAATGCAAGTTATATGGTTCTAACATGCTTAATATGTATAAAGTGTGTGTGTGTGAGAGAGAGAGACAGAGAGCCAGAGAGAGAGAGAGAGACAGAGAGAGAGAGAGACAGAGAGAGAGAGAGAGAGGCAGACAGATAATGAGATAGGTGGTGTATATTATGACTTTACTTTCCCATAGGTGGATTTAACTACCTACATAAAATATATGCACTCATTCCTAGTTAAAAAGAATACCATAATATAGTTGAACTTCCACAAAACTGTCTCTTCTAGCATTACCAATTATCAGCAAAAGGCTTGCTTCTCTAGGGATTCATTTCAATTTTATTATATATATGGATATGTATATATATATATATTTTTTTGGGGGGGTTCCAGGGATCAAACTCATGACCCCACACTTGCCAGGCAGGTGTTTATGCCACTGAGTTAATCCTTGGCCCATTACTTCAATTTTATTAAAAAAAATATTTCTCCACTTATAGCTGTATGAGAGACACTACTATGGATTCAAAGAAGAACAAAAGTTTAATTAGGGTAATGACATTCCTAATGAGTTATCCTACAAAAAAATGGACTTCCATCAGTGAGGCACGCTGAGAAGCCACATCCTGAACATTTGGGGTGACCTGGGAACTGAGGGATGGCAGCAATCAGCGACACTGGTGAGGCAGGCAAAAGTATGGCACTACTTTGTATGTTATTCAGAGGAATTCAGAATTTATTCTCATATGTTCCATGAAGGTTAAGCACTGTTACAACATTCTGCATTTTCTATCATTTGTGTTTCTGGCCTTTATTTTCTCCCCATTCCATCAACTCTAGAAGAATGGGAGAAATCAGGCAGTCCTTTAACCATGCCTTAGCCAGCAGTCTCACGAGTCTGTAAGTAAAGACTTACAGCTTTAGTTGGCAGGTAGACATAGTAGGTTTTATCATCCAGTGAAGTTTCAGACTCCAGGCTCAAGTAATTTAGATAGAAGGCCACAGGTGTTACCTTTCCTACAAGACTGTATTCCTTTTTGTTTCTGCTTGTAGAGAAGTTCTCTCAAACCTGAACTCTGCTTAAATTTTTCTGAGGATATTGCTGAGGTTTCAGAAAGGAGACCACAGACAATGACATTCTGATTTGTTTCCAAGTGCTTATACAAGGTTACAGCATATATATATATATATATATATATATATATATAGCTCAGTTCCCCATGATAAACTCTTTATTGTATATTGCAAATATATACTAATGAAAAGGAGGAAATATGCATACATTTGATAAACATAAAAACATAGCACAGGGCCAGTGATTTAGCTCAGTAGCACAAGTGCTTGCTGGGCAAGCATGAAGTGGTGAGTTCAATCCCTGGTACCAAAAAAAAAAAAAAAAAGGTTAAAAACATAGTACAGTCAGCAGTATTTCTGACCAAATATTTCACCATTTCTTAATCAGGATCACCAGCTTTCCAAACCTCATGCTTATATCCTCTCACTTCTACTATTTCAATGCCATGTTTTAGCATTTTGTTTTTGTTTTTGTTTTTTTTTGTATTAGGGATTGAATTTATGACCTCGCACTTACCAGATAGGAACTTGAGCCACTGAGCTAAACCCCCAGCCCATGTTTTAGTTTTGTTATTTGTTATACTCCATTCCTATCATATGTTTTAGTTATATAAATAATAATCATGGAAAAGTTAATTTTATTAGTTTACAAAGAAATGTTTAAACAATAAAATGCCTTTCAGATTAGAAATTTGAAAATTCAGTGGTAGGTGATAATAACTATGGAGTAAAACCAGTACTCTCACACATGCAGATGGGTCATTTAATGGGACAATGTAGATCAAGACTCATACTAGATTTCAATATTATGACAATGTTCATGCCCACCATTTTGAGGAAAAATAAACGTACCTAAAATAGAAATGACACATGTGATTTGTTTCCTATGGTTGCCAAAATTAAGAAGAGATCGATCTTAGTTTATCTGGGCCATTGTAACAGAACGCCATACACTAGGCGACCTTTAAACAATGGAAATTTATTTCTCACTGCTCTGGAAGCAGCAAAGTCAAAGATCAAAATGCTCACAGATTCTGTATCTGATAAGGGCTCACTTCTTGGTTCAGAGAGAGCTAAATTTTCCCTACATCCTCACATGATGAAAGGGACTAGCAGCCTTTCAGACGGCTGAGTCATTCATGAGGGCTTACTTCATGAGTTAATCACTTTCACAATGCCTTCTCCAAACTATCATATTGAGGATTGGGTAACATGCCAATACCAATTTTGGGAGAACACAATCAGTTTGTAATGCTACTAGAATATTGAAATGAAGAAAAGTGAACAATTACTTCACATTTACACAGTGAAATATTATGTAACTACTAAAATAATTATGGAAGCCATGAAGGGACCAGGAATAGAAAAGTCACACAGCGCCTCCTGAGAATCAGCCATGCTGAGACAGGGAAGAGGCAACCAAAAAGTCAACTAGCCAGCCTTTCTGGTAAGCTACACGAGCCACGTGGGGCCCAGGAAGAGAAAAGTCAGACAGCACTTCCTGTGAGCCTACTGGCTGGCACAAGGGCTGAAAGTCACCAATGCCCCCACCCTCACCCCCTGGCTGTGTTGATCATAACTGAGGTACAAAAAGCAACTGAATGCTTGTATTGTTTGGTTGTCTTTGCAGGCCTGGGACTGGGCAATCTGAGCATTTATAGGGAGGATAGCAGTATGTAATATAGAAAATATGAGGGATTTCCTTCCAGCAGAGCAAGGGCCAGTGATGAACAACCCCTTTGTCATTGATGAGCAGCCTCTACATCACAGTCAAGCAGTTCCATAAACTTACCCAGAAGCCTGTGCTGCACTCTAAGGGGTAAAGTGAGGTAGAAAGCTCTGTTTTCAACTAGAATGAGGGAGATAGTTGAGAATCAGCATTGAGACAGCTTTCCACAGTCTAGAATGAGAACCCACCTCAGAAAGACTCATGAAGCTTTTTTGCCTTATTCAGAAGGAGCCATAAGATACTCTGCCATAGTTGAGCCAAACCAGGCCCACACTTGCCCTCCATGGAAATGTGCAAGATTTCCAGGGCACCATTTCCTTGTAGAATCCCAGTCGCTTTCAGTGCTGCTATAGAATAGGTACTCCTTATCCCTCATAATCAAAATAAGTCTAAAGATAGCGACTTACAGAAAAATAGCACAAATTAATCAGAAACGAACAAAACATTTCTCTTTTTCCTTATTTACGTACCATGCAGAGATTGTTACTTTCTAAAGTAGAAGTATTTGTCCTAAGTGTTTGTCACTCAATGACTAAAATATGCCTTTCACCTCATGTCAGGGAGATGACAATAATGTGTAAATAATTTTAAGACTACAGTCCAATACAGAAGTTTAACTATCTATGACTCAGACAAGAGTCTTTTGTTCTACTGAAGGGACTCAGGAAAAACATCTGGAAATATGTGACAGTCAGAGTAATAGCTGAAGGAAGGCGATGAGGTCAACTTTTTTTTATTATTGACATATAATAAGATTTCAGAAATGTCAGATGAAGCGTGGGCATGTTCAATGTTGCAATTGGAAATAAAGGTAAGAAAAAGTCAACATAGGGTCTTGGATAACAGAAAGTGTCTTACAGTTTTCTGGATGTGATTTGAGAAATTTAAAATCAGAAGAATAAGATTATATATGTGCAATCAAACACGTAAGTCTGGCAACACAGAAAGTAGATTTGAATACCATATGCACATGCACACACACACACACACACACACACTAAATCAAACAAAAGAACAATTAAAACAAAACAAATAAACAGGGCTTCAAACTGGAAATTAATCTTTTTCTAAAGTTGATCTGCAAATGCAAAAAATAAAAAAAAAATAGCTAAGACTGATGATAGAGATTGCATAGGAATGCTTGTTTTCATGAAAATTAAGGTTTGTTATAAAAGTAAATAATTAACAGTGTGCAGCTGTTTCAAGTAAGACAAATAAAGTAATGTAACAGCATACATAATTCAAAAATACATTCACACAGATATGGACATTGATTTGTACAAAAGGTAGCACTGAAAAAGGAGATAAAAGTCACAAAAGAATGGAAAAATGCCTTAGAGAGTGAAAAAATTATTTTCAGATATATTTTAGACATAAATATGAAAGGAAAAACAACAAAACCATCCAGAGAAAAACAAAATAGGAACTACTCATACAAAATAGTTTTTAAATAATATATAAAGCATTAATCATAAATTTGTCACACCAATTACTTCATAGAAAGCAGATTTCATCAAAATATACCATTTGCAACAATAAAAAACATAGGATCTAGAATGAGATCTCTTTGTCTCATATACAGTTGAACTAATTAATATTATAGAGGGCTCCTACTATTGTGAACTGAACTGTTTACTACATTAAATAATGATCCTGGATTACATATTATTTTGATACAATGTTTCACACACACACACCATCCTGAGATGTAGAGCATTGCTAGGTTTGTTCATTAAAAAGACTTAAATCAGTGTCTTTTTTATTGACACCCTAGGAGGAGAATTGCTTCAATTTGTTTTACTATTTTCACGATCACCAAGGAATTCATTCCCCATTGGCTATTTGACAAGGCAGAGGTACAGACTACAGCTTTGATGTACAACCTAGTAGTCACTAGTTACATAAGACCACTGAAATAGGCCTTAAAATTAAAATTCAGCTTCTTCTATACCAGCTACATTCAGACGAGTGGCTGCCGCTTTCCATACCACAGTTAGAGGATATGTTATGGTTTATCTCCAAAACATCCCCTGCGTGTCTCATATTTTCAGAGGTGTGGCTTTTAGAAGGTGATTGAGTCCTGAGACCTCTAACTTCATCAAGTAAATTGGTCCTGTGACATAGTGTGCTGACACCATGGAGAGGTAATAAAAGCACCTAGCTGGAGGGAGTGGCTCAGGGGTGCATGATCATGGGGATTATGTCTGGCCTCCTTCTCCTTCCTTTCTGGTTCATTCCATCTTTCTCTGCTTCTTAATTGTCACGATTCAAGCAGCTTTGCTTCTGCCATGATTTTCTGCTTTGCCACTGGCTTTGAAAGCAGTGGAATGACCTGGACTCTTTGAAACCATGACCCAAAATATATCTTTCCTCCTCCAGGTTGTTTTTCTCTGGAATTGGGTTACAGCAATGAACAGCTGGCTCACCGGGTGTTTCTGCCATCTCAGAATGTTCTAGAGGAGAATACTAGTCCACAGATACTTTGTTCCTTGATCCCTTAAAATGTATTATTGTTCTGTTATTACAGTTCCCTAGATCACTTTTTGAAAATTGCCACTGCAAGAAGAGCAAAATATAGAATAAATTATCGTGTGTTTAAACTTGTTTAAGAAATTTGAACTGGATAATATAGAAAAAAATGTGATTAGGAATTAAAATTGACTTCCAAGGATGAGTCCCATGTAGATAAAACCTTGGTCTCAAGACTAACACAGATTTGCAATAATCTTCAAATCTTAGTTTTCGAATCAACAGGCATTGGACATAGTTTATGGGATTAGTCCATCAACAAAGAATCAAATTAAATTGCAATTCCAATTAAATGCAAAATCTTTTTGTTTTCAGTTCCTTAATGAGGCATTTTATGTATGTTCCAAAACTATTTACTGAATCCACTGCAAACTTATTCTCATATGATTGGCTTTTTCTATTTCTAGGAATTTAAATGGTACCTGTGCCAATTACATTTAAGATGCCATGGGACATGACTTTTTCTTAGGACTAAGTTTTCCTATCAGCAACCAACATCTGAGCTAATAATGGCAGTCAGCCAATCAGTCTCACAGATTGGTTTAAATTATTTGTTGCTTACTAATGGAAATGGCAAGGCCCTAGATATTAGACTTTATTTAATTTTCTTTGCCCAAGAATAATCAAAACCTCTCCCCATATCTGAGAATAAGCATTTATAATAATGAATAAGCCTGTTGAAATTCACTTAATACCACTGATTTATCTTAATTGGTTTTCAAGAATAATAGTATTTATGATTCCCAATATCATACACAAAGTATAATCTCCATCACTTAATATGGATTACTGTATGAACTTGGAAGTTCTTTCTGTTAAAGTTCTTTTTTAATTTGTGGTGAAATTGATGTTAAAAGTAGCTCTGCACATTTTGTTTCAGAATGATTCCCTCTTTGCTTCATTATTTTATATATTTGGTTTCAGAATATTTTTTAAATGTTTATGTGCTCAGGAATGATTCTTATTCTAAGCTTAAAGAGCCAATTAATAATTTAGTTTTTATGTTATCTAAAATATGGCATTGTCAGTTATATTTCTAGAGTTAATTTTCTTATCTGTCTTAATATTTATTTATAAATTAAAACAAACCACCTCCAAAATATGAAAGACAAAACCAGGTTGTATAAAAAATAACCCTGTTAAAATATTTATTTGAATGATTATGGATCTTCATTTCTAAATTTCAAAATTGTATCTATAGCTTTTTTATCCATTATTATTTATGAATATTTAATAAATTGTACTTTGGACAGAGTGAAGAGACAACACACAGAGTAGGAGAAAAGTTTTGCCAGCTGTTATTCAGACAAAGGACTAACATCCTAGATATACAAAGAAATTTAAAAAATCAGACCCCATGAATTAAAAGAGCCTATACAGAAATGGGCATCTAAAGTGAATATACACTTCCCATATGAAGAAGTAGAAATGGCAAATAAATACATGAAAAAATGTTCAATATCGTTGTTCATTTGACAGATGAAAATTATAACACTGAGATTCTATCTCACTCCAGAAAGAAGGGCTATTATCAAGAAATTAACCAATAACAGCTGGATGTAGTGGCACACAGCTGTAGTCCTAGCACTCTGGAGGCTGAGGGAAGAGGATTGCCACAAATTTGAGGCCAGTCTGGACTACAAAGTGAGTTCAAGGCCCACTTGGACTAGATAGTGAGTCCCTGTCTCAAAAACAAAAACAAATATCAACCAATAACAAATGCTGGAGAGGCTGTGGGGAAAAAGAATCCTTCTACACTATTGGTGGGAGTGAGTGTAAACTGGTACAACTACTGTGGAAATCAGGGTGGAGATTTCTAAAAAAAACTAAAACTAGAGGTTTCATTTGATCCACCTATTCACCATCTTGTTATCTTCCCAGAAGAATTAAAAGCATCTTACCACAGTGATATATGCATATCCATGTTTATAGTGGTACAATTTATAAGAGCTAAACCTTGGAAACAGACCCAATGCCCATCAACCAAAGAATGAATAAAGATGATGTGGGGTTTTTATGCAGTAGAGTACCACATTGCCATAAAGAAGGGTAAATGAGACGTTTATAGGTAACTGGATGCATCCTGAGACCATACTCTTAAGTTAAATAAATTGGACACACATGTTCAAATATTGCATGGTTTCCCTGGTATGAGAAACCAAAAGGATAAATAAGAACTAAACTATATCATGGATATTGTGAAATAGGAAGAAAATGTACTAATGGTAAGGGGAACGAGGGAGTGGGGAAGGGGAAAGGAAGGATGGAAAGTAAAAGGAAATAAAGAGAATACAAGGAAAAAGGGAAACAAAGCTTTTGTAAATAAGGAGGGGAATGAGTTGAAAAGGGGAAGCTGAATGGAAAAAAAGATGAATCAGGATATATCACACACAGGGACAAATTCTATGTAACAAATGTTATTATGTAAATCTAAAATATACCAAAAACTAATTTAAAAATAGTACATTAGAAATACTTCATTTTACATGGTTTTGACTTTACTGCTGAGAGAGAAATTTAGCCCATCTGGAAAAATGTATCTAGATGTCTTAGAGGCCGAGATCCCCCTGCTTGTTATCCTGTCTTTCCACAGGTCTCGCGAAAATAAGACATCAATGCTGAACTACAGAGTTTAGGTGTACACACAGACAGATCGATCTAACTCTGGAAGCTTGAGAAGATTGCACATTGTCTAGAAATCTGGGATCATGAGTGAAGTGCTGCAGTGTGTCTTCTCTACACTGTCATTTATAGTAAGGTGTAAAGGAGAAAGGAGAGGAAGACTGGGGGACCTCAGAGGACCCCACCTCTCTGTTAGCACTGCAGGAGGAAACTTCCAGGCCTCAGCTATTTTGGGCAACAGACCACTTCATTTTCTACCAAGTATCTGCTTCCATCCTCTGGTTATACCCAGTTACATCAGCTGTTTTCAACCCAGTTATACCAGCTGTTTTCAAGAGAACATATTCTATTGAGGTTAACTCTCTTGCATGAATTGGGTGATCATTATGTTTGACAGCTTCATAATAACAATCAAAAAGCACTATGTATAGTGAAAAGTAAAATAATAGACTGAAAAATATATGTAATAGATATCACAATAATCAGTATTCTGTGATGTCATGGGCAAAATTTTTAAACAGTCCACCCACAATAGAGGAAATACAAATAACTAACCACATGTAAAGGATGCTTACTCTGACTAGTAAAAAGAAAATTCAAATTAAGACATCTATGAAATCTTTTCTCCTACCAAAGCTTGGAAATAACCAATGTTGATAAAAATTCTGAGAAATACATATTTTCATATTTTCTGCTTCACTTAAACTGCTTTGGTTCTTTTTAAATATAATACATAGAGTCACTTTTCTAGTTATCAAAATAATGCATATTTTTATTGAGTTGTATTGATTGCAAGAAGTCCATGTCTTTTCGTTTTTCTGATAGGATTCTAAAATTTATTTGAAGTTTACACAATCTTTATTCAATTAAATTATATTGTAACTCCCAATTAAGTTACCCCACCTCCTCAAGGATAAGGGATTACTATATGATTTAGTCAAGGCTACTCATATCCCTTTCTTGGGTTTTGAGTATTGCCCAGAATTTTATCAGAATTTAAAAGTACAGTAGTGTTTAAAAAATTGGCCATTTCTAGATTTTAAGAGTCCAAGATTCCATGCAGGTAAGATACATGATTACTGTACATATCATTTAGAAAAAGTTACAACCATGCAAAGAATGCTTCTTACTACTTAGACATTTTTACATTCAGTTTAAAAAGATCCTTTATGTGTACTTAGACATATATTGTTATCACAATATCACTCTTGCAAGTACAAGAAGTGAGAAAAATTCACTAGCTAAGGAATGCATAAATACTCTTCACTTTGAGAATAATTTTTGAGTCAGAGTTCTCCCATATATCACCTTTGACTCAGAGTTCTCAATGTTCTTTATCACCTTGGCAAGAAATGGGAGTTGACAAAGCACTTTTGCGATTTAGGTATTTTCTTCCAATTAACTAAAACCCATGTAATAAATTTTAGTACTTACAGTCATTTCTTCAATCATGAATATTTATTTGACTAACATGTAAAGTATGCATGGTGGCCACTTTCATGTCTTTTTCAATACACGATCCTTTCTCAAAGAAGTACAAATTCATAGAATAAGCAAGATATTTTGTTATAATTAAAGCCATGATGTGTTTTGCTAATCATGCTCATCACTGAGCTGCTGTGAAAACAATGTTAACATTGTAGCCAAATTTCTCAAGGGTTCAAAAATCTCTACTTGAAAAATGCCTTCTGGGCAACAGTGACTTCGAAACATCATCACCCAAAAGATGTATTCCAGTTCCAGAGATGTTAAAATATGAAAAGCATTCAGCTTGGAATTGATAATACGTTTTTAATCATCATCATAGCAGTAATTTATAATATTTAGTAATGTTTGAGACTTGATCTTTCAGATTTTCCCATTCTTTAGCACTTAAGTGTTTTCTAAGGGCTTTAAACAGATTATCTAATTTTATTCTAAGACACATTATATAAGGCAGATGCAGTGAGTATGTGTAAAATAGAATGTATAGTATATTGTTTGCATAAATACGTATATAAAACATGTACATATAATATTGTGTATAATAAAACTGGAGGCAATCTAAATAACTTTTAGTGAAAGGTAGATTAAACAATTTATGCTATGTTAAAAATTAAATTGCAACCAGTTTTAGAGTTTGCTTACCATAATAACTCAAGAACTTTTCTTATTGTCCATTTTCAGTTCCACTAGTGTAAGGTAAATGGGCAGATTTGCTGTGGGAAAATATGTAAAACAGGAGAAGGAGGCACCAGTGACTCCAAGGCAGGGACTGCCTGGAAGGTCAGCCATCTGCAGAGCATGACTATTCTTAATTCCAATTTTGTTGTAGACACATATTCCACTGTTGGTAGACCAGTCCGCTTAAGGAAAACCGTAAGTCTAATAGTTTACTAGGAGAGATTAAAAAATGGCGGAGTAAAGACAGGCACAAAAAAATGTAGCCTATCTGGGATCTAGAATGAAGATACCTGGAAAGGAACTTTACTAAAGAAAAAAAGAACTTCAGCAGCAAATAAGAGACAGCCTGCAGGAAAACTGGAAACTATGGAGAAACTGGAGGAACTAAATGCAACACATAAAAAAGAACGAAGCAGTTTAAACACTAATGCTAGCTCCTAATCAGGAGACCTGTCTCTGCTAACACAAGGTCAACCTGCAAAGAGCCAGCAGCCTCCCCACCCCCCACCCGGGGAGAAACAATAGAGCAGCCTCTAAGAAAAGCCCGTGGTTATGGTAAACTGCAAGACAGAGTGCAGTTTGCCAGTGAAAGTAACTTCTCCTACATGGCAGGCTGGCGATAGAGAAGGAAATCTAGAGCACCCACCCAAACCAGAAGAGCCGATGCTTCAAAAAAATAAACAGAATGGACAAACCCTTAGTCAATATTACCCACATTGGAAAGAAATGACTCAAATAACGGAATCAGAAATGAAAAAAGGCTAAATCATAACTTTGAAAATCTGTACTCCAATAAACTAGAGATCCAGAGGAAATCGGTAGATTCCTAGATAAATTGAATTACCAAAACTGAAACAAGAACATCTAAAAATACTAGATGACCCAATAACAGGTAATGAAATTTTTGCCATCATAAAAAAAAAAAATTAGCAACTGAGAAAAGCTCAATACTCCCCCCAACCAGGTGAATTGCACACAAACTTCACAGATCTATTATCAGTAATCCTCAAACTTTTTAATGAAATCAAAAGGGAAAGAGTATTCCCAGAGTTATTCTTGAAAGTTAGCATTTCTCTGATTTCCAAACCAGACAAAGACCTAACTAAAAAGGAGAACTACAGGCCAATTTCTTTAATGAACATAGACACAAAAATCCTCAACAACATACTAGCAAACAGAAGGCAACAAGTCATCAGAAAGATTATACATCACAGCCAAGTAGGCTTCATCCCGGGGATTCAAGGATGGTTCCACACTTGCAAAACAATAAATGTATTATACAAATAAATGGAAACAAAAACAAAAAAAAAATCACAGGATCATCCCATTAGATATAGAAAAAGACTGAACAAAATCCAACATCAATTGATGATTAAAAAGGAAGAAAATAGGTATAAAAGGTCCTTTTTGAAAACTGATAAATCCATTTATGACAAGCCTACTGCCAACATCATTAATATGTGGAAAATCTGAAACCATTTCTGCTAAAATCAGGAACAAGACAGGGATGCTTACTCTCACCACTCCTGCTCAACATAGTTCTCAAAACGTTAGCCAGAGCAATCAGGTAAAAGAAAGAGATAAAGGAGTGTGTACAGAAAAGGAAGACAACAGCTGGGCATGATGGCACGCCTTTAATCCCAACACTCGGGAGGCTGAGGCAGGAAGATCATTGCAAGTTTGAAACCAGCCTGGGCTACAAAGTGAGCTCAAGGCCAGCCTGAACTGCAGAGAGAGATCCTGTCTCAAAAAGACCACAATTTAAAAAAGGAAACCATCAAAATATCATTTGAAGATGGCATGATCCTCTATATAGAAGACCCCTAAAATATCACCAAAAGACTCCTGGATTTAATAAGCAACTTCAGCCATATAGTAGGATACAAAATTGCCATGAAATAATGGAATTTGTATAGTGTAATAATGAACACATTGAGAAAGAAATTAGAAAAACAATGCAATTTCTTGGTACTATCTCAAAACACCAAGAAAAATTAAATATTGAGGAATTAACCTAACCAACAAGGTGAAAAGCCTTTACAGGAATAACCACAGTAATCTGGAAAAGGAAATAGAAGAAGACATCAGTAAATGGAAAGATATCTCCTGTTCCTGGATAGGAAGAACCACTACAGCCAAAATGTCCATTCTTCCAAAATTGATACACAGATACACAGATTTAATGCAATCCCAAGCATTCCTCACAGAGCTAGAGAACAAAACCCTAAAGTTTATATGAACAGAAGAGATCCAAGACAGCAAAAGCAGTTCTGGGCAACAAGAGGAAAGCAGGGCATCATAATCTCAAATATAAGTTTTACTACAAAGCTACAGTGATAAAAACAGCAGAGCACTGACACAACGACAGACATGTGGATCAATGAAACAGAAGAGAGGATGCAGAGAAAACCCAGGAATGTGCAGCTATTTGGTTTTTCACAAAGGAGCCAAAAACATATGCCTCAGAAAAGACAGCTTCTTCAACAAATGGTGCTGGGAAAACTGGCTGTCTATGTGCAGAAGATTGAATCCAGACCATATATCTCTCACTGTGCACTAAAATCCAATCAAAATGGTTCAGAGATCTAAATACTAAAACAGAAACAACTGACTAGAAGATAAAATAGGTAAAAACTCTTGAAGATATGAGTCCTAGGCAAGGAAGAAAGAAACTAGGAAAAGATGTAAAAGATCACAACTTTATTGTCTTACATTGGCATACCCCATACCCACAACTTTAAAAGAAGTTAATTTTGGCTCAGAGTTTCAGCCTATGGTCAGATGGCTCCAAGGTAGAAATGGCGTGGTGGAGGAGTGTGGTAGAAGATCACTGCTGCTGCCCAGGCAGCCAGGAGGCTGATAGAGAAGCAGACATCGGGAACAAGAATATACCCTTCCAGATGTTACCCTCAGGGATCCCCCTCCTAAGAGCATATTCAACTACTAAAGTCATCAACAGATGAATCCACCAATGAGTGTATTCCCCCATGATTCAGTTACCTCCAAACACATGAGACTTTGGGGGCCATTTTATATCTAATCCATAACAATTATGAATCTATTTAGCTTGTGGCATTTATACAATATTCTGCACCCCAACTCAGATGCATATTTATTTCAAGTGCACATGGAAGGAACACCAAGTTAGACCATTCGCTACATTGTCAAATAAGTCTCAATAAATTTAAGAAGTTTGCAATCATAGCAAGATCACCAGAATACTAAGTTAAAGTCAGTTAAGAGATACATTTTAAAATCCTTAAGATACTTGAAAATAGAGCACTACCCTGCTACTCATCATTCACAGAACAAGTTAGAAATATTTAACCTGAACGATAGTGAAACCATCACGTGGTACTAAAATTAGAACCCTGGTTATAAAAAAATAAAGCATTACATGGAAGTGAAGAAGGTCTTGAATCAATTACATATTCTTTTGCTCTTTTTTGCTCCGAGCTACAATTAGGATTAGCAAAGGATTTATAAAATAATACAATCTCATAAAAATTCTTTTAGAAAAATAGGTGACAATGGAATATTTCCTAAATGATTTTCTGAGGTCAAAATTACTATGATGCTAAAACTAGATAAAGTTATTAAAGGAAAACAAAAACTACAGATAAATATTCTTCATTAACATTGACACAGGTATTAATTAAATGAGTCATATATAAAAATAGGAATCTCAGGAATACAAGACCTATTAGTTCATGTGTGCAGTGCATGATTATTATATTCCTCATGGGGAGCTGGTACGTGTATGCTACACATTTCAACAGATTTTTCATCCTCTTCCCCTCCCCCTCTTTCCCTTCATTTCTTGGTTACCTCTCCCATTTGTACATCTATTTCTCCACCTCCTATTATCTGCATTTTATTTCGTCCACTTTTGAGGCATATGCTTGGTCTGCACTTGTTTACTGGCTAGCACCTCTTTTCCCCTTACAGAGTATACCACCTCTACTTTGCTCTCCTAAACCATAAGGCTTAGCTGCAGTTAAATCCCATCATATGGAAGGTTCTAACTGGCTTAATCTAGTTCTCTTGGCCCCAGAGATTGGCACAGGAATGGGATAAGAGGTAGCATGTGTTTGACTTCAACCAACAATGACAGAACCATTTAATCACACAGTTCTCTCTGTCCCTCCAAAAAGTCCAGACAGTAAGACATCGTCAAGTTGCCTCAGCTGTTCAATTATTTCATCAAAGATACAGGCTTTCCTATATTGCTGTTGTTCAAAGGATGATTCACTTGAAACTACCAAGTTTGAAAAAAATGTGACATCACACATGAAGCAACAGTGATAAGGGTGTACACCACATGTGTTTTATACCTTCAACCTCACTAGAAGAAAAATAGACAATAAAATCTTCAAATTAACTGTAAATGGAAAAAAAGAATTTCAAATTCTAACAGAGCTCTTGGTACTGCAGTTCTGTGGCAAGAAGAGTAAAGGAGGATTTGCTTAGAGATAACATAAAAAGGAGACAAGAGTAAGCCCTTAGATAAAGCAAAGAGAAACTTACCTTCATGAACAGAAGTGACAACTTTAGATGCCAAAATAGTTGACAGTGGTGAAAAGTTGGTGGCTCCCAGCAGGAGGAAATGTTTGAGATGAAATGCAGCATTTTTTTCTGTAGTAAAATCTGATATGAAGAAAAAGATGCAGTTCAGGGAGGAGGAAGCTATGATATGAGAGAAAAATTAAGATATCCAATAAACCAAGGACAGCACGACCCAGACAGATGTGGGTGTTCTCAGACTGGTAATGAAAGAAACACTGTGAAGTAAACGAGGGAAAAAACAGCCACATAAAACTACTGTGACGAACCAAAAATTCACACTAGAATGTTTCTGCTGTTAAAATGCCATCTCATGCATAGCACCTTGAAATAGTAAATATTTTGTTAATAAGGTGAATTGCACTGATTCTTTTCTTGTTTCTATTCCTCTCTCTCTCTTTCTTTCTTCTTTCTTTCTTTCTTTCTTTCTTTCTTTCTTTCTTTCCTTCCTTCTTTCTTTGAAACAGAATCTCACTTTGTATTCCACACTGGTCTCAAACTCTCTGCAACCCTCCTTCCTCAGCCTTCCAAATTCTGGGATTACTACACCCAGTTTACACTGATTTTTGAATGTTTGAACAACAACTGTTTGAAGCTTTTGTTGACAAAATCATCAAACAAGTGAGACAAATTGGCAACAACTTATTATCTAGATTTTTCAGTGAGATAACAAGAAATGTCTGACTAATTTTTTATTGTAGCTGTTGCTTGCAGTCCAACACATATTACCTCATATCCCACTCCTGTAGTGATATCTGGAGCTAAGAGAACTAGCTTAAATCAATCAGAACTCTTCATAACAAGTATGGGATTTAATTGAACCTAACTCATATGGCTTAGGAGAGGAAAGTGGAGGTGGTGTGCTATGTTAAGGAGAAAAAGATGCTGGACAGTAAACAACTATAGACTAAGAGTGTGCCTTAGAAATGGACAAAGAGTAGAATAAGAGATAACAGCAAATAGGGAGACAGATCTTTTTGCAGAGGGAGGGAGAACCAAGAGGTGAAGGAGAAAAGTGGGGAAAAGGATGAAAAAAGAATTGAGATATGTTATGTACATGTGCCAACTGCTCACAAGGAACGTAATCATTATGTACTGTACACACAGAATAATAAGAAGTGTACACTGGGAAAAGAAAGAAATGGAGTCTATAGATTATTTTGGAGCAACTTTTAAAAGAGGTAGAAAAAGAAAATGATCAAATAAATGCTTTAGAACTTCAGTGATTGCAGAAGAAATACACAAAAATGGAAACTGGTGCCCAAATACTTTAACTTTTTCTCTTGAGAGTTTTGAGTGAGGCTGTGGGATCTGTTTTCCTGTGGAGAGTGTGGCCAAGGATGGATGCAGGAAAGAGAAGATGGTCCAGGAACCAGGCAGAGGAGAAACAGTACAGTCCAAGCAAATTTGAGAAAGGATTTGTGGCTGCTTTGGCCTGCAACTGGGTGTGTCATCCCCAGAGAACACGGGAGTAATCTCAATAAATGCACTCATAATACTGGTCTAAGGGGCTTTAAATGAACTCAGGTATTAGTGTGCTTTAAAAAATTGAAGTTTTAATACAACAGTATTGGAGCCACAAACAACCCCTGAAATCCTAAATGGTGCTGACAGTAAAAGATAAGCTATTGGAGGTTCAGGAGAGATAAATGGATTTTTTTCAGGTATGCAGTATCCAGAAAATTCTTGGATTTAGAAACTACATGTTTAATTTATGTAATAAATAAATAAAAGTATCTCATTACACAGATATTAAATCAAGGATAAAATTTTAAAATTTATCTATGTTCAGGAGAACTAGAAAAGAAAATGGGAATGGGAACATTGCTGTATTTACTGCTTGGTTTTCCTTGATGCTGATTACATGGAGAAATTTATGCAGAAAATAAGCTGAGCCAGGCGTGGTGGCTCATGCCTGTAATCCCAGCACTTGGGAGGCTGAGGCAGGAGGATCATTGTGAGTTTGAGATTAGCCTGGAGTACAAAGTGAGCTCAAGGCCTGCCTGAACTGCATAGAGAGACCCTGTCTCAAAAGGGCAAAAAAAAAAAAAATGCTGATTCCAATATGATAGTGAAATTTAAAAGTCAGTCTAAAAAACCACACTTCTAGGAAACATTTTTTCAAAACTGCTTGAAGGCTGGGGATATAGCTCAGCATTACAGTGCCTGCCTAACAAACATGAGATCATGAGTTTGATTCCCAGTACAAAAAGAAAAAAAAATGTTTGAAATTTATTTCACATATGCATTCTTTAACCTTAGGATCTCACCCTCGAAAATCTCCTTTGCCCCTTTCCAAGTGAGCTGACACATGTACAGGATCCTAATTTATAGTATGATGCTTTAAATGTTTCACCGTCATAATGAGGACATAAATTTATTAACTGTGAATGAATCAAATTTATTAGGAGCCTGTACTTACTGAGATTGTTACTCCAAGAAGAAAAGTATAAGTTGGAAGACAGTTGATCTCCATAAAACACTCAACAATGGCCCTCAAATATTTCACACCCTAATTCCTGGAACATGCAAACATTAAATGTGTATGGGGTAGACTTTGCAAATGTGCTTAAGGAGATGGGAAGGTTTCCTGGATTACCAAAGCTGGCTGTAAATGCAATGCATTGCACATTTTTAAGAGGGAGAGGTAGGAGACTTGACTATACAGAGAAGAGTCAAAGGCAGTGTAGCAGAGATTGGAGTCATGTGGTCACAAGCCAAAAAATGCCAGCAGTCACCACAGATTAGAAGAGGCTGGTGATGCATTCTCCACAGGTCTCTAGAAGATATATGACCCTGATTACACCTTTAAGTGGGTTCAGTGATACTGATTTAGAACTGCTGGCTTCCAGAACTATGAAGGAATAAACTTCCACTATTTTATAAGGAAACTAATAAAGTTATCAAAAGAGATAACTTTTCTTATTTTATTTATATATGATTGCAACTTACACAGCTTACAATCACCTTTGGGAGTGGTTACATGTATGTATTACAGCTTGGCTTTTTTTTTCCCTAATCCCTTTCCCCTTCCCTTCTGGTTCCCCTCCCGTTCTGGTTCCCCTTTCACCTTTTATGTACTTGTTGATATTATTAGCTCATGTTGTTATCTTAGCTCATGTTAGGGCATATAGTTTTTACACTGATTGAAGTCATTAGGATCCTGTACATGTGTCAGCTTACTTGGTAGAGGACAAGGGAGATTTTTGAGGTTGAGGTCCCAAGGTTAAAGAATGTATATGTGTAAACTGTCAGTAAAAACAGTAGGCAGCACTGAGCAGATCAAAGGGCAAGAATGCAAAAGTAAGAGTTCAAGAGCAGCCTGAGTCTTTGTTCTTATACAGGTTGTTATCTCATATTTACACTCTTACATAGTGTCACAACCAGTGCATGCATGTTTGCCTGTGTTAAGTCTGGTTACACAACTGTATCCCACTGTGCACCTGCACTGGACCAGTAGGATCATATCTCTGGGTGTCCTGTGACGCTTCTGAGCTTTGAAGCAGCAGTTTTCTACAATGTGGCACATCTTTATTCCTCTCAGTTCTCCTCATCCCCTATCCTTGTTTCCTTGGACTATTCCCTTTTGGAAGAGAACTGACCCTTTGTCACTTTCTATCCATCTTTTATCATTCTCTTTGTACTTTTAAAGGCAATTTTGCCATGTAAGAAATTATGCATTAAAACCATTTCATGAGTTGTTTTATTATATGTGATGTACAATTATTGATCCTTGACTGCCACCTGTTACAAGTGGAAATCTTATGAAAGGTCAAGCAATGCCAACTCCCAACCCGGGGGAGGGCCCAAGGGATATTCTCACAGGTAGGGTCCCAAGGTTAAAGAACGCACATGTGCAAGACATCAGCAACAACAGCAGGCAGCATTGAGCAGAACACAAGAGCCACCTGTGTCTTTACTGTATAATTCTTATACAGGTTGCTATCTCATATTTGTATTCTTAAGAGTGCTATAACTAGCAAATGTGTATTCACCTGTGCTAAATCATGGTTACATAACTGTATCACACTGTGCGCCTGCACTAGACAAGTGGGGTCACATTCTTAGGTGTCCTTAGGTGCCCCTGAGTTTTGAAGCAGTCTGAGCGGTTCCCCACAACATCCATAGCTTTTCATCTATGATAAACCTTTTGAATTACTTCCCAGAGATAATAACAAAAACTAACACCTCTCCAAAAACACCTGGGATAGCCTTTGTATTAGAGTCCTCCAGAGGAACACACTGAATAGAATACAGACATAAAGGGATTTATTAGATTGATTTACCTGATCAGAGGCAGTCAATGGCTGGCTGTATGCTTCTCTGTAGCAGCTTAGTATAAGAAACTGAAAGCCTCAGGAAAAGACCGACAAAGATACAGAGTCCTGGATTGTGGCTGAAGCCTTGAAGCTCTTTGGAGAATCCCTGATGTGAGTGCAGGTTCAAGGATGCAGAAACTACAGCACTTTAGTGGTGGCAACAAACCGCACAGCTCAAGAAGGGTAGAGCCAGCACAAATATGCTTTTTGCTCCATCCAGAGTGCCTGTCCCCTGAGCCCTGCTATTCACGTTGGGGGAGAGGAGTCCTCTACCCTCAGTTCACTCACCCCCACACATCTGTCTTCTCTGGAAACACCTACACAGACACCAGGACAAGGGAGAAGTAGTTTATCAATTTTTTAGGCATCTCATCTCTCAATCCAGTATAGTCCATAACCAAGATTAACACTCACACCCCTTAATGGTTCATGAGAAAAGATTCTAGTGACCCAAGTCTGAATGATGACTTTCAGCTGAGTCATTAGTTTAGGTGTGTGTGACCCAAGTCTGAATGATGACTTTCAGCTGAGTCATTAGTTTAGGTGTGTGTGTGTGTGGGGGGTGGTTTCAGCTCACACACAGGTGTTTTCTACTTTCCACCCTCCCCTGATTTTACTTTTTCTTTTTCTCCTTCTTCCTCTCTTTCTTCTACTTCTTCTTTTGTTCTTTTTTTAAAATGTTGCCTCCCTTTCTTACTAGTGTGTTTCCAGTATGTAAAGATCCCATTCAGGATGGGGATATACACGTGTACACAGCACGTTTCAGTTCTCTTTCGTTAATCCCTTTGCCCTACACACCCTCTAGTCTTTCTCCCCCTCCCCATTTACAAAAGCTCTGTGTTCGTTTTTTCTCCCCTTTTTTTTCCCTTTGAATCCCTTTCCTTCCTTTCCTCCCACTCCGTCCATCTTGTTCCCCTTCCCATGTGAGCAAGTTCTTCCTACTTCCTGTGTCTGTACTCTGTTTTGCTCTCTGTTTATACTTTGGGTTTCTCACACAAGAGAATCAATGCAATATTTAAACTTGCTTCTAATTTAATTCATTGAGGATTATGGTCTTAAAGTGCATCCATTTAACTAAAAATGCTTCAAATTTATCTTTCCTTATGGCAGAGTAGTATTCCATTCTTTATAAATATCATATTTTCTTTTTTAAATTTTATTTTAAAGAAGGAAAAACAAAACAAAACAAAAACACAAGAAACAAAAGAGACAAATAAACAACAATAACAAAAAAATCAATACAATAGCAATATAGGCTTTTAAAACAAGGTAGTAGGAACTTAACAAAGGTTGCTATTTTTCATAGTTATCTTCAGAAGAGTTACTCAGATTACCAGATACAGACATGCAATATTGATCTAATCCTATGAGTGTCAACTGTTTTGTTCCAAGAACTAATAGAATTAGTAGTGCAACATCTTAACTATCTTAAGTATATATATTTACATCTTTTTTCTTTCCCTTGCTTTTTACCCTTTTTCTTATCCATTTTACCCCTTCGAGCAGTTTCTTACCCTTTCACAATATTTATTGAAGATTTTATATCTTATTTAACTCTTTCAATTTCTTACACTAGGCAGACAATATGGTATTTACACATGTGAGTTTGATTTATTTCACTTATGAGTATGGAGTCAAGTCATATCCATTTACTTATGAAAACCTCAATGTGATCATTCTTTATAGCTGAGTAGTACTCCACTGCATAAACATACCACATCTTTTTTAACTGTTCCTCAGTTGATGGGCATTTAGATTGTTTCCAAGATCTGGCTATTACAAATTGTGCTGCTATAAACATGGGTGCACATGTATCACTGTGGTATGATGTTTTCAGTTCTTCTGAGAATATGCCCAGAAGTGGGACAGCTAGTTCAAATGGGACCTGTAATCCCAGATTTTTGAGGAATCTCCACACTGATTTTCACAGTGGTTGCAGAGTCTACACTCCCACAACTATGTAGAATAGTTCCTTTTGGCCCACAGTTTCTCCAGCACTTGTTCTTGGTTTTTCACTTTACCTGACCATCGTTTATGAAGTGAGATGGAATCACAGTGTTGTTTTAATTTACATTTCTGTAATGACCAGTGAAGCTGAACATTTTTTTATATATTTATTTGTCATTTGTATTTCTTCATCTGAGAAGTGTGTATTCATCTCAGCTGCCCATTTTTGGGCTGGGTTCTTTAATTTCGGTGGACTGATTTTTTTTTAATTCTTTATATGTTCCAAATAGAAGTCCTTTATCAGAGGGACAGTTGACTAAGATTTTTTTCCCCATTTGTGGGTTTTCTTTTCACTCTGTTGGAGATTTCTTTTGACATGCAAAAACTTTTTAATATTACAACATCCCAGTTGTTGATTCTGGGAAGTATTTCCCATGCAGTTTGATTTTTGCTCGTGAATTCTCTGCCTAACCCTATGTCTTCAAGATTTCTACCTACTTTGTCTTCCAGCAGAATTTGTGTTTCTGTTTTAATATTTGTGATCCATTTTGACTTTTTAAATACATGATGATAGGCATGGGTCTAGTTTTATTTTCAGCATATGGAAAACTGGTTTTTCCAGCACCACTTATTTTTAGAGGCTATCTTTCTTCCAGTGAACATGTTTGGCTCCTTTGTCAAAGATAAGGTGGCTGAGTGTGTTTGTAATTGTGGATATATCTTCAAATGTATTGCCTTGATTTTCAAGTCTGTTTTTAATTCCAGTACCATGCTGATTTTGTTGCAATAGCTTTGTAGTATAACTTCAAGTCAGGAATTGTGATACCTCCTGTCTTGCCTTTGTTGTCCAGAAATTCCTTTGTTATTCTATGTCTCTTCTGACTCCAGATAAATTTTAGGAATGTTTTCTGTAGACCTGTGAGGTGTGCTAATGGTGTTTTGATAGGGATTGCATTAAAGCTGTATAACAATTTTGGGAGAATGCCCATTTTCACAATGTTCTTCCTGTCTGTGAACAAGGAATGTCTTTCCATTTTCTGAAATCTTCAATTTCTTGTTTCAGAATACTGTAATTTTCACTGTACAGATCTTTTACTTCCTTTGTTAGATTGATTCTTTAGTATTTCACTTTTTGGATGCTATTATGAAGAGTGCGGTTTTTCTTATTTCTCAGTGAGTTTGTTCATTTTATACAGGAATACTATTGATTTTTGAGTGTTAACTTTGTATCCAGTTACATTACTGAATTTGGTTATTACATCTATAAGTCTTTCAGTGGAGTTTTGGGTGTCTTCTATGTAGAGTATCATGTCATCTTCAAATAATGATAATTTAGCCTTATCCTTTCCTATCCTTATTCCTTTTGTTTTCTCTTTCTTGTCTAATTGCTCTGCCTAATGTTTCCAGCACTACATTGTATAGGAGTGGTGATACTAGACAACCTTGTCTTGTTCCTCATTTTATAGCAAAAGCTTTCAGTTTTTGACCATTTAATATAATGCTGGCTGTTGGGTTGTCATAGATAGCTTTTATCAGATTGAGGTAAAGACTATCTATTCTGATTATCCATAGAATAATCCATGAATGAATGTTGGACTTTATCAAACAATTTTTCTGTGTCTATTGAGATTATCATGTGTTTATTATTTTTGGCTGTATTAATTGGTGTATTGTATTTATTGATTAGTATATGTTGAACCATTACTGCATTCCTAGGATGAATCCCACTTGTTAGTGGGGTATAATCTTCTTGACGATTTGCTGCATTCTGTTTGTGAATATTTTTATTGAGGATTTTTGCATCTATGTTCATCAGGGAGATTGGCCTGTAGTTCTCTTTTTTGCTGGGATTTTCTCTGGTTTGGGTATTAGGGTAAAACTTGCTTCCAGGAATGAGTTAGGTTGAATTGCTTTCCTTTCAATTTCACTGAAGAGTTTGAGGAGTGTTGGCATTAAGTCTTCCTTGAATTTCTTGTAGAATTCAGCTGTGAATCCATTGGGACCTGGGATTTTATTTGTTGATAAGGTTCTAATTACATTTTCAATTTCATTAACTGAAACTGTGTTAGCAGTTTTACATCTCCTTGCTTCAGCTTGGGTAATTCATGTTTATAGGAATCTGTCCTTATCACCTGTGTTATTGAACCTATCAGAATAATGGTTTTCAAAGTGGGTATTGATGAGCTTATGATCTGTATTTCCACAGGATCTGTACTGATTTTACCCTTTTCATTCCTTATTGCATGAATTTGAGTTTTTTCTTTCCTTTTTAAAATAAGTTTGGTTAGGGGTTTATTGATTTTATTTATTCTTTCAAAGAACCAACTCTTTGAGTTGTTGCTTTGTTGTATTGTTTTCTTAGTCTCAATTGTGTTAATTTCTGCCCCGATCTTTATAATTTTCTCCTTTCTTTTGGCTTTGGGTTTGACCTCCTCCTCTTTTTCTAGATGTTTGAAATGTAGCATCAGGTTGTTTATTTGTGTTTGCTCTGTTTTCCTGATGTAGGAATTCACAACAATAAATTTACCTCTGAGGACTACTTTCATTGCATCCCCCAGGTTCTGGTAAGTTGTATTTTCATTTTCATTTGCTTGTAGACATTATTTAATTTCTCCTTTAATTTCTTCTGTGATTCATTGATTGTTCAAGAGTTATTTAATTTCTATGTGTTTATGGAGACTTTTCAGTTTGTTTTTTCGTTAATTTCCAGTTTCACAGCACTATGATCAGATAATATGCCTAGGATAATTTTGATTATTTTGCATTTACTTAAGCATGTTCAGTGGGCTAGTATATGGTCTATTTTAGAGAATGTCCCATGTGAAGCTGAGAAGAATGTATATTCTGATGTTGTTGGATGGAACACTGTATTCATCTAAGACCATTTGTTCAAAAGTTTGATTCAGTTCTGTTATTTCTTTGCTGAGATTTTTTTGTCTAGCTGAACTATTTCTTTGGTCAGTGGGGTGTTAAAATCTCCCATTATAATTGGGTTATTCATTATTCGATTTTTCATTTCTATTAATATTTGTTTTATATAGCTGAGTCCTCCTATATTTGGAGCAAATCTATTTAAGATTGTTATCTCTTCCTCTTGAAATCTTCTCCTGACCTGTATGTAGTGACCTCTTTAACTCTTTTGATCATTCTTGGTGTGAAGTTCACATTGTATGCAAACAGGATAGATACCCCTGCTTTTTTTTTTTTTTTGAGTTCCTGTTGTGTGAAGTATTGTTTTCTATCCTTTGACTTCCAGTCTATGAGTTTTCTTTTGGGTTATATGAATTTCTTGTACACAGCATATGGTTGGATGTTTTCTTTATCGATTCTGCAAGTCTGCTTGTTTTAATTGGTGAATTGAAGTCATTTACATTGATAGTTATACATACTATATATTAGCTTATTTTTGTCATGTTATCTTTCTGCTGTTGATTCTTTACCTTTCCCCTCTATTTAATTGTTTGCCCTGTTGGTGGTTTTTTTTCCTGTTGGTGTTCTAGAAGTCGTAATTATTTTTTGTCTATATAGAATATCTTTCAGTATTCTTTGTAGGGTTGGTTTGGTGATCATGAAGTTCTTCAGCTGTTCTTTGTCATGGAAGTGTCTTCATTGATTTTGAAGGTTAGTTTTGCAGGGTACGTCAATCTGGGTTGGAAGTGGCTTTCCTTTAGGATTTAAAATACTTCATGTTCTTCTTGACTTGATTATTTGTGTCAAGAAGTCTGCTGTAATTCTTATGGGTTTTCCTTTATAGGTGATTTGTTTCTATTCTCTAACAGCTTTTAATATTCTTTTCTTATGTTGAATTTCTGGGATATTGATTATTATATTTCTAGGTATAGATTTATTTTGGTTATGGCTAATTGGAATTCTATATGCTTCATTTATCTGTATGTCAGTTTCTTTTCCCATGTTTGGGAAATTTTCTGCTATTACTTCTGTAAATAGTCTTTTTATATCATTTGTGTTATCACCTTTTTCATTTACACCCATCAATCTTATACTGTTTTTCTTTGCATCATCTTGCAACTGTTGAATTGTTATTTCCTGACTCCTTGTTATTTTTAAAAGATCTTTCCTGTTCCCTACCTACAATCTTATCTTCAAGGACTGAAAGTCTATCTTCTCTTTCACTGAGTTGATTTTGCCAGCTTTTGATGAAATTTTTGATTTCCTACATATCTCTTCATCTGTTTCATGCATTCTGTTTCTTTCTTATATTGTTCATTCAAGGTTTCCATCTTTGTGCAGTGCTCCTCATTTTTTAAACAATGTCTTCTTTAGATGTTCAGTATTTATTTTATTACGTTTATCATTTCATCTTTTGCCTGGCAGATTATTTCTGATATGATTTCCTTTACAGTTTTATGGAGCTGTTTCTTTACTTAAGTTGCTATCATTTCAGAAGTTTCAAGTGTGTGATTTACACTTGCTTTTATGCCCATGTCTCCTACGTTTGTTTGGGATGGGATGGAGGTTTGAGATTTCATTTTGCTTTTTGTTTTGTCATTTCCTGTATTTGCCTGGGGCAGTTGAATGCAAAATCTCAACTGTTTCCTGGGTTGAGGATAGTTGTCTATACTGGAAGGGATTTTGCCAGCTGAGGGGTGGTCATTAGGCAGGTCTTACCAGGTCCTGAGTGGCACTTAGAGGCTCCCTGAATGGATGGAGTATGCCTGGTGGACTTTCACAATGACCCATATGGTGTGCTGAGGCTCCCCAGCCAATTGGGGTCACAGAGCAGGGTCCTATAAAGTTCTAAGTGGCCACCAAGGCTGCACTGCTAGGTGAAGTGCAGTATGCAGGCCTTCAGCTCATGCCACATGGTACACTGCTTCTCCCTAGCTGCTTGGGGTCACTGGGTGGGGCCCTACCAGGCATGCCAAAAATGTTTGAGGTTGCTAAGTACAACTACCATGGAAATCATTATGGATTTACCAGGTCTAGAGTGGCCCAGGTCTAGAATGGTTGCTTGGGGTTGCTGGACAGTGCCCCTACCATGTTCTGAGAAGTGCACCAAGCTGCATGGCTAGGTAGAGTACACTCTGTAGGCCAAAAACTCACACTATGTGGCACTTCAAAGCTCCCTGTTTGCTTGGGGTTGCTGGACATGACCCTACCAGGTTCTGTAGCACACCAAGGCTGCACAGCTAGGTAGAATACACTGTGCAGGCTTTAAGCTCATGCCATAGGGTACACTTATCACATTTTCTTTATGTTTTCACTTGTTGATGGGCAGATGGGCTTTTTCCAAAATTCAGCTATTATAAATTACACTGCTGTAAACATAGATATCTATATGTCATTGTGGCATGATGATTTAACTCTTTAGGGAAGATACCCAGAAGAGAAACAGCTGGATTAAATGGAACATTTAATTTTAGTTTATTGAGGAATCTCCATAGTGATTGCCATAGTGGTTGTACAAATCTACACTCCCACCAAAAAAGGAAAAATGTTCCTTTTTCCCCCACAGCCTCATCAATATGTGTTATTGTTTGATTTCTTAATGATATTTATTCTCTCTGGAGTGAGAGGGAAACTCAGTGTTGTTTTAATTTGCGATTCTCAAATGGTAAACATTTTTTCGTGTATTTATTGAGCACTTTTACTACTTCATCTAACAAGCATCTTCTCATTTCTGAGACCTATTTTTTATTGTGTCTAAATTTGGGGGGGTCTAATTTTTTGAGTTCTTTATAGTTTTATAGATTAGTCTTTGGTCTGAGGAGTAGCTGGCAATGTTTTTCCCCATTCAGTACATTGTGTCTTTTTTCTGTTGATTTTCTTTGCTGTACAAAAGCTTACTAATTTGATGTGAGGAAACTCCTAAAATTCACATGGAACAAGAGAGCTAGAATAACAAAAGCAATTCTGGTCAACAAAAGCAAGGTAGGGAAAATCACAACCCCAAACTTCAAGTTATACTACATAGCTACATAGTATTGGCAAAAGAATAAAAATAAAAAAGATTTATGGATCAATGGAACAAAATAGAAGACACAGAAAGAATTCAAAGCACATTCAGCAACTTTATCTTTGAAAAATCCCTTCACTACGGAGAAGATAATTTCTTTAATAAATAGTGCCGGGAAAACTGGCCTTTTATGTGCCAAACATTGAACTTGGACCTGTTATCTCTTAGCTTGCAGTAACCTAAAAATGAAATGGATCTAAGATCTGAATATTAAAATGGTAACAAACTTATGGAAGATAGAATAGGTAGAACTCTTGAAGACATTGGTGTAGAGAAAGATTTTATGATCAGAACCCCAATTACACAGGAAATGTTCAAAGACTCAACAAATTGTCTACTTCTTCAAAGCAAGAATCATCCAAATGCCTATCTTTTAAACAACTTTTCTAAATGGCAATTGCACAATTTTTTATAGTGTGTGTATTTTTTTAAGTGGCAGCATATTTAAATAACTCAAAGCTTCTTGGAATCTCCTGGGAGATTTCTAAAAACCTAGGTTCTTTAAAGGTGGTATCAGCAGATTTAGGTACACGAAGGCAGTCTAAGGAATGGTTAAGGTGACACTTTCATTAGTGTAGGTGGTATCAGCAGATTTAGGTACATGAAGGCAGTTTAAGGAATGGTTAAGGTGACATTTTCATTAGTGTATCTTAAAGAATGCACAGAAAAGGGACAGGGGCTTGGGAATCCACCCCAAAGGAGAAACTAGTTGCCAGACATTGAAAAAGATGGTAGAAGAAGAGCTCAAAGTACTTCCTGTGGTTACCCTAGCAATAGCACTTTGAGAAAGTTCTTTGATTTGGTACTCACCCACCCACATGGCAGTCTGCACTAGTCACTCTAGACTGGCCCACCCAAACTGAGCTCTCCTGAATGCCAGAGAACAGAGCAGATCATGGAAACAAAAAAAATCTAACCAAGATGGTTTTGCTTACTTTGAGAATTCATCCTTAGGGAAAATACAACAGCAAGAGGAACCAGGGTGGGAGTGGGGGAGCAAAACCAAAAAACCAAAAAAAGTTCTAGTGAGAAATCGTTTTGTGAACTTGGATAGATCACATTCTTTGCTATATCATTAATGAATTGGGATTTTTGAGAATTTGAGTAGTTCTGTTTTGGCCTGGACAGTATTTTTCTGGCTAAAGAATGCTAGACTGTGCTTATCAGAGGAATAAACTCATTGTAAAGCACTAGAGATAGATTCTTTTCCAAGGGGTGGTAAAAAAATAACCTAAAATTATTTTTCCCAGAAGCTGATATTATAAAAAAAGTATTATAATGGTATGTTGGATTTTTTTCCTCTCTGAAATTGATGCACAGTAGTAGATCATCAGGATATAACTCACAGACTCACAAGATTAAGCTCATATATCAGCTGCTATGGAAATACTTCTTATAAGATGCGTAAAAGATCCAAGTGAATAAAGGAAAAAGTAGATTATTTTTCTTTTTATTTAATATTAGTATTATAGAATTTTAAGAGGCAAATTAGTGGAAATTTATCTTCCTAGATGATTTGATGACAAAGAAGATTGATTCAATGATTGTTGGTGGCAACACCTTCATATCATAGTGAACAAAATAGAGACCCACAGTGATCCTGAGGTTAGCTCACTATTTCTAGATCTGTGATTCTATCTAAGATGTAACTCTCCTAACTATTTTTTTCAAGAAGCTGCTGTGTTTTCCAAGACATTTCAAGTGGAAATACTCCTCAAAATGGGTTATTAAAATATCATCTTTCAGAATGAATAATCTGTAGCAGATCTACCCGCCAAGCCAGTATACTTCAGTTTGTTAGGACTAGTTCTGTTTTCAGTTTCTGTTAGTTTTGTTTCTTAGAAATGGCTGGTCACTATGATGTAACTATGGTGCGTAATGTAAGAACAAATACCCAATCGACCTTCCTCTATACTTCCTGCTTGCTTCCCATATAAGCCCTAGACCACCAGAGATCAGGGTCTGATATTTTGGGAATGATTCTGATCAGTGCCCATTGACATAAATAAATCTGCCTCCAAATCTTCAGTTTCATTTTTGTGTTTCTGTTTCCCATAGCATCTGGTATGTTGGTGGAGAAGGCTGACCATGCAGACCTCTGGTGACTGGTAGTAGCCCTCATGGACAGAGCATGAACCTACCCAGATCCTGATGGGAAGGAATGCCCTTGAGATTTCTTGAGTCCACTTGGAGATCTAAAGGTGGGTTCCTGACTCCCCACTTGAGTGGCTCACACTGGATCACAAAAGGAGGAGGATGCAGTCTGTCTGCTTGCCTGATTCCACTAAGACTCCAGAGGGGCACTTTTGTTAGTCTGTCTGTCAGTCCATCTCAGTTCAAGCTTAAGGGGAGTCTGATCAACTCTAGTTAGAACTACCTCAAGGAAAAGGGATTTTAATGTTCAACCTCTGAGTGCCCATTGAATGAATGTGTGAGTGAAACAGACAGCATAAGCAACAGACTACTCCACCTGTGCACCAACTGAAAAGCAATGGTCATGGTTGCTGACTGGACCCTCACCTGCTGTCCCATGGCAATTGACATATGGCATAACAGAGGTCTCACATCCTCCTTAGCCAAATCATGCCTAAGTTCCCATGAGGAGCATGGCCAGGTGGGCGTCTGAATGGTCTCCCATCCTATTGTTGCACCATTGTTCAAGGGTACACCACAGAGATGTAGGAAGTCAGATATGAAAACTAATTAGTCAAAACCCATAGTCCCTGACTGCAGGAAAAAGGGCTTTTACAGAATTAAAACATGAAACCAAACCACTCCCTGCATCTCAAAGAAACAAAGAAAAAAAATCCTATTTTTCCTGAGAATTCCACCTTGTTGGCTGCCATAGTTGCTGCCAATACCTATAGCTTCACTCTCAACTTCTGACTCGCCTACTTTCAACCAACTGAACTGGTTCCAGCTAGCCATTGCCTGCATATGGCCACAAAGGCCCTCCCTTCAGAGCCTTCTGCTTCTATCCTGGTCAGATGGTGTCATCTAATGCCCACCTGAGATGACTCTCAGCAATTCCTTCTGAGTTCCACATTTTGACTGAAGAAAAATTGGATTGTCAGCCCTGATGAATGAGTTGCCATGGCCTTTCCAAAGGTCACCTCAACTAGAAAAAACCCAATGCAACACTTCTCAAAGGCATCTAAAAGGGGGACAAAAAGTCCATCAACCACTGTTAAAACCTGTTGAAAGAATAGCTACTGATGTCTGTAAGAAAACTCATAGATGGAGGAGGTATTTTTGTGTGTGTTTATATTTGTAACTTGTAAACACAATAAAGTCTACCAGACTGTTTTCTTACAGACATCTATGAGACACAAAGAAACCTGACTATCCAGGCCCACCTCAGTCTGAATCTCTCCTTGCCCTGTCAGGCATAGATGGATACGATAGAATAAGCTGTATCAAATTGACCCCCCTGAGATCCCATGGTCATTGCAAAAGTCAGAGGCAAACGAGTGACTTTCCTGGTAGACAATAGAACAAAATTAACTGCCTTCAAAAGTTCCCTCTGTCAAAAAGTTATCATCACCAGGGCAACTGGAGCTCTCACCTTTCACACTTTCACAAATTTGTAGCCTGGGAGGACATCTCACATAATAGGAATTCTGGTATAAGCCAGTCCCTACACTGCTTCTGGGAAGGGAACTCATCTTCTAGCAAGAAGTCACCATCTCCTTTACATCAAGCCATTCAGTATCCCTCTTGTTTCACCCTGCACTTTCAACTTTGACTATCTCCCAAGAAGAAGATGATGCCTGCATCAGTTTAAGACAGATAACTACAATCATAAAGTTCCAAAAACTCTCCTCCCAAAGGTATGATCTAAAGACTTATCTCTGTGCCTGTTCATCAACCATGCCACCTCAACATGACCCCCATTGCTGTCAGATGTCACAGGAAACATAAACAGGCATCCAGCCACATATCAGCTTGTTAGACTGTTAATCACCTTGGTAAGATCTCCATGCTATCAATAATGCATCCATCACCTTTCATTCTGCAGTTCCCATACATCTTTTTCAATATTACTCATTTTCCAAAAGGGTTTGGGAACTCTCCCACTATTTTGGGGGAAACTCTAGCAAAAGCTTTGGATGTGGGAAAGCCTATTTCTCTGTCCTTTCCAGTACCATCACAGTCCCCCAAGAAAGAAAAATGAGGCTTCAAGACTACAAACTCTATAGACTGTCAAATTGCTAAAATACACTTCTCCCACCTGTGAAGCCAGTGCAAGATCTCTGAGCTTCCAATGCCATTGCAATTGTCCTCTATATATGTTGCCTCCATTTAATGCTACCCACAGCCTGCTGGTACACCTACCTTGACCCAAAAATCAATTCTTCTGCCTTTGATCGACTCTTGTCAGCCAACCTCTTTTTGCCTTTGAATGGAACGACCTCAGTTTTGGACTCAAAGATCAGTTAACCTGAACTCAACCTCCCAGAGATTCAAAAACTCATTTACTCTCATTGGAAAAGCCCTTGCAGCTGACCTTGCTAGTTTCTCAGCACAAAATATCACTGCACTTCTGATTAATGACACCCATGCTGCCTGCTGGAAAGGTACATCAGATCTGCTGCAGTATTTAGCAGAAACTGGTTATAAGAATGAAACTCCAAAAAGTTTTTGGAGCTGCTAGCTTCTATAGATTCTGGTTCCTAGATGCTTAATCAGACTTTCAGCCACTAGGAGAGCCCAGTTGCCTACCTATACAAATACTTGGATCCAGTTACGAAGGGCTGTTTCCTCCTTTACCTTCACACTGTAATAGCTATTGTCCTGATCAAGAAAGCCAACAAATTCACCTTAGACTGAGACTTAACCATACAGGTGCCACATGCTGCACTGTATCTCCTAGATAACTATGGATCACTGAGTCCTGCCTCATATCTGGCCACCAAGCTGGACCTATAAGAACACGACTCAAAAATGACCCCCTGAGAGATGCTGAGTACACCCTGTTTATGGATGGAAATAGCTCTGTTAGAAAAGGAATCCAACAGGCTATATATGTTGTGGTCACCTTGGACAAAGTCATTTTGGCCAAAATTTCCCTGCTACTACTTCCTCCTGGTGTTTGTAAACCTGCTGCCAATGATGCCCAACTTGTGCTCCTAAGCCCCCTTCAGAGATCCAATTGAGACATCAACCTCAGCCAAAACAATTTCACTTTGTACCCCTGGAAAATCCACTGTAATCAGAGCCAGACCTGTCCCCACCATATGTAATGCAAGCTCAAGCCACAGCACTGGCACCCATATTCCTATAAGTTCAGGCTTCAGTGTCTGTGTCACTGACCCTGACCTCTCCCAATTTAAAGCTATGCAGATAGACTTAGTGCTCATCTACACATCCTTGGGATGACTCAAGGCATTTCCTACCCAAGCTGAGAGGGCAATAAAAATTTGTAGGGTCCTGCTATGAAAAATCACCTCCAGATATGGCCTACCATTGATTATTGGCAACAACAACAGGCCTGCATTTGTAGCAGAGGTAACTAAATAAAAATTATACATGGCATACAGGCCATAAGCTCTAAAAAGTTTACAAAAATAAATTATAACCATATGATGACAGCTTTTGTAATTAGCTCCACAAAAGTTTAGTTAAAAGATCAACCATACCTGTTTGCACTCCTGAACACACTTGTAACCCAGGTGCTTATTGATGATCTCTATGAGTTTCAGAGATCCAGATTTCGATCTCTAATTCCAGAGTTCTGGAGAATTCACCTGGACTAGGTAGCTCCTCTGGGGCTCACTGTGAAGATACAATACACTCCAAGTCCTGCTCTGGTCACTCTGGATTCTGGGCAATCCACACGCGTCTGAAGCCCAAGGACATCATTCACTAGATGGCTCCATACCTCAGTCCATTACTCCCTTTGACTTTTGAGGCTTTTCAGGCCACTTACACCAGTCTTCACTTTGCCTTAGATCATGGATCATTACCCTGAGAAAATAAAACATAACCAGTAAGGCCCTTACAAATGATAAAGATTTGAGGAGCATCCAAGGCACACTAGACCCTCTCCTAGAACAAATTAACTCCTTCATCCCCTTGTCAGAGTCAATTTAGGGAGAAACCCTATAATAAGGGAAACAAACCACACAAATCCTGGTAGGAATTTTCAGTCTTGGGGACCTTGGACTTTGGACCATTGACAGCCTCAGGGTTATTGCTTTTATCTGGGCCTTGTTTCAGAAGATCACATGTAACACGCTCAGCAAAGATGTGCCAGGGAAACTAAAAGGGGGTGGGAGGTGGGGAATAGAGCAGAAGATGCCCCCCCAGCCAGTGTACTTGGGTTTGGTAGTTACCCAGGTAATAGTTCCTGTTACAGTTTCTGTTACTTTTGTTTCTTTTAGAACAAAATTGGTCATTATCAAGCATATTATAAGAACCAGTGCCCAACTGACAAACCATCTGCCTCTGTGCTTCCTGCTTGCTTCTCTCCTATAAGCCCTAGGCCACCAGAGAGCAGGGCCTGATATTTTGGGAATGATCCCAATCAGTGCCCATTGACATGAATCTTCCTCCAAATACTGGATGTCATTTTGGAGTTTCCACTTGCTGTAACAGACCCATCTCTGCAGTAGGCAATTTGTCAATCCATAGCAATATTTTTTAAGACTTTTAATCACTTTATTTATTTTGAGGACCAACAGGATTATACTTTTTAAAAAACAATTTGACTGTTCTATTCAAATCAGAAAAAATCATTAATAAACAGATATAATAGCATCTCATGTGCCAAAAAATGTCACTCAGTAATTTTTTCTGAAATATTAATTAATAAACAATACCATTTTGGACTGGTATCATTTTGAAAATCTGCCTGTTTACTTTCCTAAGTAAATGAGTCTGGCGGAATTGAATACAACATTGCTACAATCTCTGTAATACTAGTGTTATGAACAAATTTTAAATATTAAAATTATTAAGTATGATTTACATTTGTTTCATATGCTTTTAAGTCATCTTCATTACATTGTTAACCTCCATTACTGGCAGCTTTATAGGGGCTTTCTAATTCCAACCTGAGAACCTGCTTCCTTCAAATTATAATAGTTCTCAAGGAGAATGTTAAACTTTTGTTCATTTGGTGATTATCATTGCATGATATCTTAGACAATAATGCATGCTTTCTCCAGGTCTTGTGATCAACCTCTGGATAACTAAATATATCTTAATATTTTAGTCCTGGAGTTTATAATTCCATAGGTGCCAAATAGCGTTGTGGCTAGCAAAACATAAATAGATATGAATTTAATGGTAAATGATGAGCTTGCATGTAGTGATATCCAAATGGTAGTGCTGTCTGCTGTGATGTCTTACAATGATCCAGGTAGAGGAAGGATGGTGGGAGAATTCAGCGTGTTGGCCTGGGGATTTAGCTCAGCGGCATAAGTGCTTGCTTTGCAAGTGTGTGGTCGTGAGTTTGATCCCCAGTACAAAAAACATCAAAAGTCATATGAAATCAATTACTAATTTGATTACTAGACTTGTAGTTTTATTTTATTTTAAAATTGGCTTTGGAATGAATTACAAGAACAAATCTTTATACTTAATTCTTCAAAACATTATATACATTTAAATAACTGTGTATGTGTGTGTGTGTGTGTGTGCACATGCACGTGCATGCACACAAATATGTGTGTGGTATTGGATGATAAACACAAGTCTTCCTCAAGTCCTCTTTCATTTTTTATTTTTGAGATGTGCTCTCCAAATTTTCCTTACTGGGCTCAAACTTGTGATCCTTTGGCCTTCTGGAATTATAGGTGAACATCAACACCCCAGCTTAAATTTCATTTCAATAATAATTTTGGTAATAATTGATAGCTTATTATTTCACCATTTGCCTCAGATATGGGGGAATTTATGTAAAATGAAGCATAATTTCCTTAACTTTCCCTACCATAGCACCTCTCATACTTGATTATAATCTGCTCTTTACTCATCTGTATTCCTTGTTGACCAAGAATAATGGGTTTTATAAATTGTCTATGAAAGATAATGCATGATAACCACATTTCCTGGCCTAAAAATTTTACTATGGGATATAATTAGAAATGCGGGGTGATGCATCAATGGAGTTATTCCATTTTTAGTTTCTTATTGAAGTGTAATATATATGTATGTTCTCCAAATTCTAACAAAATATATTAGTTTCTCCTATCTTTAAACTTAAGAACAAAATCTTACATCATGTACTCTTTTGTGTCTAGTTTCTTTGTTCAGCCTATGAATAAAACATTCACCCTTATCTGTAGCAGTGTATTTTTATTTAATCACTGTACATTATTGCATTGAATTAAAATGTCTGTGATAGTTAATTTTATGTGCTAATTTGAATAGGTTAAGGTATGCCCATAAAGGATTATCTCTAGGTGTATCTGTGAGAGTATTTTTGGAAGAGATCAGTATTTGAATCACTAGATTGGCAAAATAATATCGCTGGGTATATCTATGACTTCTTTTGGGAGAGCAGTAATTCAATCAGTCAACTGAGTAAGGAAGATCTGGTTTTACCAATATAGATATGAACCATCCAACCTGTAAATGGTCTGGATAGATCAAAATTTTAAGCTGGGACATCCATATTTTCTGCCCTCTGACATTAAACTTCTGGTTTTTAGTTGTTTGGGCTTGGATTGGAACTATACCAACTGGTTTTCAGCTTACAGAGAGAAGTTGTGGCCTTTTCATCTTTCATAATTACCTAAGCTAGTCCTGCTTAAGAAATCTCTTCCTATATATTTATACATGCCCATTGGTTCTCTCTCCCTGGAGAACCCTGACTAATACAATGCCCTCTTGAATTATCTAAGCTATTATTTTGGGGCATTTGAATTGATTCTAGACTTGAGCTATTCTGAATGATGCAAGCATAACACTCTGATACTTCATATATATATCATTTTCTATGATTTGTATTTAGATATGAAACCACTTGCTCTGCAGTTGTGATTACTTTATGGTTTCTATGAAATGTTAAAATGCTTTGCTATGAATAGGAAATTTCCAGAAGAAGGAAATACAAATAGTTAATCATAAAATAGATAATTTTAGAGAGGCCGCACTGATTCCATTTGTCCTGGACACATCCAGTTGACAATGTTTTGGGAAAAGGCGCAGATCTTAAAACATTCTTCCTACCCCAACGTAAAAATGTGAGGTGCTATAAGGACAAGAAGCAAACAAGTTATATAATCTAAGCATGCGCAATTTGAGCTTCTTTGTTCTTTATCTCAATAAAAGCTGCTTGCTTAGGCTAGCAGGTGGCAGCTATTTTGCTCACAGTTAGCGTACGCGTCCCTTTATTTTCCTTTGCTTGCAAAACTCCCACAGATAATTAATATAGGAACCAACAAATGTAAATCAAAACACTGCACATGACCAAATTGGCTGAAATTTGTGTCTAATGATCCCAAGACTGGAAGGAGAAATAAAAGTCCTGAAGCATTTGAAGAAGTGAAGACTGGAGTCAGCTTTCATGAGTATGAATGATTTTACTTTGCTTTTTGTTGTATTCTTATATACACTGAGCAAAGTACATTGCTGAAAATAAATATTCATAATAACATAATGCTATAAATGCATTCCATAAATTAATAATATTATTGTGGGCTACATAGCCACACAGAGCTACAAAAAGAATCATACAGTTAGGTATTTGCTGTATAATTATCTGTATTGGGGAGATATCAAAACAGAATGGAAGAGAAGGAATGGTATTTAATAAAATTAAGCAGCAAAATAAATGACCTATATGGAACAATATGGATGGATTAGAAAAAGTATTATTTAAAATAACTAAAAACACAATAAGAGATTCATAATACAGTATGCAAATTTGTAAGAACCAACATAACTATATTATTGTTTGTATAATAAGATGTAAATAAAATGAAAAAGATGTATTGCAGGGAGAAATATTGTACATATGACACTGAAGGAATGGTAAAAATGCAAATGACATTTAAATGGAGAATTACATAATTAACTGAATAAATACAAGAGATGCATATAACATGTGAGTGTTTACCAGAAAATATATAGGGTTACTGATTTTGTGTTCATTTGTACAAACATGCAAAAATAAATTGTTATAGGAACAATAAGCTGAGTGGAGGCATGAGTATTCCTCCTGGGTATGAATATAGAGGTATTCTTCTTCTTCATGATTACCTTTCAATGTATCCTTTTATATCCAGGTGTTTTTGTAATCTCCAATTTATAAATATAATATTGTCAAGAGACGATTGCTCTGTTTTATTAAAGAGTTGTAATAATATTAGAATATGTGAAATAGGCACAGTATCAGCCAAGTAATACAAAGAATAGTTCTAAAAGAGGCATTATAGCACTAAAATCTAAAAATATTATTTTTCATTGAATAACTCATTCTTTGTATGTGTATAGAGTCATAATCACATACAAGGTCTTGTAGTGCTCTGTAGAGATTAAAGAAAATGTGAAAGAGTTTAGCCTGATGATAGATGTCTTGGTTGCTTTCACTTTTCTCTCATTGCTGGGATGAACACCTGACACCCAAAATGAAGAAAGGAAATGTTTATTTGTTCACTCTTTGTGGATAGTTCAGTCCATAGTCAGCTGGCTCCAGGCAGGGTGGCGTGACACTATGGCCACACTTCAAGGCAGCAGCCAGACACAAAGGGGGAATAAAACAAGCCTTTTTTCCTTTTTACTGTATGCAGGCCACCCCATATCCTCCAGGGAAGATGTGGCATTCATCAAATCTCCTTACCCTCCTTTGCACAGGATGAGGATATTTACAAATTAAGAACTCTGACTCCCTGATGACTCTCAGTTAAACTTCCAAACTTCTCAAACTGACACAATGTATTAACCATAACAATCCACCCCTTGTCAATGTGGCAATCAGACACATTTCTTTAAACCAGCCTCCTAATACAAAGTCATGCTAATTCTTACCATTTCACAACTTGAGCATTATAATACAATTTTAACAATCCTTAAGAATCAGCATTAAGTCTATCAACATTATGTTACATTAGAAACATAGATTTTGTCCTTGGACCACCAAAGAGTCATGCACATCCCTTTATTCAAAAGGCTTTTAGTCCATCTCCAAGATTTGCCAAAGTTCTAACAGTTTCAGTGTTGCTAAAAGTCCAAATCCCAAGTCTCCTCCAAGATGTTAGACAAACCTTAGTTGCAAGGCCCTATACCAATGAAGACAAACTTGAACATTTCCAGCATGCAATGACACAGATAAACATTTTCATTCCAAAAGTTACAAACAGGAGGGTACAAAGGATAGGAATGAAAGCAAGCCCAAAATCCAGGAAGGCAAACTGGTATTTTGTAGTTACATGTGCAGCATTTGAGACAATCTGTGGTAAACTGTGAGCTCCAAAGGGCTTGTGTGACCCCACCCCTGTGGAACTTTTGGTGGTTACCAATTCCATGGCTTCTCTCTTGGGCTAGATTTGCTTTGTCCTTTCAGCTTTCCTTAGATGATCCACATCCCTTCTTTTGCCAAATTTCTGGGTTCTCCACTGCACCTTTGACTTCACACTCACAGCTTCATACACTGCCTTCTCAAGGACACATTGCTTGGCCTCCCAGGCCTTCTGAAAGCAGGGTGGAAGCCTTTTTAACCTCAGAACCACCTAAAACCAGCACCATTTAGATGATACCAAGGTCTGCTGCTAGTTGGAGCAGTAGCCAGGCTTTCCTCTGGTAGGGTTTGAGTGCCTGGATTGCTGAGTACTCTGATTCTGATTCTGAGAAACAGATTTTCTATGTTCTGGAACCTTGGAACCTCCACCATCATTCTGGAACATGGTATTCTGAGGCTTTCTCCTCCAAGCAAAGTCTTTCACCTTTTGCAGTTTTGAAACTGCAAAGTGTGGGGACCTGCTGCCTCTTCCCATAACTCCCACAGGCCATCTTCTTTATTTTTCTGATCCTTCTCAACAATCAAGGTTTCAGCTCTATCTTTACACTTCACAGCTTTCTTGCCAGAGTCACAGTACTTTAAATCAGCCTAATGGGCTCTTTGCTCTTGATGCACAACATAAATTAGGCTAAAAGTCCCCAACAATAGTCATGCCACCACCTCAACATTCAACTGCCTTGCAGTTTCTTCTGCCAGATTAATCAGTCCACCACCTTAATCTTAGTTTCAGGCAAAGTCTCTGGACATGAGGAAAATGCAGACAAACTTTCTGCCAAACCATAATGCACATCATTTGGACTCCAACAACCAATTCAGTCTTTTTTCTCAGCAGAAATCTCCCAAGCCTGGGCTTTACCAGCAGGATTTCTATCAGCCTTCTGGTCTCCTGAGCTCTGACCAGAATCTCCCATGCAGAACAACCTAAGGCATTCCAGCTCTATATATTCAGGTGACATCTCTGAACCTTTCCAAACTCGTCCTATAAGACATTCTCAAAAGCTCTATGGTCAGATATAGTCACAGCAATGAGCCCATTCCTCTGGTACCAAATACTTTCATTACTGGGACAAACAACTGACACCCAAAATGAAGAAAGAAAAAGTTTATTTGCTCTCTCTTTGTGGAAGGTTCAGTCCATAGTCAGCTGGCTCCAGGCAGGGTGGCATGGCACTGGGGTAACACTTCAAGACAGCATCCAGACAAAAGGGAGAAAAAATAAGCCTCTTCTCCTCCTTTATATTGTATGCAGGCCACCTCCTACCCTTCAGGGCAGATGTAGCACTCACAAAATGTCCTTGCTCTCCTTTGCACAGGATGAGGATATTTGCAAAGTAAGAATCCTGGCTCCCTGCTGTTTCAGTTAAACCTCTAAACTTTCAAGTTGGCACAATGTATCAACCATAACAGTAGATTTCCAGTTGCAAACTCTATAGTAGATTTAAGGTAGAAGCATTTCCTTTGAAGAGGTTGCCTTAGGTTACCATTGAGATTGCAGATAGCCGACCTGGAATCATGTATCTCTAGTGACCTAAACATTATGAAGCATCCTACCTAAACATAACTCAAATTCTTTACTTTACCAGGCATGGTGGCACATGCCTATCATCCCAACACTCAAGAGGATTGCCATAAGTTTGAGGCCAGTTTGGGGTACATCAGTAAGTTCAAGGCCAACCTTCCCTACATAATGAGACCTTGTCTCAAAAAACCAAAAATTAAAACATAAAAAAAAAATTCTTTAACTTAGTCTTGGAAACTGCAAATGTCCACAAGATTTGTTAAGTACTATATTTTTAATATTTATTTTTTGCACATTAACATCTCTGAAAATAAAATGTATCTTCCAATCAGTGGTATCTATCAATAGCTTACAGCCAGGAAACAACTATAACATAGCTACCATTGCTTGCCCACATGTGACTTTAGTCATAGCTGTTTGTGTTGTCCTTACTTCAATTGATTTGGAAATGTTCTGATGATAACACATGCTGAAACTGATGGCTTTATTAAAGTGTCTATGTTTCAGTATTGAAACCAATATAGAAATTCACAGAAATAGAAAACTGGACATGATTGGTTATCCTAGGTCTATCCATTCTGTTGACTCAGTTTGGCCCACAGAATGTCAGGAGTCATGAGGCAAAGACTTGAACATGTTTCCACTTGTTTCCTTGGCACCTACAGGAGAATATGCCAAGATTAGTTAATTGGAGAACAAAAGAAAAGTAAAGCCAACCAACTTGCTCTAAAGGCCTCGTCTAAACATAACCTCTTACACCTAACAGCTATTCCTAAACGTGAGGTAGCCCGGCTTAGTTAGCAAGACCTATATATCTATTTGCCTGTCTATTCACACCCACATGTGTGAGCAGTTAATGTTTTTTGTTCCATGCCTCTGAAGTTTTGTGGTTTTTTTGGTTTTGTTTTGTTTTGTTTTTGCTTAAAATCATGTGTACGTTTTCAACACTTAACTAAGTCCTGTCCCAGTGATTGGATATATTTTGATAAGATTGCCTGAGGAAGTTCTGAGGACTTGGAATGTTTGTGTTATCATTGGATATTCATGTCATTGTATAACAATTTAGACAGGACTACTTGACCATGGGTTACCTGATCCTTCAACATTAGGCAAAGTGTACAGTTAAGGAAGATTTTAGGGCCAATGGGCACTTGATATTTCCTTTATTGAGCCATCCATCTTTTCTTCACCTCATGTGGTCCCAATGTCTTTGCCACCTTCCTGCTACTCAGAAATATGGGCAGGAGACCTAGAGTAGACAAATAAAACACACTAAACTCATAAGGATAACCTGAGTCTTCAATAACATTTAGTATATGTGCTCAACAGGAAGAGAGAGGCTCTAATTTGGAATATCAACTAGGAATATGTAGGCTTAGAAATGTCAGCACCCCTGACTCCTGAGACTAGGAGAAGCCTACATGAGGAGCAGAGCCAATCCATGGGTGGAGAGATGATTCTCTGAGAACATTAAGCCCTGGATCTATTCCATCCTCCATATCTCATTATTTGAGCCAATAAGCATCCATTTTTCCCTTTAAACTTATTTGAGTTGACTATCATTTGCAACTGAAGTATTCTGAATGATTAAAAAGCAGTATCCCCATGTTGCTGAAGAATAAAAACCTTCAAGACATTACATTTTTTTGTCCAGAGTCTCACAGGTAGTAACAGATAGAGGTAGAATAGTACCATAGGTCTGTATAATGCCAAGCATCATTTTTATAGCTGCATTTAAAAGCTTTTTTAGAAAAAGTATAAAGAATAAAATTTGTCTTTTTGTGCAGTTTTATGAGTTTTGACAAATGCATAGATTGGAGACAAGGTCTTGCTATTCTGTTGCTCCTCATGCTGACCTAGTGTTGTCTGACTCTTCCTTGACCTTCAAACTTTGGCAACCATTGACTAGTTCTCTGCTCCTAGAGTTCTGCCATTTCAAGCTTGTCAAATAAATGATGTCACACAACATTTTGTGAGAGGAGAAAAACTTTGGGTTGAAACAATTTAAATTCACTTAGAACCTTTGAATGTGATCTTATTTAGAAATAGCATTGCTGCAAAAACTATCAGGTTAAGAAAAAGTCATTCTGGATTGGGGGAGGGTATAAGATCCTTACAAAAGGAGAGAGTTGAGCTTGCCTATAATCTCAGCTCTCTAGGAGGCTGCACAGAGGATCGGAAGTTTGAACACAACCTGAATAATTTAGCTAGCAAAACATCATCTCAAAAAAACTTTTTTTAAAGTGCTGAGATCTCTGCCTCCACCTGCTGCGTGCTGCCACTGGAAGGCCCCTTTCTGCAAGCAGCCAGCATGGGCAGAAAGAACTAGACAGATCCACCTCTGCCTATTGGGTGCTGCCACTGGAAGGCTCCTTGTGGGCAGCCAACAGGAGCAGGGACATGCAGCCAGGTAAGCCTTGTGCACCTGTAGGCCATCATTGGAGGCCTTTGATTCCTCCAGAAATCCATTATCCACTAGAAGAATAAGACAAGCAAACCTCTTTGTGCCTGCCACCATAGTGGGAGTGCCTGTGTAGACACACATGCTGAGAGAAGCAGCCATGCCTCCATACTTCCTGATCATTGGGGAAGCCCCAGTATAGCTACACAGGTCTGGAGAGCCCTACCCATGCTCTGCTATCTCCCTGTAAATCTGGGGTCAGAGGAACCCAGATGCCTGTCCCATTCTCCTACACCACAAGGGAGCAGCCAACGTGGGAAGTGTTTGGGACCCCACAACCAGCTTTTTGGAAGGAACCCAGGAGAATGTCAAGACAAAGGAACAAAAGGCAATCTCAGACTTCCAGCCCACACAGAACAAATCTGGGAGATAGAGTCATGGAAGAAAATGGAAGTCACATACCTGAAACCTCTGAGAGGATAGCAACTAAAATAAACAACTTCATGAGATTATAAAAGCAATCAAATGAGAAATAATGTCTCAGTTAAAAGAAGAAATCACAAACATACTGAAAGAATTGCTCAGCATATCTAAAGAAGACATAGATTAAAAAAAAAAAAAGAGGAACATAGGAAAATGATGGAAACCTTAAATGAATATAGAGGAATTACAATGCATTAGATTCAAAGACAGATTCAGGAAATTAAAAAGTTGATCAAAAGTTGGCAAAACCACTTGAAAGAGACTGAAGATAGACTTTCAAACTTTGAGCTAGGATTGCAGCTAACATTTGTGGAAGGAAAGATCTCTTAAAAATAACATGGAATCAGGAAATAACAATTCAACAGCTGCAAGATGATGCAAAGCAGCATAATTTAAGAGTGATAGGGGTCAGTGAAGAAGCAGGGATCAACACAAATGAAATTAAAAGGCTGTTTACAAAATTAATAACAGAAAACTTCCCAAACATGGGAAATGGATCTGACATACAAATAATTGTGAGCTATATAGAAATCCAGCTAGCCATAACTAAAATAAATCTACACGCAGATGTATAATAATCAAGATCCCAGAAATTCATCACAAGAACAGAATATTAAAAACTTTTAGAGAAAAGAAACAGATCACCTATAAAAGAAAACCAATCACCAGGGATTTAGCTCAGTGGAATAAGTGCCTGCTTGGCAAGCATGAGGTCATGAGTTCGATCCCTGGTACAAAAAAAAAAGAAAGAAAGAAAGAAAGAAAGAAAGAAGAAAGAAAGAAAAGAAAAAGAAAATCAATCAGAATCACAGCAGATTTATCAACACAAACCATCAAATCAAGAAGAGTTTGAAGTGTTTCAAATCCTGAATGAAAACAGCTTCCAACCCAGATTGATATACTCTGCAAGATTATCTTTCAAAATTGATGGAAATATGATACTTCCATGACAAAGAACAACTGAAGGAATTCATGACTACCAAACCAACTCTATAGAGAGTGCTAAAGGATATTCTAAAGAGAGATAAAGATGACCATGTTTCCAGGAACAGCAGCAGAGGAGGATGGCAAAACAAAACAGGCAGTTGAACAGAGGAATAGTGAGGGCCAACAGCAGCAGAAAGATAGCATGGCAGAGATGAACTGATGTATGCTGCTTGTCACCATGAATGTAGATAGTCTCAGGTCAGCAACAAAAAGAAACACAGGGAGAGTGGATCAAGAAATAATTTCCATCAATATACTGCATACAAGAAACACATTTAACCTGAAAGGAAATTCAAAGACTGAAAATCAAAGGACAGAAAACAATTACTCCATGTGACAGGAGACCAGAAAAACAGAGTAACTTTTCCATTAACCACAGAATGGATAAGAAAGATATGGTATTTTCATGCAGTGGAAAGCTACCCAGCTGTAAAGTAGAATAATTTTGAGACTCTTGTAGTTAAATGGATGCAACTGGAGGTCATGTTTATGGGTGAAACAGTTTGAACTCATATGTGTGAGTTCCAAAATAATGGGATCCAAAAGCAAAATAGTTATTGTAAGAGTGATGGGGAGGAAACACCTGGGAGGGAAAGGTAGTAACTCCTGTTAATTTCATACTGTCTTGTCTTGAACTCTTGTATTGTTTTCACAATTTTGTTAGGTTTGGCTTTGTTCTATCTTGTTTTGTTAGATTTTATTTTATCAGATTGTATGAGCAAGTATTTTGAACATAAAGGGGGAGATATTATGATAATCATGGTTGGTTTCCTACTGTTTTGAAGTCATATGCTTTCATTCATTTATTTAATTGGTTTTATTCTGTTTTGTTTGATTTTATTATGTGTGATGATATGAACAGTTATTTTGAAGAAAATGAGACATTATGGTAGCCATTGTTGATTTCCTATCATATCGCTTTGAAGTCCCATCATGCTTTTATTCTTCTGTTTTGATTGGTTCTATATTGTGTTTTATTTGATTTTATTATGTGTGATTTTATGGACAAATTTTTTTTAGGAAAATGAGATATAGCAACCATTGTTCATTTCCTGTTATCTGGATTTGAAGTCGTGTAATGCTTTCATTCTTTGGATTGGTGTTATACTATTTTGTTATGTTTGATATTATTATGTGTGAAGGTATGGTCAACTAGTTTGAAGAAAACAAGAGAAATTATGGTAGCCACTGTGGATGTCCTGTTGTCTTGTTGTGAAGTCCTATGTTGCTTACATTGTTCTGTTTTTATTTACTTTGTTCTGATTTCTTTTGTTTTTTTTGTTTTATTCTCTTTAAAATGGGGAAAAAAAATTTAAAAAGAGCTGAGGTGGGTGCCACGGATATAACTCAGCACGCAGCACCTGCCTGGCCATTTAAGGTTCTGAGTTCAATTCCCTATATCCCCTCACAGAAAAAAAGACCTGAAGTTATAGCACAGTTCAAAGGCCCTAGGTTCATTGAGAAAATGAGAGACAGAGACAGACAGACAGACAGACAGACAGAACTGCATGTAATGTACAAGACAAGAGAGAAGTATGGAGCAGATTGTCCCTCAGAGTCTCAGGCGAGAAAGTGGACACCAGGATTTCAGCCTTCGAGCTTCTAGAACCAAGCAAGTTTAACTCATAGGCCTGAAAAACTAACACAAGAAAACAAAAGAGTTTGAGTATTACACTCAAGGTGGCATCCCGAAAAGCAATGACTTGCCTGACTCAAGGTGATAGATGAAGGGCAAATACCTTCCCTTCCCAGTTTGACCTTTGACAAGCACACTAAATTCTAGAGCCAAATTAGTAGTGGCATTGTAAGTACTAGTACATCTGACCTCGATCATCAAATTTGTTCCTGGTAACTAAAAGGAAGAGTCGGTTTTGAAAATAAGATAATACACAAATCTAATGTTCGCCTCTCATAAGCTAATTTATGAAGTCAATTCATTCAAAATGAACCAACATTTTTTATTCAGAAAAAGCAAATTTTGATGTACGTGTGTGTGCATGCATGTGCATTACTAGGAACTAAATGCAGGGCCTTTGTTACATCCACAGCATTTTTGTTTGTTTGTTTGCTTTGTTTTTGTTTTTAGACAGGGTCCAGCTATATCACTAAGTTACCCACACTGGACTGGAACTTGCAATCTTTCTGCCTCAGTCTCTCAGAGTGCTGGTGTTACATTTATGTGCTACCATATCTGGCTCTCAGCTATACTTTTTATTATCAGTGTCCAGAAGTTTATAGATTATGTATAAAAAATGTAATCAATTTTCCAAATAACAGTGAAACAAAACCCAAAATGTACAATAATGCATACTCCTTTAGAGAAGAAATCACCTGAGGTTCATTTCAGTCTGTTGCTTGGATACGAATTAGGGAATATTTTTGTTATGCAAAATGCACATAGTATTTGGAGACTTAAAATATTGAAAAAATGTAAGAATACTCTTGAGTAATTCAGTATTTTAGTAAAGTCAGTGTAAAGGATTTTTTTTTCTTAAGCAGCATTTAAACTATATGCACATTATGTGGAACTATGTATACTGTTTCAGTTACATCAGTTAATCTAGTATGTAGTAAATATGAAAATCTGACTCTCAAACCTAACCTTAAGTAATCAGTCCAGAATATCACCCCAAACCTATAACTTTCTTTGCTCTTGCTCCAAATTCTTACTTTATAAATCTGGACTGAAGCCAAGGGGATCCATTGTAATTTTTTTTTTAATTCTCCATTTGACCCTGATGGACAATTAAGTTTGAGAACCACTAATGTGGAATACACTCTCACAGAAAGTAGCTTTGATCTCCCAAATCTAGAAAAATTTGAGCTGAGGTCAGTTGAAGGTCAAATATCAAAAGCAAAATATTAGAATAGGAGTAATCTGACACTTAGGATCAAGAAAAGGAGGCAGGGTTCAAAAGGAAAAACTCAGGATCCAGGGTGGAGCAAGCTTCATGGAACAGGAAGGGAGGTCAGAATGACAAATAGAATCATAATCAGAACACAGAGAAAATGGGAAAGCAAAGCACTGGAAGACTTGAGATCTAGAATTCAAAGCTCAGACTAACTCAGGAATCAGGAAAGACTTTACCTGATACAGTTTCCTTGCTGTGCATTCATGATTTCCTGTAAATGCCTCTGTTAGAGTTTTTGCTCACTTAGGGCAAAACACTCATTTTTCCAACATCTAGCAGTTTACTTCAGTGTCTGCCTGTAGAACGACTGATATTGGCATCTCTATGAGTTCTAGGAGTTGAAGTTACCTACCAACTGATTTTATTTTGATGTGATAATGCCTCTGTGTCTGTCTGTCTGTCTGTCTCTATCTGTATACTTTATGTAACATTAAACTATTTCAACATGTAAGCATTGCTTAAATCATAATATTGACTCCATGCTGTTGAAACTTGTAAAGAAAACCTAAAACTGAATTTAAGGTTTAGGTAAATTGAAAGACAGTTGCTATTTTTTGGGTAACAGTAAGACATTTATTTCTTTATAATTTGTTTTCATTCATAAAAAGGACAAAGCACAGTCCTATACTACTCCATTGAAAAAATAATAAAAAATAACTAAAAAATCAATATTTATCAGTATCAAATAAAACTACTATCACCTTTCTTGAAATACAAAGAAACAACAGATGTGTCTCTAGCTATATAAATTTAATTAAGAATCTTGCGTCTTAAAGCATGATACATTAGTTACTTTAACAACTGTTGAAAACTGATGGTCCCAGTCAAATTTGTACAACAGTATGAGGAAATGAAAAGCTTCAGTTATTAGTATATGAGAGATTTTAGTCTATTTTATCTCTGTCACAAATTTAAAACTAAGCAGCTTCCAAAGTCTGTTTTCTTCTTACCTCTCAGAACCATTTCATGCAAAAATCTAGCCAGTTTTGCTTTTTATTACCATACATTAGAAAATAAAAGGCAAGCATGCATTTGGCAAAAGATGTAGTTAATGTTCATTATATAAAAATGCCCAACATGGGTCACATTGCAAAAGGAAAACCCCAAAGTGTAACAACAAAAACACAAACATTTGTACAGAAGGCTTGCAGAGTATTTTTCCCTAAAGTATGAAGTCATTTTATTTCTTTTTCAAATAACTAAATATTTTATGAAATCTGGAGAGTATCTGAAGACTGTTGACACACCTTCACTGAGAAATCATCCATTTTATTGATTTTAAAAAGTTTCATTTTTATAATAAAGAGTTAAATGTAAATTAATGAGCTCTTTATTGATATTTTCATAATGGAAACTCTAAACATTTACACATATAGTACAAAAATCATACAAATTAAAGATAGGGGATAAAGTAGTAATAGATCTATTTTGCTTCCTGTAAATATTTTTATGAACCTATAAGATATCCTTTCTAAAAAGATAAACTCTATCTTTAATTAGTTAGCAAGGTTGTGCTAATAAAATAGGATTATAACTCCTCAAGCATCAAACATTGCACTGTTTCTTGAGCCAGCTAATTCTTTATTACCCGAATTCTTCTGCATCCACACCCAAACACATCTCCATGCACACCATGAAGAATGAAATATGTATCTTCCTTTTCATAACTTATAAAAACCTTAAGCACCAACACTTGAGAGACACCATCAGCACACTGCCTGTCTACCCTTGGCCTTCTAGGTGTGCAAACTCTTCAAAGTACCCTTAGCAAAATATCAGAATATTGATTTGGTATTTTTAACCAGTTTTCATATGGTGTTGAGCAGGAAATGAATTTAAAACTTATTTTTTTTAAAAAAGAATACTATAGATTTTTTAACCCACAGGTGATTTCTTGATTCTGTGCCTTCAATTAAAAAAATTACACATAAATGAAGCACACATACAAGAAAAGATATCAGAATATTATTAGGTAATTCTGATATTCATTTAACTGTCATTTATTTCTAGCTGCATACTGTTGCATCTCAGTAAAAAAAAAAAGTGGAAGCACTCTACTCAGTATTCATCATTTCACATATGACTAAATATAGCAAGATGATGATACTCCAGATAAGAGATGTAGTTTTTGAGGTTTGACACTGATGATAAGCATAAAATAACTTCAGAGTAAAATACAAAAGTAAAAATACTTTATATGGTATGTTAACTTTACCATTAGAAAACTAACTGAAAAGCACTATGTTGTGAAAATCAAATATTTAGAAAATTACTTCAAAAATAACAATACTGACAGAACAGTTCTATAATTTGGTTTTCAATATTCAAAATCCTTCAACTCATTCAGTAAAGTGATTTGGTAATGGAATTTATGTCAAAATATAGCAGTTATTTTTTTTTCAGGTAAACTCAAAATTTTCTGAATGATTGGGCCATTCAAAAATATGCAGGACTCAAAACAGGATAGTACAAGAGACTGTTTTACTCTCACATTTACCACATATGATCAACATTTCAACCTCTATTGTATTTCACAACTTGTTATTAAATTTAAAGCACCTGTGCATGGTGATTTTATTTTCACTCTACAGCCTATAGTATTGAATTGAACATCATAACTTGTCCCACTGGATTAAATCATGCAACTGTCACAGAATCGAGTTAAGTGGTTTATAAGGCATATTGGAACGAGTTAAAAATCATTTTAGATCCATTTAAAAGTTTTTTTTTTTTGGATGAAGGGGTTCCTGAATGCCTCAGTCATAATATATTGTAAATCAGTTGGATAGTTTGTTAAACTAAAATTTATTTGGCTTGGGATGGAGCCACAGGAGATGGAAGGAATCATCTTCCCAGGATGAAGGGTGGTTTTTGAGCTGGGCAGGGAGCAACAGCTGTCACACCACACTCAGAACTCTAAGTGGACGAGGATGGCAAAGGCAGGTAGCAGGAAGCCAAGAAGACTTGAACACAGGGTGGACGCACCTGCAAAGTCAAGCAGAAACACACATATCATTTTGTGGGTAGTGTTACTATTGCTTTGGAGGTTTCACTTGGTTTCCCTGAAACCTAAATGTTTCTTTCTAGAAAACTGGCTCCTGAAAAGGTAGAAGAAAAACAAAATCATTTGATGAAAGTTTTTTTTGTGTGTGAGATTATGTGAGCTTTATTCAGTGATTTAAAATAATGACATCACAAATGTTTATGTTGTTTCTATGATCCAGTAGTTCCAAATTCCTACCAGAAAGTGAAAGCATGTTTAAATCAGTTTAAAAACAAAGTTAGCTTTTTAAAAAGTAGGATAAAGGGCTGGGGATTTAGCTCAGTGGTTTAAGCTCCTGCCTTACAAGTGCAAGGTCAATCCTTGATACCAAAAAAAGAAAAAAAAAAGTAGGATAAAAAGATGCAATAAAAATACTTTTACTTGGATAGTGACATCATAGATGTCCTGGGAACAGATTTTGCATAATTCCAAATCCCAATGAGTTAAAGACATTTAGGCACTCAGACAATGATTAAGAAAGGCATTTCTAAAAATGTTAAGATTACTCAACTTTTAGCTTATTGCACTGAAGTCCTGTACCATGACATAGAAATGATGCAGCATGCTAGGAACTTATACAATTTATATTCCATTGTTGGTGCCACCCCAAATGTCTTTTGCTATGGTCAAGTGAATTGGGACCAATCTTTGTTTTCATTTTCTACACCTTTTTGAAACTAACTTCAACAAATGCACACTGGAATGAGTGCAGAGCTAAAAAAATAAAAAGTACAGTCAACAGCTTGCAAAGGTAACAGACTTTTGTCAATTTTTGAAAGTTTATTCTTTAAATTTAAAGCCTTAAATAACATTATCTATCATATTGAAACTAGCTTCATGATTTGTAATATTTGTCATATATTCAGGAATATAGAGGGCATATCTCTCACATATTTAGGCATTAAATTCACATTGTGTTTCCCACAAGATAGAAGATAATCTGCTGCCTTCCATTACTGGCCTGTTATCTGCATGTGACACTGCATGGAAAACATAAAAGAAAGCTTTATTTCATACAAATAAAGTCCACCTTTAGAAATAAGCAAAACAGGTGGAGCTAAAGATGGCCAATCAGTGAACAACAAAATACAAAGCCTCCTGGGAGAAACAACTCATATGCCAGATAAAACATCCTGGAGAGATCCAAACAGAAGGAGATGGATCCTCTTGACACAGGAAGAAATTAAAACATAAAAGAGCTCATCAAACATGTTGGGAGTACAACTGGAACAGCTAAAAATTACGGGACACAGTGTTTTCACTGTGACCCTCCAAGTTTGCGCCACCCTGAATTTGCACCAGCTTGAATTTGCACCAGCCGGCAGAGCCACCCAAACTCATTCCTTCCACCACTCACAGAAGCCACAGCAGCACGGAAGTCAGAGGTTGGTGAGCCCAATGGATAGTGGAGCCAGCGAAGGGAACATTCATTAATCCACAGTCAGTGCTGGGAATGAGACCCCCCCACAGGAAGGGCATGACCAAATGGGTGACATGTTGGAATTGGGCAGGAGGAGCCTGAACTGGGAGCGACAGTGACTTCAGTTGGTTGCTCCCTCCCCAGAGCAGATTCATGGGATTTTCTTGGACTGGATTGCACCCCTGGCCCAGACCCAATGAACCATCCCAAATTGATTCGCTGGGCCTAGCACACACTAACCTGGTGAAGACCCCTGAAATTTGGCTGGCCCAGTGGAGAGGGGCAGGCAAACACAGAGCAGGCAGGAGAGAGTGAAGGTTCCTTGCCAGCATGCTTCAGAGGAACAATGGCCAACAGGGAAGGGGGCTGGGATCTGCACTGTAACCTGTGTGGAGGAAGCCAGGACCATGACAGGAAAGAGAGGCAAGAGGAGCCCCCAGCCCAGAACCATGAGAGCACTGATCCAGGAGAGGGGAAAACAAGGGAGACTAAGGGTGGCAAACACACAACATCAGACATGGCTTCAATGGACATTAAGAGATATCTTCAGGACCTTGTAGATGAGCTCAAAACTGAAATATTAAATCAGGTAAAGCAAGACATGAGTAGAGTAATAAAAGAAATGCTCTCAGGAAGCATCTCTCAGGAAGATACAGATGGAAGAAGGGAGGAACACAAAAAAATGAGAGAAACATTTGATAAAGAATATAAAGAAAATATAGAATACATGAAGTAGATTCAAAGAGATTACCAGGAAGTTAAAAACTCCATTGAAAGCTGGCAAAACACCTTAAAAGAAACTAAGATAGACTATCAAAACTTGAAGACAAGTTTGCAATGTGTGATCATGAAAGAAAAGATCTCTTAAAAATAACAAGGAAACAGGCAGCAACAATACAAAAGCTAGAAGATGACAAGAGAATCTACAATTTAAGGGTAAGAAATGTGAATGAAGAAGCAGGAATACTAACAGGTGAATTACAAAGGATATTCACAGAAATATTTAAGGAAAACTTCCCAAGCATGAGAAAAAAAAATGACATTCGGTTGTGAGAGGCATACAGAACTCAGCCACCTACAACCAAAACAGAGCTACACCCAGACATATAATAATCAAGATACCAGAAATTCAATATATAAACAGAATATTAAATGCTGTCAGAGAAAAGAAACAGATTACCTATAAATGTAAGCCCATCAGGATCACAGCTGACTTTTCCACACAGACCATCAGATCAAGAAGAGCTTGGAGCCGGGGATTTAGCTCAGTGCCATAAGCACCTGCCTGGCAAGTGCAAGGTCATAAGTTCGATCCCTGGTACAAAAAAAAAAAAAAAAGAAAAAAGAAAAAAAAAAGAAGAAGAGCTTGGAGTGAAGTATTCCAAGCCCTGAAAGAAAATAACCTCCAGCCCAGATTGATGTACCTTGCAAAACTGTCACTAGAAATTAATGGAGAAATAAGATGCTTCCATGACAAAGAGGAACTGGGGAAGTTTGTGACCATCAATCCAACCCTGCAGAGAATACTGAAGGACATTCTAGAGAGAGAGAGAGAAAAATACCAGGATTTTAGGAACAGTGGCAGAAAGGCCTCAATGAGCAGGGCAGGCAGTAGAATGAAGGAGAAAAGTAGACAAACAAAGGCAGAAAAATAGCATGGCAGAAATGAGGCAGAGAAGGGTGGCTAGAATCTCTAACATAGATGGCCTCGATACACTATAGTGTTAATAGTGCACCAGGATTGAAAACTCACATTACTCACACCACTCTGCTTAGATGTATTATATTCTGTTTCAGTCATTCTGCCTGTACTAGATTTGAGGGCACAGACATTTATCCCCCAAACAACAGGATATAGTATGGTAATCATCCTTAATTTCCTATTAACTTAATCTAATGCTCTATAAAATCTACACTGTTTTACCATGACTGATTGTAATCAAATCTGGTTTGTTGGATTGCTGTTTTATATTGATAGATTTTATTCAAAGCTGCTATGATTGATAGTATCAAGTCTGAGAGTATAAGCAACTGCACTGAAGATGACAAGATTCACTAGAATATCCACTCTGGTTTGATTATTACCTGCCTTTGTAGTTTTATACTGTCTACAATGTTTTATTTTTACTAATACTGTTATGTACTGTTATATTCAATTATACTGCTATATTCAATTATGCCTGATGATATAGACATTCTATGGAAGATAATAAACAACACAGTAATCAGTGTAGATCACCTTGTACTGTGGTTTTATATGATGTTTTGGTTTCATGTTTTTATAGGAATTTGTTTTGTTTTGTCTTGCTATGTTTTGTTTTTCTCTCTAATACAGAAAGGATAGAAATACATGTAGAGACTCATGCATGTGTAGCTGTTTACACTCTCACTGTTGAATATCTACTTTGTGTGCTTTAATTTTGTAACTTGAACAACTATTTCTAAGAGGACAATATGTAATTTATCAACTAGTAATTTCTTATTATCTTTTTTATTTGAAATTCTGTATTGTCTCTACCCTTTACATGCTTTTGTTTCTCTTTAAATAAAAAAAGCCTTAAAAAAAAAAGAAATAAGCTAAACAGGGAAAGTGAAAACCCAAGGACTGAATAGTAAGAGTAACTTATAAAGGGCCCTCCAAGAGCTGCTTAAAGCCTCAGTAATGTAAATATTGAGTAGCAATATTTAAGAATAACAATAATAACACTAATTTGGACAGTCACAGCTGCTATTTACTGTGCGATAGCAACACAGTAGACTCTGTGTTGGCCACATATATACATATGCTGTCTTAGTTACTTTCTTCTCATTGTTGAGATAAAATAGCTAACACCTAAAGTGAAGAAAGGGAAGGTTTATTTCTTACAGTTTTGGGAGTTTCAGTCCATACTCAGCTGGCTCTAAGTGGCAAGGTAGCATGGCGGGGCAGCTGTTCTCAGTCTCTGCAAACAGCAAGCTAACAGAGCAGAAGAGGAAAGACACGCCTTTTCTATGCCCTTACACTGTATGCCAGCTCCACCCCTGGGCAGGTATTCCACCAGCAATTCCAGCGCCAGACAATGAAACAATCATGAACACCAGACTGCTATGTCAATGATTGCATGAGGCTTGGGGGCACTGTCAGAATGCAAACCATAACCTATGCCAGTACAGAGCAGAGACAAGACTGGACCTCCAGTTTGCCCGGCTTCAAGGCCATGGTCTTTATATCTTTCTGCCACTGTCCTGCAGATAATTTTAAGAAGAGATTGATTTTGAAAATGTATGAAGACACTGCACCCTACACTTAATGCACCAAGACAAGGGAACAGAAGGAAAGTAAGTGCCATGTGGAAAACAAAGCATCCGCCTGAGCTGATTCCAAGAGTTTTGTATTTCTTAACTTTTTAGTTTTTATTTTAACTTTCTACCTTTCTACCTGTTTTTAAACCATGCCAAAATCCACAGATTATTTTATTTTATTAAGAAGACCAATAGCAAACCTCTGTCACAGAATAAAACATTCAGCTTTCAATGTTTGACCTAATTTAATCCATCCTGAAGATCTCTGTCTGCAGATGACGTAGGGTCTCTGTGAGGCTCTATTTTTTGACCACAAGTTACCTCAGCAATGGGTGCACATTTATATGCTTGGCTTGGACATGTGGTTTGGCACAGGCCAAACTGTGGCTACAGAAAAGAAGTTTAGTCAGTTATGGACATCATTCTGAAGTTTTGGTGTTAGTTTGGAAACCAAATACAATTTCATAATTTGTGGCTACAACAGCAGGATATTTGATTTATTTAAAATAAACTCTTCATGTTTATGTGTGTTATATTTAATTTCTCTAATGGCTCAAGCTTATGTAATTGTGGTCTACATCTTCAATTCCTTTTTATATCTCAAGTAAAAACTAGAGATCTGACTGAGTTACTATTTAAAGTTATATAAACATATATGTATATATTTACTGCCATCAAGAGTAATTTGAGCAGTTAGATGGTATATGGTAAACACATATTTTCCTTTTTACACATTTGCTAAAAGAGAAATATCAGCAAATCATTAATCACATGAACAATTTTCCCTATCAGAAGAAATTAAAACCAGTTTAGAGTACTACATTGCTTCTCTGGAATATCTTGATTTTTTTTTCCTAAACTCCCAGATAAATTACTTCTTTCCTGCTAAATTAGTATTTCTGCTAAATTAGTATTTCTGCTAAAGGGAGATATATTTTGAGAGTAGAAATTTTATAGGTTACTTCACTTAAAAGGTTAAGTATTCTTTTTGATAATAGTTTCCATCTTTAATGAAATCTCCTTTCTGATGCTTAAATTTGAACATTGTGATCCAATTCAAGTTGTTATAACTTGACTATCGATGGTGCCATCGTAAGTAGAATCGTTTCAGTCTCACTGTCGCTTTTTATGTTATAAATTGTAAGTATTTCAGAAATGATATAAATTCAAGTAATATTTTCATCTGTGTGAACTAATTCCCAGGCTGGCATATAGAATGTACTGAAACATAATGTTAAAGAATTGGATCATGTTTTCATTAGTAAGAACTGAGCCTTTTTGGATTACAGAGTGCAAGGAGGGGATAAAGCAGTGAACAGCTGGGGTGAGAGGGAAGGGTTAAGAAGGAAGGATTTCCACTAACATCAATCAATGTGACCTGAATCAAATCTTTGATACTTCTGTTTTCATTTATTTATTTTTTTTATTCTACGGCTTAGTCCCTCAAACTTTTGGAGAACAGAGGCAAGGAAAAGGGTTACTCCTTTGCATGAGCTATTTTCTCAGAATTTTTTTACTCAAATGATATTCAAAATCCACAACATCAAAAGGCATTTATCTTTCCATGTCCCAGCGTTATCTAACTCATCTTAAAGGGATGTCACTTTTGACTTATTTGGGTCTTATAATGTCCCCGAGCTTTGGTAAGAAAGTGTTGTGGTAAGATGGTTGTTTTCCTACTGAGTGGCGCATTTATTATATATGCAGTGTGTTAAACACACACCAGTGGATTTTGCTGGTGAAAGCTGTTGAACTCAATAAATCTGCTGAGATGGCAGGAAGTTTAGACAACAGAAGTAGTAAAAATTTGTTGGAAACTGAAAGAGTCAAAATAAGCTTAGTCAGAAATAGAACAAAGCCACCCGTCTTTCTTCAGGTAGAGTGGCAGACCTAGAGAGTGTCCACTATAGTTTATGGGGAACATTTCCAAGGTCACACAGTAGTGTACTTTAGTGGCTTCCTCCTTCATTGGACAATGCTTTATTACAATGATGGCTCAGAAATGCATTATTCTTCCCACCTGTCAGTGGGAATCCCCAGTTGTTAAATTACCTGTCCCTTCTATCCCTCGTGTCAGGCTCCAACCCCAGTTAATCTTTGTTTCTGTGATTTCCACCTCAGCAACAGCAGCCATCTGGAACGGCTGAAGACTTTCCTTACATTCTCAGAACTCTCCAGCAAGAGCTTGAGTCTTGCCCAAGACACCACTCACTGCCACCTGAGTGATGATTTAGAGGTGTGTTTCTGGCTGCATCCAGTTAATAATCCTGATTTTGCCAGAATACAGTTTTGTTCTTTTTTTAACTATTCAAATTTTTTAAACAGAAATGATAAATATGAGGATCAATGAGCAGGCAGCACTTGCCCTCTAAGGGTGTTCTGGAAATATCAACATTTGGCAGCCAAAAGCACAGGGATTTGCAGCCCAGCAAGGTAAAGTCCAAATCCTGCCTCTGCCTTTTAATGTCTGGATAATCCTGCATATACTCTGAAGTCATTTTAAATTGTTTCCTTCAACAATAAAATGACAGTGATAATACGTCTCTTACAGTTTTATTTTGAGAATGGAGAACATGTCTTTGTATCAAATATGTACATGTACATAGAAAAGCTCATGTATTTATAGGCAGTCATAATATATGCAAGCCTACTGTTGCTGGGAGAGGGAAATTTATTCAAATATCAGTTGGGGCCATAGTTGAGTCTTTGCTGTGTTCATACAGGCAGGAATCCTCTGCCCCTTAAGCCCCATAATACCATGAAACCAATGAGGCCCTGCTTATCAAAGTCTTAAAACATTTTATGTAAAGCCCTTTAGCAAATGCCTATCTAGCAGGACACTCTTTGTAAGTGGTAGCAATTTATAGTACATTTGATTGCATATTCATTGCTCAGGATCTACTGTATGTTTCAAAGAGTAGTTAAATAACAAACAAACAAAAATACCCAATAATATGAACTGGATATTAACTTTTCTGTAAATCTAGCTTCATTGTCACCTTTGGTGTCTCCATGGCATGGCAGCTAGAGATATCTGTTTTTAAGTAAGAGAAATCCAAGGGAACAAAAAGGTGATGCTACTGGCTTTAGGGCCAGTTAGAACCAGAGCAGTGAACACCTGTGTCTGCTGTATCTCTGGCTTCCATCTCTTCTTCCTTTGAATATTGCCTCATGTTCTCTTCTGAAATAGACATATGTTCCAGACACGAGCACTTAGTTCACAATTACATATTCTCAACAGCAAGCAGGCGGCATCTCCTTATTCCTATTCCAGTGAGAACACTCTTAAGGAAATTTGTGAAGTTTGGAACCCTCCCTGCCAACACACACACACACACACCCTGTAACTGAAGCTGAGTTAGTAGATTTCTGTGATTGAACAGGTTTCCACCTCCACAAATCACCTTGGTCAACGAGGCAGTGCCATTTAATAAAATGACAGCATGGATTCTTATCTCAGGAAGGCTAGTCTGTTTCCCAATGAAAGGGCGTTGTGAATTTGGGAGAAGGAGATAGGTTTGTGGACAGAAAGAGGCTACATTTTAAGTAAAAACCATCAATGCTCTTTGAGAATGAGCAAAAACAACACAGGATATTTAATATCTGTCAGACTTGTTGAACACTAATCTTGCTGTTAAGGAACATGTCACAAGAATAATATTCTGTCGAAACCTTTGGAAAAGCATGTTTTGTGGTAATATTGTGTAACTGAAAACTTGTTTCAGTTAATTGTTCACCTGAGTTATTGAAGTTATGCACAATCTCTGTCTTTCTCAACTTTTGCCTATTTTCCAATTGCTTGAGGCTAATCAAGATAAGACAAGCAATGGATATACTTAGCTACTGAAAACTTAAATATTTTTCAATAACCTAACCAGAGTGCCAGAGTCTTTGCCAAGAGAGAGGCCCCTGAGGTCACTGAGTGCAGGGGCAGCATCAGAATCTGTCAGCTTATCTAACCTTATTTATTTGTACAAGAAGACTTGAAGGAGGAGTTTGTCCCTTTTCAAAGTCAGTCACTCATAAGTATTTATTCTGATACAGTCACAAAGAGGTGCTTCTGAGGTTTTGGGAGAGTTTAGCTCAACCAGTTTGGAATTCTGCTTCTTTCACTAGCTACTCCCCCACAGATTACTAGCATCTGTTTCTCCAGTGGATCACTATGAAGTTTAGGGGGAAAACTTAATTAGGTACTTATTACCTTACATTGTGTGTTAGGTATGAGTGAAAGCATACATTAAAAGAGGCAAAGCTTTGCCAGAGACAGTGAACCCAATTTAATGTATGGATCGATTCTCTTACCAAAACAATGTTTTTAAAAAACTCATGCAGTCCTGTTTTCTTGAAGAGCTTAATGTTTTATCAATTTGAAGCAAATATTTAAAATTTGCGTGGGGTAGATTGCAAGATGGCCGACTGAGTGGCGGCACGATTAGAGAGCTTCTCTGAGGAAAAAAAAAATAAAAACAACTCAGACACTGGAATCTGGCAACATGGAGAAAGCCAGACAAAAGGAGAGGAATTCTCACGACCCAGGAAGAAACTGAGGCAAAAGAAAAAGAAAAAAGAAAGAAGAAAAAGAAGCATGGACAGAGGGCTGGAGCTGGACAAGCCCTGATTGCTGTACTAGCCCGTCTTAGAGTCAGGTGACTCACGATTGAGCTGAAATCATGGCTCTGCCGAGAGTGGGGGTTGGTGAGCTCCAGACCCTCCGCTGGAGGAGGCACTGAGAAGGGGAGTGGAAACAGCCAGTCGAGCTGCATGAACTTTGGTGAGTGATGGGAACTGGATTCCCCAAAATGGAAGGACTGGCTGGGTGACATTTTAGAGTTGGGCAGGGTCAACTTGAATCAAAACCCGAGGCAGTGTCTACTGACGATTCCTAGTCCAAAGCAGATTGGTGGGATCTGCTCGGGCAAGGCCACGCCCCTGGTGGAAACCCATTAGCCAGGGACGAGGCTTTTCTGGGCCAGTGGCATCCCCAGGGAACACACAAACCTGTTGAAGCATAAATTGGTTGACTGGCATAGCAGGAGGACCCAGCTCTCAGCCTGCAACTCACAGATTCACAGTGGACTGGGGGGTGGTACTTACCTTGCAAGAGTGCTGCAGAAAAACTGTAAGCAAAAGGAAAGGCCAAGAGACCTCCATCATCCACCTGTCTGAAGGGGGCCGGAAACATGACAAGACAGAGAAAGAGCAAAAGGTCCCCAACTGCGGAACCAGGGAAAGTGAGTCCAACAGAGGTAAATGCAGAGGAGGTTGAGAGCAGCAAACCTGTAATGTCAGAGACAGCCTCATTGGAAATAAAGAAATACCTCCATGACCTCATCCTCAAATTTAAATCTGAAATTCTAACTCAGGTGAAGCAAGATATAAGAAGATTAATAAAAGAAGTCCTGGGTAATCCCCAAGTAGACACAAATGAAAGAATAGAGGAACCCAGAGAAAGGAGAGAAGACTTTGATGAAGAATATAAACAAAACCTAGAATATATGAAACAGATCCAAAGAGAATATCAGGAAATTAAAAACTCCATTGAAAGCTGGCAAAACCTTTTAACAGAAACTAAAGACAAACTTTCAAAACTTGAAGATAGATTTGCAAAGTATGATCGTGAAAGGAAGGATCTCTTAAAAATAACAAGGAACCAGGAAGCAATGATACAAAGGCTAGAAGATGACAAGAGGACTTATAACCTAAGAATAAAATATGTGAATGAAGATGCAGCAACAAATACAAAATAAATAAAAAGTCTATTCACAGAAATAATTAAGGAAAACTTCCCAAACATAGGCAATGGAAGTGAAGTTCAGATAAATGAGGCATACAGAACTCCAACCAGCTACAACCCAAACAGATCTACACCCGGACATATAATAATCAGGATCCCAGAAATCCATCACAAGAACAGAATATTAAAAGTGGTCAGAGAAAAGAAACAGATTACCTATAAAGGAAAACTCATCAAAATCACAGCAGACTTCTCAATGCAAACCATTAAATCAAGAAGAGCTTGGAGCGAAATATTCCAAGCCCTAAAAGAAAATAACCCCCAACCCAGAATGATGTACCCTGCAAAACTGTCTCTCAAAATTAATGGAGAGACAAGATATTTCCACAACAAAGAGGAACTGGGGAAGTTTGTGACCACCAATCCAACCTTGCAAAGAATACTGAAGGACATTCTAGAGAGAGAGAAGAAAATCACCAAGGTTCCAGGAATAATGGCAGAAAGGCCTCAAAGAAAGGGGCAGACAGTGGAATGAAGGAGAAAAGTAAACAAATAACAATAGAAAAATAGAATGGCAGAGATAAGACAGAGAAGATTGATCACTGTTTTATATTGACTGATTTTACTTGAATCTGGTATGCTTGAGAGTGTCAAGTCTGAGAGTAGGGGCAACTACTCTGAAGATGACAAGATTCAATAGAATACCCACTCCCCATTCTGGTTTGATTGTTAACTGCCTTTGAAGTTCTATAATGTCTCCAATGTTTAGATTTTATTAATAGTGTAATGCAATGCTAAGTTTATACTATATTTGACAATATAGACAATTTTATTGGAAATAACGAGACATCATAGTGACTACCATAGATGACCTAGTGTTGTGGTTTTGTCCTTTTCATTTCGTGTTTCTCTAGGAATTTGTGTTGCTGACTTGTTTTGATTTATTTCTCCCTTTAATACAGAAAGGCTAGGTATATGTGTAGAGACTTATACATGTGTAGAACTTCTAAGTAGTTTACGAGAATGGATTATAGTTATTGTAAAGAAAAAAAAAGGAAAAGAGAGTATTCTAAAGAATATAACTGCATGTATGTTTGAGTGTGTTGAATTAATAACCATGTTGCTAAAGTTTTAGTTGGATGGATGAGCAAAACTGACTGCATTCTCACTGTTTGGATGTCCACTTTGTGGACTTTACTTTTGTAACTTGAACAACTGCATCTAAGAGGAAAGTATGTAATAATCAACTAGTGATTTCTTACTGGTTACTATTTTTGTTTTGTTTTGTTTTTGAGATTTTGTATTGTTTCTACCCTCTTTCTGTTTCAAAATTTTTTCTTTAAATAAAAAAAATTTTTTAAAAAAGCAAGAGGAGGAAAAGAAAGTGCTCTAAAAGAGATAACTGTATGTATACTTAAGTGTATAGGATTGATAACCATGTTACTAAGTTTTTGTTGGAAGGGTGAACAGAACTGTTTGCAGCCTCACTGTTTGAATGTCCACTTTGTATGCTTTAATTTTGTAACTTGAACAACTATATCCAAGAAGACAATATGTAATGTATCAAATAGTGACTTCTTACTGTTTATTTTTTTTTTGAAATTTTGTATTGTTTCTACCCTTTTTTCTGTTTTGCTTCCCCCCGCTTTAAAAAAAAATTTGCGTGGGTTACTTAATTTGTAGTAAAACTTCCGCAATTCAGTGAGATTTATGTGAAAATTTTCTTTAGGCTTTATATCCAAACAGCTATTTTTATAAATGCTAATGCTTACTAAGAATTAAATAATTGCTCAAAGAATAGACTTTTTAGGATTTTTCACCACAAAACAAAATAAATTGGTGAGCTGATGGACATGTTAATTAGTTTAACTAAATAGAAATTCAGAGTATATATACATAAGTATATATAGATTAAGCTTCATATTGTATTTGGTAAATATATCCACTTGCCATTTGTCAGTTAAAGACAAATTAAATAGTTTAAAAATTAAAGGAATGTCACTTTAAGAAGTTAGTTGGATTTCCAAGTAGCTGTCTTAGGAAAATGCCCATGCTGTTTTCAAGTTCGAATTGATTTACTGCTTATTCACAGTTATTGGTTTTAAGAGTTTCTAGAAAAGAAAACAAAAGAAAAGTTGGAAGATAAAATGGATTTGGACTTTTAGGCGCAGTAGAATTTTTCTACATTTGTGATTTAAAAAGTATTTTGCCTTGAGATATACAAGTGTATGTGTATCACCTTGTTTTATTTTAACGTTAATGATTTTATCTCCTTATGCCTCTTTGAGATAGAAAAATACTAAGCTATATTGAAAAAAATCTTAAAACCTACTTCTAGTTCTGCCAGTACATAGTTATATAACTCTGGGGAAAATACAATTTTTACAAGGTTCTGACTATGTCCTTTTGCTATTTTACTTCTCAAGGATTTGGAATTTTGTGCTACCAAATGATAGGGCTCTGTATTGTAAGTTCTAAGTTCCTTCTGTTGCTATGAGTCCATGATTCTAAGCAAACCATAACATATTGGAGAATATCAAGCACTGAACCATAAAATTTGCTAACAGATTTGTTATACTTCTCTTTACGTATGATAATCAAAATTGCTATTAGCTTATGACTATACATTAGCAGCTTGACTGTATGAGTATTGTCTTTGGCAGCTTATTTCAATTCAGTGAAACCTGCTAATCATCCTGCTGCTCCTACTTCTTTTACAAGTAGAAAGCCATCTGACAAGGAAAACAATTTTTTTTTTCAGAAAGTATACAGTTTGCTGCAAGCTTATCCTTGCAGTTGTATTTACATCTCACTATCAACATGGTCTTTCCCTGTCAAAAATGCCAGGTGGCCAGGATATATTTTCTCAAATACATTAGAAAGCAGTAAGCATTTGCAATGGCGTGATAGCCAGTTAGTTGCTGAACGATGTAAGAGCAACCACTCTAACAGCTTCATCAAAAAGTTATACTCAAAAACTCAGTTTTGATAATTACTTTTGTCCAAGTGGAGAACATAATTATGAGTATTTTTAATGTTGGCTTACCTGCTTCTTTAGAATTGCAAAGTGACATTTCTAGAGGAGTACAAAATTTGGGGTGAGGCAGAATTTTACTTGAATATCACTGCTATTCACTTGAACATATGACTTTTTACAAGACACTTTGCCTCTTTGGGCTCCATTTCTCTGTATGTAAAATGGTAGTGTGATACATAATAGGGTATTTATGAGAATTAAATTTCTAAAAACATTAGACATGCATGGTAAAGACTCAATTAATTATGAATTTAATATAAAATTTAATTTGTTCACTAAGATTATTTAGTATTTAGTGAATATAGACAGACCCTGGAATCAGACATATTCTTCCCTAGAATGTACAACATACATGTAATGGTTTCATGGGTTTAATTCCAAACTTATACCAAATCTTTAACAATAACATTCAATTTCTTTATTTTTGACCTATATACCAGCAAGCAGAGCCAGCTTATTAGATAATCTTTGCATCTGGCCTTGGCAATAGCTTTCTTGAGAGAAATTCTTCATTGAATACATCAAATTAGCACCAGGATTAGTTTTTCTTAAGCGTGATTAATGTTAGAGAGCTTTATGACGTAGAGGTACATTCTATTTTGCTATCTTCTCCAAATTTGTTTTTGAAGTACAGACACAACAAGAAGCATCAACATTTAAGAATGGATGTGTCCTCTCATGTCACGGCATCTTCTTGGGTCAAGGTTTATGGTTCCTCCCTCTGCTTAGCTCAAAGGCACAAGACTTTCTATGTGAGTAAGGCTTCCTGAGCATTTTCTGGAGCAACAGACTCCTGGCCTGTTGGGTTTACTCTGAGATAAAGGAGGACTGTCTCCTGTATTTCTCTTTCTCATTTGTTCTGTTGCTTTGTTTCTTTCTGTTTTGGGGTGACTGGCTGGTGTTTTAGAGTACTGACATTTAAGAGAATGAATAGAACTAGCTGGTCATAAGAGTTAATTTTCCTTAACTTAAGATATGTTTATTTAAAACATACTTAAACAAAAATAAATCCAAACCAAGAGAAACAGATCTTCCTGCAGAGCCCACTGAATTATTTTTATTCTCCTTTTGCATGAATTTGAGAAGATGATCTTTTGCTGGCTCTGACACCTATGCTGCAGGCTGTGGTGGACCACAACAACTACTTCTAGGTGAGACCATTGAACCCATAGGCCTTCCCTATCATGAAACCGAACGTCCTGTGAAGAAGGCTTAGAACAGTGGCTCCTTCCAGGGCCGTGGGGACGCCCTGTAAAAGCTTCTGCTGCTCAGTGCTGTGGACCCCAAAATGGAAGCTGAATTCTATATCATATGGCTCCTTTGTGGGACCCTAATTGGTACCAGTCATTCAAGCGGGTGGCCTACTTGGCCTTATTCTGGTTTCATATGTGTGGCTGCTTGTATTAAAGTATACATGTGAATTAAATCCAAATTTCTATTTTGCCTCTGCTTATATTTTTAAAAAAATGCTCATTGAACAATGAGAAAAACTTAGAAATTTCAATTATTCATCAGTGTTTTAGACAGTCTAATCCACAGCATTTCATTATTAAACCTCAATTCAGTGAGTGTTTTGATTTTCTCTCTTACTAAGGGTCTGTTTTGGGCAAGATACTTTGCAGCACACTGCATTACTTCAACTAACATGTAATTGGAGTGTGTCACTCTCTCTTCATTTACACAGGAGGAACCTGGGATTCACACTTACCCACCCAGCAGGAGGCAGAATTGGGAACCGATTTTCAAAGCTGAGTCTAACCCTTGTGCTGGTTCCTCTATCCCATGTATGCTTTTGGAGCACCTGTTAATATTGTTAGGTGATGCAGGAATCCCAGATACCTTCATGAAATGAGTGGAAAGTCAGACATTATTACAAGTATCTCAGTATCTCCTCAGCCATGACAGTCAAGAATCCTGTTCTCATGTTTCAAGTGATGATTGGAAACTTTCTTATGGTAAAACTAGAGTGAAAAGTCCAGTCCTCGTTCCACACGCAAAAATGAGGTTCTTACGAGTAAGTTCCTAGATTCACTGAACAACTCCTGAAACTATTAAATTATTGATATCACTAGTAAAAATGACTGTGAGCAGCTGCATCTTCTCTTTGCCCTTCCATAGGAGAATAAGCTGCCCTAATGAGGTTCTGGGGTGGGGGAAGGAGTTATTGGCCAGAGCTGAGCACTAGCTGGTCTAGAGAGTAAGAACCTGTGCTTATCCAGCTTCCAATCCAGACAATATACAAGAATTGGGATACTTTAAGGTTATATCTACACTGAATTTCTGAGGTTGTTTTTACATTCTTCAAATTTTTTTCTTTTTTTCAAGAGATTAATTCTTAGTCATAGTTTCATAGGGCTGGATGGTGAAATATTAAGTTCTTTTCAAATTCTCATTAGGTTCCAGAAATGAGAGAAAACGGATTAGCTTTCATTGCTTCTGCAAAGAATTCATAAAAATCAACAGAATATTTACTCTTTTCAAACCACGAGGAATTTTGGGAAATTCTTTAAGAAACCATGTTTTGTTGATCTTGACCAAGTCAGTTACCACACAGTAAATGAGAGGCTAAAATTTTCTTTCCACACCAGTATCTCTATTCGTACTACCTTCTTTTAGTCACTCACTTGTACAATTTATAGTTATTATGACCTCTTTTACCTTTGAGACTGGTTTTGTTTTCAGTATAGCTCTTGATACTGTATTTTATACAGAGGGAAATGTAAATACATTAATATCTTGAAGTAATTCCTAGTGAATATTATAGGTGTTGAGAGAAGTATTAAAAAATCTAGAAAGAAGTTTGAGAGCAGTGGCAGAATTTGGACAGAGTATATATTAGATGAGCTGTCCTACCTCCTCACCATCTTCTCTAGGTTCTTAAGTTTGTAACAGGATCTCTCTCTCTCTCTCTCTCCATATATATCTATAAATGTGTATATATGTATGCATGTATATATATGTATACATATATTTCCTTTCAAGTCATTATCCTTATAAAATGTGCCCAACCTTCTGCATTGCTGAGCTCAGTTCTTGATGTCACCATGTACTCAGTTATTCATGATAGAAACTAAGAGTCATTTGTAAAAGCTTTCTCCCTTATCTGCAATATATCAGCCTGGTTCCTGGGATCAATTGAGTTTATCTCCAGCACTACTTGGAAAACATTCTGTTCCACTTTGTCTTCATTGCCTCTGCCTTATGAATTTTGCAACTCACTGCATCTTGTTTAAATAGAAGAAAGAAAAACTTGAAGACAATGAATTTAAACTCCCCTCTTTCCACAGTCTGATTATAAACTATACTCAAATTGTGTCTATTCTGCTATCTTCTAGATTCACTAAATAAGATACCATTTTCATGTTTTCTAAAATATCATTCATTTTGCATGTAGGAATGCCTGTGTACTCCTTTTATACCTCACAGGTTCTCAGTATTCTTTCAAGTTTCCTTAAAACAGTCACTACTTGAAACAACTCCACATGAATTGAATTATTTCCCCTTCAGGGTTTGCATCTACAGAATTTCTCACATTGTGCCACAATTATTTTTCACCTGTTTTAGTCTCCTGTGAGTGGAGGGCTCTTCTGTTCTTATTCATCTTCAAATTTCTAGGTAACAAGTCCTCCCTTATACACTACTGTACTGATGCTCAGTACATTTTCTTGATTAGGTTAATGGTCACTTTTAAAATTATATTATTGAGCCATGCTTAGGATTTTTCAATCTATTGTAGTTCTGCCATGCACATTCCTTCTCTCTCTATCCCTACTTTCTCTATGTCACAGGGAGATCTTTCCTAAGAAAAAGTAGTATAGAGAATTAGTTTCTTTATAAAATTCTCACTTGAGCATAGACTCAAAATCAAGCAACCAGCGCATCCAAACAATAACTAATAAAGTGTTCAAGTCAGAAACATGTAAAGAAATTGCTTCATTGACATATATTCTAAGAATTTTTTTTTAGCTAACCATAGGTTGATCTTGTAATATAGGCCCAGATGGAAACAGAATTCACCAAGAGAAATTAGCTGCACACCAAACTGAAAATTTTTTCTCTGTGAAAGTTCTGTTATGGAAGTTGTAAAATTTATGTGTTATTTCACACTTCTCTTGCTTTATGTAATGACTGTGTCCTGTTTTATATCTTGCTTGGAATTTAATCTCAAGCCAGGAATAAAAGACTATTCCTTTAGAGGAACACATTTAGATATTTTAATTTGGCTGTTTTAGCTTTAACTGAATCAGAAAAATTTTCTGCTTACACAGATGGACTCTTGAGAATTAAAAGAAGATAATCTGAGGTTATGTAATTCTTCCTTCTTCAAGGATCATGTAGATTCTTTCTGTTTAGGTAATAGTTGAAGCTATGGAAGTCCTCTCCCACATAGTTAACAAAATCTAGTTCAGATTCAAAATGCTAGAAATCTCACCTCTGCCTATCAGGAACTCATGACAAAACTAACTGGGCACTTCTGGATATCTTTGCTTTTCTCCTTTTCTCCTGCATCATGTCCCAGTATCAGGTTCTTATAAAAAGTGGTCATATGGAATTAATTACATCTGGGCATCACAGAGAAATTCAGAGCACATACTTTAGCATTAGAACTAAATCATTTGAATTTTGTTTCCTCACTTTACCAGCTTGATGACTTTGGACAAGTTACTTAATCACACTGAACTTCAATTACTTCAATAAAATGGTGATAGTAGCATTTACTTCATTAAATTATTATAACAATTAAGGGCACAGTACATTGCTATTATGAATAAGTATTTAATTGCTGTTATTTCTTCCTGGTTTTATAAATAGGAAATTTTTTTTCTGACCTGCTCTATTTGTCAAATACTATGAATGGCATTTATCTGAGGTCTCCATGACCACATTTCAAAGAATTCCAGTAATGGACTCAGGAAGAAAAAGGTATCTGGTCAGGACGAAAGTGAGGGGCACTTACAAGGTAATGACTGGGTTCCAGAACCCTCATTAAGCCGAGTCAGAAGAGGTCACGGGTATTCTGCCTGAAATGCCTAAGTTTTGCAGAGTTGAAAGGGGACCTGGTACTCAGGTGAGGTTTATATTTTTTTCAAATAAGAGCAACTTCTGAGCCGTAATGCTCTAGGGAGGTCGAGAGAGGCGAGAGAAATCACTTCTAGGGAAGATACATTGATAGGATCCAACTCATAGGTAAACATGCTGGGTATTTTAAACTAAGTAGACAGTTCACAAGTACATGTTTTTCCTACATGAAATACATGCTTATATGTTTGGATATATTCCATTGTGCACAATGATTGTATAAAAAGGAAGAATGAATCATAGCTTTCTCAAAATAATCTCAGAATAGATAGATAATGTCACAAACTCCGTGAGATAGAATGCCTGTGTTTTCAAAATATGGTGGCATCATTATTTTTTCTACTCCTAATCTTTCCCTTTTAAATTGGTTTCATGTTTTAGGTTTTTTCTTTGGATTACAATGTCCTGGTAATACTAGAGTCGCACATCCCAAATCTCTGTTTATTATAAAATTGTTACTTAATTATGTAAAATTAAGTGAATTTCCTTTCCTGTGCCACTTTCTCTGTAAGCGTTCTCTCTTTGTATACTATCTTAGTGCTTTTCACATTTCAGAATACATTCTTCACAATTTTAATCATTTAAAAATTCTTTTTAGCTTACAACTAAGAGAGCAAATGCAAGGCATCTGATTTATATGTCTTATACTTCTTAAGGATCAATACATGCTCCTAAAATATTTATAAAAGTCTCTCAGACACTGTCATGCACCAGTTTTTATGTGGGTAGTTTTACTGCTAATGTAACTGAAAAAAATTAAATATTAAATCAAATGTCTTGTAAGATTCTTTAAAAGATAAAATATCTTAGAGATATTACTTAGAGATATATGCTACTTCATTGTGAAAAAGTTTTGGAATAGTTCACAAAGATAAAGTATGATAAAAGAAAAAATTAAATATAGAAAGGAAGAAAAATTAAGTTAAGAAAAATGAGACAAAACAGAAGATTCCAAAATAGCAATATAAACTAATGGTACCGTTAAAATTATTAATCTTTGTTCAGTGTCCTTGACATCCCAGGTACTTTCTAAAAATACTCTACATGTATTTTTGTTTAAAATATACCATGGTGTATATATTTTGATAGATATGTCACAGAATTGGTTCTAAGTCTTGACCCAATCATGCAAACAAATATTCCCACCATAAAGCTCATCATCCAAAATATAAAAATAAGTAATGTTTCAGGAGACATCCATCTACTGGTCTTGAGTACAGAAAATAGAGTGTAAGTGGATTGCTTGTTAGCAGGAATATGGGAAAACAGTCTATAATGGATGCTAACGTAGTCCTCAAAAATACAGCAAATTAGGCATGTGATTTATCACAGTGCTTTTCCCCATAGTTCTTTTAAAACAGAGTACTGGATTATAGGGAAGTGTTGGTAATCTATTTAGGGAGCATGTGAGGAAATAAGCTCCTATTTATTACTCCTCAATATTTAATATTTGAACTTCCTGCTGATGTGGATGGATTCACTGTAGATTTGGTTTTATTTGTGTGTGTTTATATGGAGTGGATGATAAGAGACGAACTGTCCTGGAGCTCATAAAAAGTGATCTTTCCATGCTCTTTTCTCTATAATCTCATCCTCTATGCATACACATTTCAAGGTTTTTTAATATTAAGTATTAGGTTATTATAATTACATATCATTTATGCATTAGTTTGGACCAGGGTTATCCTTTCTCTATGTTCACCCTTACCCAAAGGAATTTTTAATCATGGATAGAAGGAGGACATTGCATGGTATAGCAAAACATATAGGCATCTTGATTACAGAAGTCAAGCTTTTGAAATATTGGAAATAACCTTACCGAAACAAGCTTATATATCACAAGCTGGGAGTTAATTGTAATGACCAAGATTGACAGAAATTAGGTAAAATACAAATATGAATGTGATCTAGTCTCACTCTGAGGAAGACAGAAAACCATGGGAGGTTTTCAAGTAGAGGAGTGGTTATAGCTGATATTTTAATGTGATCACTGTGGTCATTTTGTTGAAAAAGAACCATACAGAGTTAGGCAGAAAACAATTAAATTGTGAGTGCCAGTCCTGGACACAAGGCCTGATGTCTGGGCCAACATGGTACCATAACAGCAAAAGTGTGTATTTCTGGACATAGTACGTTGCAGTGATAAGACCACTAGCTTGTTCTAATAAAATGGTTAAAAGCTAAAAGGATAACATCATTGAAGCTATTAGAGATCCTGACAAGAGCTATTTGGATAGGATGTTGGGGTGAAAATCTGATATGAGCAAATTCACAGTGAAATTTCAGAAGAATTAGAGATGGTAAAGATGGGCAAAAAAATGCTGATTTTACTCAAGAAAATCACAGAATCATGTACTAGCTACAACAAGAGCTCCTCCTTGTCCATTTTCCCATTTTTTTGCCCCCCCCCTTTATGGATGGGTAAAATTAGAGTGCTTGCATGACGATGAGAAATACTAAATTGAAAAAAGAAAGTGATGATGTAGAAGAGAAAGGAAAGGCTGGTGAGAGCAGGATTCTCGAATTAAGGAGAGGAACTGGGGTCTGACTAGGGCTGCCAGCCAAGAAGAGCAGTGCAGCCAGGGCAGAAAAGGTGGGCCTGGTCTCAGACCCAGATTACTGTTTTGGTTCCTCCCATTTTCTCAGAAAAACAGAGAGCAAGGTCACTGATTAGTGAAAACTGATGGCAAAAGGGATTTGAAAATTTAAGGAAGATAATAGTATAAAATCGTCTAGGTGAGAAGAATAGATATTGTGAGAAAACTCTCTCAAATACCTCTCAAATGTGAAGCAGCTCTATGGGCCCTCCTAATGCCAGTGGTCACAAATTCAAGGTGAATTCAGACTTCATGATGTTATTCTTTTCCAGCCACCATTAGTTGTGAGAGCCTGGGCACAAAAAAAGTGGTGAGCTGGACTTAACCAAGAGTTTAGCCAGTGAGTGTGATGAAGTCACACAGACTTCCTGGGGCTGTCTATGCAAGGCAGTGGCTGGGATTTGGGTAGGATAATAGTAAGATCAAAGTTTGTGCTGTCTGGTAGGTGCGAAAATGTAGAGGATTCTTGGCACTGGAAGTGAGAAGAAAGAGAGGAAGAGATGGTCAGAGACAGGGATGCCCAAGATGACACAGACAGCAATGTTAATGGCTGGGGAGAACACACAGGAAGAAGAATGTAACTAAAAACAAGTATTTAAAGAAGCTGAGAGGCTAGAGAAAGTAAAGATCATCTACAAGCACACTGAGATTATCAAAATGTTGGAAAAAGATAATATGGGGAGAGTTATGGCAATTGAGAAATAAAATTTTCAAGGAATAAGTAGGAATGACCTAGAAGGTTAATAGACATAGCCATCTCCTGTGTTTCCCTCCCATCTTTTGAAACTCTCTTTTCTTCCTCCTCTCCTTCCCTTCCTTCCTTCCTTCCTTCCTTCCTTCCTTCCTTCCTTCCTTCCTTCCCTCCTTCCATCTCTCTTTTCTTTCTTCCCTCCCTCCCTTTTGTTTTTCTGGTACCTAGATTGAACCAAGGGCTTTTGCACAGAGCTACATCACTAGTCCTTTTAAACTTTTAAATTTTGAGACAGGAGCTTGGTAAGTTGCTGGGCTCATATTTGCAATCCTCTTGTCTCAGCCTCCCAGAGTGCCAAAAATGTGGAGGCAATAGAAATATACCACCAAGAGAATGCTGGAGTTACAGGCCTGCTGCATCATGCCTGGCTTAGTAGCTATCATGGTCGAATAGAGTATAGGAAGGCCAGTGTCATCAGAGAGAACATAATTTCAGACAAAGTAAAATGAAACATTCAGTAAAAAGACAGGAGTTAGAGAAGACTTTGTTGAAGACTGATAGCAAATTCCAGAGAGCAAAGTCGGAAGATTTTAAGAGTTAAGTGTGAATAGAAATGCTCTGAAACATTGGGTCCTGGAACTGTATTAAATCTGAGAGTTGTTTTAGGTGACTCCTTGTCATACACTAGACTCAAGTGAAGAGAGAGCTGGACCTGCCTACCAGGAGGCAGCGCGAGCTGGCGCGGAGTCCAGCAGGGGACATCCCTGCGGGAGGATGAGGTGCTGCCTGTGCGTGGACACCTGTGTGTGTGTGGGGAGGTGCTGTTTCATGAGTTTGGAGCTGGCCGTGTGTACAGCCTGAAACGAATGGGACGAGGTACCGACAGACTGCAGTTTGAAATATGGAGTTGGATTCTTACCTGAGATTGAAGAAGAAACTGAGAGCATGAAGGGGGATAAAGGACAGCAAGAAAGCAGTGGGATGAGGGTGGTCTGGGAGGGACAAGGTGAAACATTGTTAGAACTGCAAGAAAACTTGAGGGGAAAAGCTGGGAAGAGAAAGCTAGTTATTGCTCAGTAAGAAACTTACTTAAGATTATTTAAAGGTGTACTATTAATAGTACTACCAAGATTTGCAGGAATTCTTAAGCTTTCCGGTGTGTCATGGATGCCTTGAGTCACACGTGACTGAGAACTTCTGAGAATACTGGATATAATGCCTTTAAGATGCAATATGGAGTTAAAAGAAAAACGGTTGTACTGACGTGAACTTATAAAACTATTAGGTATTACACTGGCTAGGACATTAAAATGGTACACTTATTAACACATTAAACAATAAGAGCTGGGAGGGAATCTAATAATATTTTTGAGGTAACAGTTCAAGAAGTGAAATATAAAATGAGAATAGGTATGATTGGTAATATTACCTAAATTTGTGTTTGAAGGATGTTACATTTCAGTTAGAAATGAGAAAACATTGCAATTTCCTTTTCTCATTCAAGTGTCAGGCCCTCTTCAAATTCTAATTCCCACTGAGTCTGTGGGCCCTGCTGGAGATGAGGGAGAGGCTGACAGAGGGGAAAAGAGGACAAGATCCTCAGGAAAGGGGAGGAAAACAGAGTGGGAGGCCAGGACATTGGAAAGGCCATCTATTCAGATACTAATATCCTGAGAATTCCCCTCCTTCAGGTGTATTCAGACCCATGCATTTTCTCTGGGTTAGAGTCCTACATGGCCACTCTTCTGTGATCTACCACATCCTTGGCCCTTCTGCTTCTCAAGCCTGGCGATTTATTTTTGAATTTTTAAGAAAAATAGATGACCATTATGCATGCAGGACCTGGTATAGAAAATTATAGCAGACAACTGGCAGGAGACAGAAGTTCATAGTCTTGAAATGTTCAAAATTCTTTATTTTCTTTTGATCTGACATTGTAAAAACTGCCTCTGGAATGTCACTTGCTTCACTGCCCTGCTTCCAAGTGAATAATCCACCAAGATGCTTGCCTGCTAGCCTTACCCAAATATAGGAAACACTCTGACACCTAAATGTTCCTTCTTGAATTACCAGAGCTGGTCCCTAATGTAGTATAGAGTAGGCCATTTAAATTTGTTGGCATATTGCTTTTCAGTTTAAGTGTTTATATTCCCTCTTATTATAGCATTAATGCTTTTCAGTTACATTTGTAAAAATTTTGCAAGGTTTATGTTTAATAATGATAAATTTCCTTTCCTTTATAAATGTTTTTTAAATTTATGTGACAGTGAATTAGGATCAAACTTCAGGACAGAAAACTTAAAATCCAACTCAGTATCCCAGCACAATTGTCCTCATATTGTCTGAATTTGTTTACAAATTTCCACATAGTCTGCAGTGTTTCAGAGGAAAATGAATTTTGGAATAACATTTTGATGGCTGATGCATACATCAGTTGATGACAATTTGGATAATTTGATTAATTCATTTATTTATTAATCTTATTTTAAGAAAGAATATAAAGTAACAGCCTATGATTTGAGAAGAGGCATATCTATTTTCATAGTATGTTTCCAATCCATTTGACTGTACAGAAGAAATATAACTTTTCATGCATTAGCATATCAATGCTCCAAAAAAGTAAAATTAAACTTAGTAGTAGTTTTATCATTACACATAGAAGATATATAATTACATAAGCTTATGCATTTTCTCATGACTGATTTATTGATGAAAAGTATTATGATCCATCATAAAATTGGCTGAAACTTTACAACTAATTTCTTCAGAATTTGGTATTATGCAAACAAGATGAGAAAACATCTCAATTAGTAAAACTAGAATTTTGCTGATACTGAATATTTAGAAAAGTAAATCTCATCTTTGATCAGAGTATCTCTCTTAGGAACACAGGTTTTTTTTTTTTTTTCTAAAATTCTAATGTGACTATAGTCTTCAAAAATGGTAAATTTTGAAATTCCTTTAAATGATAACCCTCTTTTCCAAAGCACTGACTATGTTTTCTCATTGCTAGGTTACAATTTTAGTTCTTGCAGCAATATTCCTCCAAGATTATAGCCTTCAAGGTAAAACTTTCTAACTTTAGTATACATCACCAAATGCAGCTTTTGAAGGAAAAGTTCACCTCATAAGATTTAAATCGTTTGAAGTAACTATTCTAAAATAAGAAACAGAACAAAAACATTTACAACTTTCCTATGATAGTAATGACTAAAATATTTCTTAAATACTCCTCTCCACTTGCCTGCTTGAAAGCTTTTTAACACTGACTGAACTGACTATATATTTTCTTAAAAGACATACTTGTATTTACTGTCTTTCTTTGGGCCAGAAATTTCTCAACTGAATTTATTGACATAATCTTTTGTAACCTGCTCAATATCCTAAATCCTCATTTTAATCTCTGGATCTGTATTGATGATCATTCTTTTTTGCTTGAATTAAAAATAATCCTGCCTTTTGAAGCTAAATTTTCAGCCTTTCCATATCTTTCTATCCCTCTTCTGCATTTTTATCAAGCTGCTTTTGACCTCATTTTCTCTTCTTCCTAACTTTGAATATTAAGTAGAAATGTTTTTTTGTTTCGGTTTGTTTGTTTTCCTGTGTTCTTCTTTACTAACCTTCTCTTCATTTTTTGTTAGTATATTTACTCCTTAAGAAAGTCATACTCAGATAAGCAGTAAAGTTTGATCACTTTGAGCAATCCTAGAAATGCTATTCTACTAGATTAGGGCTTGGATTAGATTTGGAGCCAGACTTTTGACTAGGCTCCAAATGTAATGGGAAAGGTTTCCTTGGAGATTTCAGGGAAAGTTCTTTCAGTTGTAGGACAAAGCTGCTAAACAGAGAGACCCTCTTTCTAATTAGGCATGAATTAACAGAGTCTGTGTAATTGTTAATTCCTAATGCTGTTGCAGCCTTTTGCATGAAAACAAGCCTCTGAATGACACTGATATTGAGGCTCCTAAGATGGAGGAAAAGGTGAAATTCGGTGCCTGTAACATACTTCCTCCAAGTCAGATCCACCTCCTAGGAGTCCATTCTGCTGTAAGCATGCAATCCAGTTATCTTTCCACTACTCGTTCAATCCAGTCAAACTGACAGTTAAGATCAACAGCACAGAACTAGTAGACTGGGGTCCTTGTGCTTTTTTTGCTCAACTGAATACAAGAGTATATATTGTGTTGTTGTTCTAGAGTTATGTTTTTAAAAATTCTAATTTACATAATTAATTTTAAGTTCATAAAAATTAAAAGGGAGTTGAAATTGAGTGAAAAATGGTTTTTCATTTGGCATTTTCTACGATTGCCTTAACTTGCTAGGGCTGCTGCATGGAAGCACCACAGATGCTTAGACCTAACTGATAGAAATGATGTTCCTCACAATTCCAGAGAGTAGAAACCCATGATCAAGGCAATGGTGGGGTTGATTTCTTGGAGACCCTTTCCCCTGGGGGCCTTGTGGAAGGGCTGTGTATGCTCCCAGCTGAACGATCATAGGAGTTTGGGCCCAGTTGGAGGAACTGGACCATGGGAATGGGACTTTGGGGACCCTATTTGGCCCTAGTCCCTTCCTCTCTGCACTCTTCCCCTGAATCCTGCTTCTCAGATGCCATGAGTTGAGCAGGTTTCCCCCTCACACCTTCTGCTGTGATGCTTCTGCCTTGCTGCCAGCCAAGCACAGACTGAAACCTTAGAAAGTATGAGCCCAAATAAACCTCTCTTTTAAAATGCAGGCATCAAGTATTTTGTCCCTGCAACAAAAATATGACCAATACAAGCCTTTTCCAGATTGCTCTTCTCAAAGGGGTCCCTGCTTAAGAGGCCAAACTATTCTAAATTTTGCATTAATTATCTTTTTTGGGAAGTTTTGCTGTCATGTGTATACCTCTTCAAACATTGCTTGTTTCCTTTTTAACTTCATAAAAATAGACTTCTAAGTTCATGAACATGAAACATTTGAGAATTCTTAAAATAAGAATTCATTATTTTGTATAAAACTACACCAATCTACAAAGATATTCTTGTCTGTATTTGGCAAGGGCTCTACCCAGTGCAAATTTCTACACTGAACGCTCAAAATCAAAGCTACACTTTTCTAAACACTAAAAATTAATCCATGTGCATTGTTGTCCCTTGTATCACCAAGAATTAAGGTAATTTAAATGTGTGTCTGATGATGAAGTGTTTTTTATTTTATTAATTAAATGTAATTTTTAAAACTATACCAATCTATGATCTTTTAAATATAAACTTGGAAAAGTCTTTGCTAAAAATAGGAATGAAACTGTTTATGATCTTACTTTATAAACTGATAGTAACATTTTAAAAAGTTATTAACAGCAGATATAGCAAAGACCTTGAATAGAATTTTGCAAAAATAGAACTATAGCTACTAAACTATTTCACCTCAATATATTTCACCACAATAGTAACATTATGAAATAGTAGTTTTACTTCATTAATAAAGAGTTTTAAAATAGAAAAATTCTAGATAAAATGTTTAATGTAAAAATTTGAGCATTAATTTTTGGGTAATTGGGTAATTCTAAGTATATATCATGTCTTTAAAACACTATGTCTTTTAGTCTAATAATTCTACTTTTAGAGTATTCTAAAACAAAATTAGACATTTAGAGAAGCAGGTCTATAAATCATATAATATTGCTAAACTCCATTATGAATAATGTTAATACATTTATTTTATTATGCTGATATAATACTGAAAAGAAAATACAGAGACCAATTAAATATGGTGGCTACTCTACTATTGCTGAGTCTTGGAATCAAATGATATTAATCATTTTTTATAGCTTCAGTAAATCTTTCAAATATTTTGATCATATTATTTCTGTACCTGCAGTTTTTGTCCCATAACTTTAATGGTGTAGCTAATAACAATTTCCATGCCATGTGATTGATTTAGAAGCTAAGTCTTTTTTTTTTAATTTCAGTGAACATTTTTTCAAAATTCACATTTGGCTGGATTCATCAGCTCTGTTTGGATGGCTATCAGGAAAAGCTGCCCATGTTGGGAGAAAATATACTGTGTTTTCTCCTCACATATGGGTACCATTTCTCTCACTCAGTGTGTTCCTCTCTATCTTTGCGTAAAGCTTGGGACACTGCCCCCAAAGTTTCTGTCAGGAGAATTGGAAGACCCTGAAGAAGCAAAAGGCTGCAGAGGCCTGAAGTGGCGGGGAGAACTGTGGTAGAGACTACAGCCCTGGGGAACCTCTGGTGGAAGCTCGCTGGTTGCTGCAGGAAATGCAGACCACTAGTACGGTTTCCTTTAGCTACAAGTTCTTGCTTCTCTCAAAGCTACCAGACAGTCAGTGTCACAGCTCTTACAGTTTTGTTTTCTTTTTTTTAAGAGAGAAAAAAAATAAAAATGATACAAAATCTCAAAACAACATAATAGGAAGTTAACAATGGCTAATATAGTGCATATTTTTATCTTCAAAGTAGTTGCTCAGATAACAAGACATGGGTATGCAAAATTGATCAAACAATATAAGCACAAACTGTTCTTTTCAATGAACTAATAGAAGTTAGTAGTATAATTATCTTAGCTATCTTGTATATATATATATATATTTTTTCTTTTCCCTTCCTTCTTTTCTCCTTTCTCCCATCCCAGTTCTTTCCTTTTGAGTAGTTTCTTTCCCTCTCACAACATCTATTGTATATTTTGCATCTTATTTACTTTTTCAGTTTCTTACACTAGGGAGACAGTATGATGTTTAGACATGCGAGTCTGATTTATTTCACTATGAGTATGGTCTCTCTTTGCAACCATTTACCTACAAAAGCCTCAAGTTTATCCTTTTTAATAGCTGAGTAGTACTCCACTATATTAAAAATACCACGTCTTTGTTATCCATTCTATGGTTGATGGGCATTTGGGTTGTTTCCAAGATTCAGCTATTTAAAATTATACTGCTATAAACATAAGTGCACATATAATGCTGTGTAATGATGTTAATTCTGGGAAAATACCCAGAAGGAGAATAGCAAGGTTGAATGGAATCTCTAATTCTAGTTTAAATGTTTAGTCATCATTCAGGAAAGGGGATACATATTTCAGTGATAATTTAATTGTTAATTAAATTAAACAAAATTAAGTGATAATTTAAAGCTATTTATCATCTTAGAAATATAAAGGCTGAATTTATTGACTTGAACTCTCAGATGGATTCTGTATGAAATATGAAAGCATAAAATATTTGATTATTTAATTTAACTTTTTTATTTTAAAGAGAATAAAATGAAACAAAAGAGAATAAGGTAAACCAGAACAAAACAATGCAATCAATATAAGACTTCAAAACAAGACAACAGGAAATCATCAGTGGTTACCACAATGTCTCATATTTTCTTCAAAACAGCTGTCCATACCATCACACATAACAAAGTCAAACAAAACAAAACAGACTAAAACCAATCAAAACAAAAGATTGAAAGCATTATAGGACTTCAAAACAATAGGAAATCAAAATGGCTACCATATTATCTCTTCTTCAAAACACTTGTCCATATCTTCACATATAATAAAATCAAACAAAACAAAACAAAAACCAATCAAAAGGATGAAAGCATTATAAGGCTTTAAAACAAGATGATAGGAAATCAAAAATGGCTATCATAATGTCTCTCATTCTCATCAAAATAACTGTCCATATCATCACACATAATAAAATCAAAGAAAACAAAACAAAATAAAACAAATCAAAACAAAAGAATGAAAGAATTACAAGACTTCAAATCAACAATGCCTACCATAATATCTCATTTTCTTCAAAATAGCTTTCCATACTATCACACATAATAAAAGTAAACAAAACAAAACAGAATAAAACCAATAAAAAGAATGAAAGCACTATAGGACTTCAAAGCAAGATAATAGGAAAACAACAATGGTTACCGTAACACATCCCATTACCTTCAAAACAGCTACCCATACCATCAGACACAGTAAAATCTAATAAAACAAGACAGAATAAAACTAAACCTAACAAAATTATGAAAATGATATAAAAATTCAAAACAAGATAATAGGAAATTAGCTGTGGTTACTCTTTCTTTTTTTATGCATTTCCTCCCCTATCACTTTCATAATATCTGGTGTGCTTTCTGGATCCCACTAACTCCCTCAGTTTCTTATGCTAGGGCGATAACTCAGTGTTCATCCGTATGAGTCCAAACCATTTCACCCATAAGCATGATCTCCAGTTGCATCCATTTACTCACAAGCCCTCAAGATTATCCTACTTTATAGCTGGGTAGCTTTCCATTGTATGAAAATACCATATCTTTCTTATTCATACTGCAGTTGATGGGCAAGTTATCTTTATTTTTTTCTGGTGTCCTGTTACATGGAACAATTGTTTTCTCTCCTTTGATTTCCAGTCTATGAATTTCCTTTCAGGTTAAATGTGTTTCCTGTATACAGTATATTGATGGATCTTATTTCTTGATCCACTTTCACTGTGTTTCTTTTTATAGGTGAACTGAGGCCATCTATATTAATGGTTACAAGCAGCATACATCAGTTCATCTCTGCCATGCTCTTTCTGCTGTTGGCTCTCACTATCCTTCTTTGTTCAATTGCCTGTTTTGTTTTGCCATCCTCCTCTACTGCTGTTCCTGGAACCATGGTCATCTTTATTTCTCTGTAGAATATCCTTCAGCACTCTCTGTAGGGTTGGTTTGGTAGTCAAGAATTCCTTCAGTTGTTCTTTATCATCTTTATCTTATTTTTCCATCATTTTGAAAGATAGTTTTGCAGGGTACATCAATCTGGGTTGGAAGTTGTTTTCTTTCAGGATTGGAAACACTTCACTCTAAACTGTTCTTGACTTGATGGTTTGTGTTGAGAAATCTGCTGTGATTCTGATGGGTTTTTCCTTTATAGGTGAACTGTTTCTTTTCTTTCACAGCTTGCAATTCTGTTCTTGTGCTGAGTTATTTAGATCTTGATTATTATATGTATGGGTATAGATTTATTTTAGTTATGGCTAGAGTTCTACATACCTCACTTATCTGTAGGCCAGAACCTTTTCCCATGTTTGGAAAATTTTCTACAATTAATTCTATAAATAGTGTTTTTATGTCATTTGTATTGACCCCTGCTTTTTTGCTGATACCTGTCACCCTAAAATTATTTTTCTTTGTGTCACCTTGCAGCCATTGAATTGTTGTTTCCTGATTCCTTGTTATTTTTAAGAGATCTTTCCTTTCATGATCACTAGCTGCAATCCCATCTTCAAGGTCTGAAAGATTATCTTCAGTATCTTTCAAGTGGTACTGCCAGCTTGATTAACTTTTTAATTTACTGGATATCTTTTTGAATCTGTTTCATGCATTGTAATTCCTTCCTATTCAAGGTTTCCATCATTTTCCTATTCTCTTTCTTTTAATCTATGTCTTCTTAGATATGCTAAGCAGTTCTTTCATTATGCTTCTGATTTCTTCTTTTACCTGAGATATTATTTCTTATCTCAATACTTTTACAGCCTCATGAAGTTGTTTCTTTACTTCAGTTGGTATCCTTGCAGATATTTCAGGTGTGTGGCTTCCATTTTCTTCCATGACTGTATCTCCCAGACTTGTCCTGTCTGAGTTGGAGGTCTGAGAGTGCCTTTTGCTCCTTCATCTTGACATTCTCCTATATTCCCCCCAACAAGCCAGCTGTGAAGTCCTAGGCACTTCCCATATACACTGCCCCTCTGCAGTGTAGGTCAATGAAACAGGCACCTGGGTTTCTCTGAACCCAGGTTTCCTGTGAGGTAGGACATGGGTCTGGAGAAGGCTGCCCAATGCAGCTACACTGAGGCTTCCCCAATGGCCAGGGGTGCATGGTAGCATGGCTGCTTTTTCTCTCAGCATGCATGTTTACACTGGAACTCCCCAATAGTGGCATGCATACAGGGTATGTTTGTCTGGTTTTCCAGTTAAGCACTGGCTGCCTGCAGGAAGCAAGCCTTCCAATGGTGCAGGCAGCTACTCAGGGGAGGATCTGGCTGTGTCTCCTGCAGGAAGCAGGAAGCAGGAAGCAGGAAGCAGGAAGCAAGAAGCAAGCTTTCCAATGGTAATAGTAGCATGCAGAATAGATATGGCTGTGTCTCTGCCTGCACTGGCTGCCTTCAGCAGCCAATATTGGTTATTTAAAAAGTTTCAAAATAGCATTTCTTGAGTAGTATCTGATTATGCCTTAATAACAAAATTTTATTAAATTATGATGATGGGTTTATAAGAATGGCATTCGACTATAACACTGTCAAATAATATATAACTGCAAATAATCAGATGGGTAATATTTTCATAGCAATCTGCTTTTTCCAAATGATAGAGGACATTTATAAAGTTGCTGATTTGGGGATCATTGAGTTATACAGCATCCTGTCATTAAGAAAGGCAGGGATGAAGCCAACATAAAATCATTATGTATGTTACCCTCTCTTTCCATACATAGCTATTTAACAGTAGAAGCTAAAATATTTTTGGTGCTTGAAAATGCCTATAGAAAAGATATTTGCAGAAGTGATGATGTTTTATAGCATTTCAGTTTAATAATGTATGAGTTAAATCCAATCATTCCATCTATCATCTTTCCTTTTCATATTGCACTAAGGGGCACTAAAGAAGGGAACATAGGAGTGAAGGAATTAAACACTAAACAGTCTATCTAGAAAGTGAATCCTTACCCTCTTCTCTTCTGCTGGACAAAAGAGGACAAAACCAAAAACAAAATGTGTTTTTCATCCAATGTTTAAGTCATTGGCTTTGATTATGTACAGTTATGAAAAACAGTGGTTTAAATGCTTAGATTACATCATCTATGGTATCATCAAGATAAATTACACATGTATTAGAAGACATAAAGTTGATGAAATTGACACATAGTAACTTTAAGTTAAATGGAAAAGATGCCTTGTTTTCCTAACATCTTTCCTAAACTTACTCTGGTACAAGCAATAGCCATCTTATAATCATTCCATAGCAACAACCATATAGTTCATCTCCTGGAGTCTTATGCTCTTACTAGATTAATTTCCCACAATCACCAATATAAATTTTCAGATGAGAAAATCTGATTTTATTCCTACCACCTAGAAGTTTCAAATGAATGCTTCTTGCCTTTCAGAAGAAGCACAGATTTTCAAGGAAGTGTCCTTGAAAGACCTCTTTCATTTAGCTCAGATATCTACAATCTACTTAGAAAGAAAAATGAGTGCTTAAAATATGCATGTTCATATATATAAAACTATGGGCTTCTTTCTGGATATTTATTCATGACTAAGGGTCCTTGCCAACTGATAGTTTAAAAATGTATAGCAAATATGAAATGTCAATTTAGCCTATTGAAATTCATATTCAAAACATTGTACCTATCCAAACATCCTCTTAATTTACAATGTTTTATAACAATAAAATGTTTTTAAAAGACAATCTAGGATTTATGAGAGATACTATTTTTATGATGAGTCACTTGTGTTAATTTGCCTTCATAGGTATCACAAATATTCAGTAAGGAATAATTCATTAAGATCTCAGATAGTATTCAGACCAGAGATAAGTGGAATTTGAAATGCTAGCATATGTGTAATATATCAGACCTGTAAACAACACATGTGACTGATAGATAAATGTATCAATTATTTCTGGAGCTCAAAATTGTAATCATAAATTGCCACATGTTATTGTTACTAATTTTTCTTCTATGCAAAAATCATAAATTAATCCAAGAGTTATTTATTAAAACTCTATATATGCAGAATAGTCCCCTAGGTGCTAGAAATTCAAAGGTAGAACAAGGGAGATAAGTGCTTGCTTCCACAGAGCATAGATTCAAGAAAGGAGAGACACAGACAATAAGCAAGGATAAATTAATACAAAAGGTTGTTTAAATAATCATAAATATTATGAAGAAAGAAAGAAAAAAAGTACGTGAAAGAGAATTATTCAGTGGGAAACTACCTAAAACTAGTGGCCACAGAATGCTGGTCTTAAAGGATAACATCTGTGCAGATAAAAATTGATAGGAGTAAACCACTGTGCCAAGGTTCAGATAATTCCAGATGGAAGGAAAACAAGTTCAGATGCTTCAAGGTAGGAATAACATCACTGTGGCTAAGAAGATAACAAGAGAAGAGTACACACAATTGAGATGATGTATTTTATGGGATCTCTTTCTGAGAGAAGCTTCTCATGAGTCGATTATGAAAAGTTTTCATGTAAGATTATGCATATAAAGTAAACTGAAGGAGATCAAATCAGAAAGCAGAGTCATTAGAATTGCAGTAGGGCCAAAGAGGGGCACGGAAATGTATAAACCTTAGCACAATTTAAGTATGTGAAATCTGCCTGCTATACTGCAGACATTTATATGTATATATTTAAGTAAATTAACTAGCAACATAATGCTTATAAAATCTAGCAATACATTAAATTACTGGCTTCATATTTTAGGTGTGAAACTGAAACAAAGAAAAATATTAGGAGTCTTTACACTTGCAAGAAGGGCTAAAATTTTCATTTGTATTTACATATTTCTCTCATTACAAGCCATATGAAAAATCTGCAAGGAAATCCAAACTTAAATAAGAAAATTGCAGAACATTACTATTCCCCAAACAGCTGACAGTTTATAATATTAGTTCTACAGTTTCTTTGTGTAGTTATAATTGGACTGAGATGAATAACTGAAGTTTTGTAATGGATAAGAAATGTCCCTTAGTTGGCAGAAGATGGAAAATAGTGTGACTGTATATGATGACTGTAAAAAAGCAAAGAATATCTCATCTATAATGAAGCCCAGGACTTTGACACCGAGCTGCATCTCCAGCCCCTAATTTTGCTTTTTTGAAACAGGATCATCGTAAGTCACTAAATTATACAGGTTGGGCTTAAATGTATGCTCCACCTGCCTCAGTCATCGAGTGCTGTGATTAGAAGCAGGCCTGGTTAATGTCTTAAATTTAAAATGTGCTTTTTTGGTTTTAAATATTGAACAAACACGAACTGAATGCATTTAATTTACACAAAGTGATGACTTGCTATACATATATATGTAATGATTACCAAAATCGAATTAACAGAAACATCACCAACTATCATGTTCATTAAAGATCTGCAGAACTTACTCATCTCATAACTGAAAGTTTGTGTTTGATGTCTACATAATAATCAACAAATATGTGATATGCTGCAGATTTACTTTCATGAGACATAAGGGAAGAAACATCAAGTTTCAGTCATCACTGATATTAGGGAAACACTGACACTAGAGTGGACATCAGGCCTAAATTTACTGTTAGGAAACCATGTAGCATAGAAACTTAAAAGTACTTAACTGAAAGAGGTCTTTAGGGCTGACTTACCAGAAATTTTGACTTGAGACACCACTCCATCACCCCCATCACTGTGTGCTCGAACCTCTACCACATATTCTCCATCCCTGGGGATTGGAAGCTCTATGGAGTGTTTATGAGTCGAGTACAGTTTGCCCTCATGTTGGCCATCAGGTCTATAGAGTACCTGATAAAGTGGAAAAATATGAATACTTAACAAAGTCATAATAAGGAGCCTGTATTCTAATGCAAAAGTTAAAACAAAACCTTCTTTATTTGAAAAGAAAAAAAGAAGAAGAAAGAAAGAAAAAGAAAAAAAACCACATCTAAAATTATTGGGAAAAATCAGGTTACTTTCAATTCACAGAATGTAATTTCTGCTCCTATTTTGGGGGATGTTATCTAACAGAATGTGCCATAAAGAGATTATTTTTTAAGTTATCAAAAATAAATAAATAAAAGGAATGTGTATTTTGAGAAAAAATATATAAAGTAAAATCTAATATATTGAAGTGCTCTAAAATATTTGTTTTGATTTTAAATTTTTTATATTATTATAAATATAGTATTCTATACAAAATGTCAAAACATGAGATACATGAAAATAATCTTTGCTTTTCTAATTTGCAGTGTGCAGAGCAACTCTATCACAAGCACTACCAGACAATAATGGATTCATTCTCTCATTTTAAAGTTTTTCTTTCCCTAACAATTCTATTCATTAAAGTAATTATCCTATTTCTCTCATTCAAAGGGTACATTTTCCTAAAATCTACTGACAATGTTTTCTCATGGAACTATGTCATCTGATTCTGCTACATAGGTAGAATTAGCAGAACAGGTCTTGCTGAGACAGCAGAAACTGCACCTATCAATGAAGTTCGTGTGGAGAATTAGTTATCTTTTACATACCTTATATCCTGTGACTGAAGATTCATTTGATAGTGCAACAACATGATCCCAGGTGATTATGTAACGGGAACCAGACCGCACTGAGCTGATAATCCTTGGGGGCTGGCTAGGAGCTTTGGAAAGTAGTAATATACAATTAATGACCACCACAACCAACATCAGTTCTGCAAATTTCACTGCACTAGGAATTATAATGCTGCTGCTGCTGCTAACACAAATACCTAATTTTGAGGACTGTTTACTATATGCCAGGTACTCAGCTAAGCACTTTACATTCATGAGTTCATTTAATGTGCCTAGTGGCTTAGTGAGGTAGGAAATACAGTTATCTTTTATTTTCTTCTATTATACTCCTCTTAAGTTTCTTTCTCCATCAATCTTTTGAAAGGCTTTAGAGTACTTTATGGGATATTCTCCCACCCACCTCAGAACCCTTATGCTCCTCCCACTGTTTTTCCATAGCTGGTACATTTCAACTTTTTCCTAATATATGGCTTTGCATATATTAGGAAACAATCTTCCAGCTGAAACAATCTTCCAGCTCATCACATAGCTGTAGAATCACTTATTACTCACCACTCAAATCTTAGATCCCAGGGCATCTTCTTAAAAATCTTTTATCCACCAATCAGAACTGACTTCTACCCAAATTGCTTTCAATTATATCTGTTTATTTTATTGTCCTATTGATATAACTACACTTATTTATTAGCATTTCTGTTCAACTCCTTCCAACTCTAGCTTAGTCTCTTGTATGTGTTCTCATCATCTGGGATTCTACACAGTACCTAGTATATTTTTTGATGAATGTAAAAATGGAAAGAATAGTAAAGGAATAGATGCTTTTCTTACAAATGAGAAAACTGATATTTAAAGCAGTAAAGTAATTAGCCTATTTCATACTCCTAGTAAGTGGTAGACTAGATCTCAATCCTATGTCTGTCACTAAAGTCTGGTTCTTAGTACTGTGCTCTACCATCTTATTATCTGTTGATGTCATAAGTTTGCAGATTTAATGGTAGTCATGTCTAATGATTCTTGCTAAAGTCTCTAGTGTACCATAATTAAATTCTCCTTTTCTGTATATTCAATTTGAGTTCAAGATGAGAGATATCAAAGTGAAACTTGAGAGAGTAGAATTACCAGCAAATCTGAGCAGAATGCTACAGTTATATTGTACTTACATTTTGCAGTGATACAGGCTGACAAATCAAGTGTAGGAAAATGAAAAATTTCAATTGTCTTGTATTATCTATACATTCTTATGAAAAGTGTTTAAATTAATAAATACCGAATGAACACAAATTATTTCTGGTGCAAAATTTGAAGGGGAGTCTTCCTAAAGGGAAATTCTCTAATTTGATTGCTACAATAAAACATTAAATGTGTAGAGACATTCTGCACAGTTTTGCATTACCTACAATAACTTAAAATGTTTTTAAACAATCTTGGGTGACTGAGCACTGAGCAAAGGAAAACTGCTCAGGACCCCCTTCTGTCTCTCTTCAGACAGAAGCTTTCTCTCAGTAAATATATTCTACTCTTGACCTCTGTTGTTCCTAAAATTCATTCTTCGATTTTAGAGAACATGAACTCATGGACACAGTAGGTCGGGCGTTTCATTCACCCATATAATTTGGAGGTCATCCACCAAGATCACTGGATAGAAGTGAGAATTTGCTTTTTCTTCATAGTCTCTAGACTGGGACTTGTTTAGGTAACAATTTTTATGCTTCAAATTTTGCTTTGTCTTTGCCAGTTGTTTATAACTTGTCATAATTGCTTGCTATTTGACCATTGTTTTTTAATTGCTTTGTCTCATATAGTTTTATTAAAATATTGTAAATTTAAGTTAAAACATGCAAAATTTACAAGTTATGATATTTCTTTAGTGGTATATTATTTTGTTCTTTCACAAGTTAAATTTAAATTGGTTGCTAAAGTTGCTGGAGCTCCTTGTTTGACTATGTTTAGACAATAGCAGTAGAAGAGATATTAGAACACCTCTGATTTCTGTAAAATGGTTCTCTTAAGTGGAAATCTAGATCAGACTTAAAAATATACATCCTAAATTAAAAAAAAAAAAAAACTGGGACTCCTTCCACCATTTAAGCAGCACTAGGCTGGTGGCCAGTCTTAAGACTTGGAGGAAAGGTTTCACTGAGACAGAATGGCTTGTATACTCTAGAGGAAATGTCAAGCCTGTTCTACTTCAGTTTCCTAACTTTGAATTTACCTCTACTCATTTTCCACTTTACACTTTCCTTATAGAGGCATGTAAAGTCAGAAAGAACTCTAGACTATCTTAGTTAAGCACATAAAAAATGAGCTTTTGGTAATGCCAAAGACAGGTAAGTCATCCTAGATAAAGGACTCATATTCCATTTCTGGGTCAGATGAGACATTGATCAGAATTGTGCCGGTCCAGGAAAATACATAAGAGCCATGTCCCGGCTCAGTGTTCTGGGCAAATCTCCTTTGGAGATTAAACCTGAGACACAGTGGGCTTTCTATGACAGTGGAAGAAGCTATCCCCAAAAACAGCACACATAGGGGACCTAAACACATTAGAATAAGGAGACTCTCCAATCTCTCAAGTTGAAGACTTTAAAACCTTTTTTGTAAATTCATAGAGCAGTAAGTAATGATCTTGCTCAGGCTTTCAACTTTCCCTTATAGAATTTCAACAAACAGTGGTTACTCTGCCAGCTAACTAATAGCTCTTACAGCAGCTGCTTCCCCCAAAAGCAGAGGACAGATTTCCCCTGCATCTGTTTGGTGAATCCTCATTGAAGCCAGTGGCCAATGGAGTCAATGAAAAGTTGACCAGATAGATGGCTGGATTCCTTTCTGGAGACCGATCTCTGGTTATCTGAGCTGACAGAAACTGAGAACTGAGGGTTTCTGGCCAGCGCAACTCTGGTGGACACCCAAAGGCTCCCCAGTGGACATTTGCTCATGACCATGGAAAATCTCCACTTACCTATCATCTTTATTTCTCTGCTAGTAGACCAGGGACTCACTAAGCCTTTCAGTGGATCTTCAGATTACTTAGATTATCCCTATTTTCAGAGATAAGACTGAGGTAGCTTTTAACAGTTGTTTACACCTTAAAACAGGTAGTAAAAAAAGATTTGCATTTGCGCCTTACATATGTTAATTAAGAGTAAATAAGCTGCTCTTTTCTATGTGCCTAGAGGACTTGAGGTTTAACCTGTGAGCTTCAACAATTTAGAGATTTAAATAAAATGTAGCCATGTCCCTCCACTAGAAAAGATTACCTAGCTAATTAGAGAACACAAATGCCTTGGAGAATTTGCCCAAGGGCCCAGGGCAAAGTTCCTCAAATTCATTTGTTGTCTTTATTTCCAAGGGAATTGAATTGAAATGCTTTAGCCCACCTTTTCATGATAAGCAAAAGTAGCAGTTTATGACAAAGTTATACTTCCTTCTTTAAGCATTCCTTATGGAAACAAAGTTCATGAGCTATCGGGAAGCTAGGATTGCAGGCCAGGCTGAGGGTGGATAGGCTGGCTGAATTTTATCTTCTATGCTCTCCAGATGGCATCCACCTGCCCTGGAGCAGAGTCAACCCAAGGGACACCTTGAGGGAGCCTTAGTTATCTCATTTTTACATAGTCAGATAGCTCATTGTCAAAGTCTTTAGCACTACAGGGCTAAAGAGCTCAGCAGAGTTTCCTGAGTTCAATTCCTGTTACAAAAGGTTTCATACTTATTCCTTGCTTCTATATTACAGTCATGGGTAACACAATGCCAAAGCCTCTCTCTCCTTTGGAATGCATTCTTAAGCACTGGGAGAGGTTCCATGTTGAAAAAGAGTCAATTGGTATTTCTCTGCAGGAGTGCGTGGCTTACCTACCCCTTAGAGCCAAAGTGGAACACAGAGGGAAGTAATTATGATACTCTTTTGCAACTAGAAACATACTGTAAAAAGGAGGAAAAATGGTCAGAGTTATCTTATGTTCAGATGTTCTATGCATTGAGAAGTACTCCTTATTTATATTCTAAATGTAAATGTCAGCCACAGGGATACTCAGCACCTCAGGCCCTTAAGGCATCTACTACCTCAGAGCCTAAAATCGCTCCTCTCCAATCTTTGAGAGCTGAGAATAAAATAGCCTTAATTAAATTTACCCCCACCTTTACGGAACCGGAGATTTCCCTAACTTGCCCTTCCAGCCTTAAGGATAAGGTTTCTAGACCAGCTATAACCCAGGCTTCTACAGGGCTACACCCATCCTTAGCTGGGTTTAAGCAAGCTACTCAAGGGCAATAACCTTTACAGGAAGTACAGGGAAGATGTGGAACTTCCAGAATTCATGTTCCTTTCTTTCTTGGTGACCTAAAACAAATCAAATCAGATCTTGGGAAATTTTCAGATGACTCTGATAAGTACACTGATGTCTTTAGAGGACTTTCTCAGGTATATAAACAAGTTTGGAAAGATGTTATGTTACTCTTAAATCAGACATGGACTTCTAGTGAGAGACAGGCAGCATTACAGGCTGCTATTACAGGCTGCTATCACCTTTGGAAATGAATACTATATTGTTAATTTTAGAAGCCCAGAAAATCAACAGCCAAGGGAACTACTAATTCCCACTGGAGCACAAGCAGTCCCTATGCAAGACCCTTACTGGGTTAATGACAAGATGGATGATTGGATTAGAAAACATTTCCAGACATGTGTTCTTGAAGGTTTAAGAAGAGTGAAAACTAAACCATTCAATTATTTTAAGTTATCAGCTATTCAGCAAGAAAGTAATGAACAGGCTTCTGCTTTCTTAGATTGATTACGAGAGGCATTGATAAAACATACTTCTTTAAATCCTGATTTGATAGAGGGACAAATTATCCTTAAAGATAAGTTTATTGCACAGTCAGCCTCAGATATTAGAAAAAAACTGCAAAAGATGGCTTTTGTTCCAGATAGTTCACTTGATACTTTAGTAAAAGTTGCCTCAGTATTTTATAAACACCGTGAGACAGAGATCAAGGAGAGAAAACAGAGACCGAGAAAAAGCAGCTGCTTTTGCTGCAGCTTTAAGGAAAACAGACCCTAAGTCTGATTCTTGGGGCTCCAAGAAGAGCTCAACGACAATTACCTGCTATCGCTGCCACAAGCCAGGTCACCTTAAGAGGGACTGCACCAACTGCAAAGGTGACCACTGGAGGTCGGAATGCCCTCTGAGGCCAAGGCCCCAGGGCTCAGACCCATCCTATCGGTTGGTCCAGTAGGACTAAAGGGTCCCAGGGCACTCGCTGCTCTCTCCCTCTGGCCAGACTGTCATCTCCACAGAGGAGCCTCGGGTAATCATGACTATAGAGGGAAAAGAAACCAGCCTATTGCTGGATACTAGTGCAAGCCTCTCGGCTCTTCTTTTCAATCCTGGTCTTGCTTCTAGTGGCCACATCTCAGTGAGAGGAGTCACTGGCGAGGAGGTAATTCAGTACTTTTCACAACCCTTAGGCTGTAACTGGGGTGGTTTTCTATTTACACATTAATTTTTGATTATGCCTGAAAGTCCAGTTCCCCTCTTAGGAAGAGATATTTTATCATGTTTCAATACTGTGATATATATGCACCCAGGTCAGGTACGCTGCCTTCCCCTCATGAAGACAGAAATAAATCCTGAGGTATGGGCAACTAAAGGTAAAATAGGTAGGGCAATAAGAGCTGCCCCAATACAGATACACCTCAGAGATTCTACTATTTTTCCTCATCAGAGACAATATCCTTTAAGACCTGAAGTTTTAAGAGAGGATTAATACTATAATTGATAATCTAAGAGCACAAGGCTTACTTAAGCCCTGTAATAGTCCATGCAATACTCCAGTCTTGGGAACTGAAAAACCAAGTGGGGAATGAAGGTTGGTACAGGACCTTAGATTGATAAATGAGGCAGTAGTGCCCATTCACCTAGTGGTACCCAATCCATACACTCTGCTTTCTCAGATTCCAGAATACACCAGTTGGTTTTCAGTGTTAGATTTAAAAGACGCCTTCTCTTGTATTCCTTTACATACAGATTATCAGTTTCTTTTTGCTTTTAAAAATCCACAGGACCAAGCATCTTAGTTGACGTGGAACTATACTCATAATTGTCTTATTAATTCTACTCTTTGGTCCATGCATACTTAACTGTTTCTTTGGCTTTGTCTCCTCCAGACTAAAAGCTGTGCACATATCCAACATGAAAATGCCAGGTGTCTATCAAGGGCCTCTAGACAGGATCTCTGTGGAAATACCTCCTACTGCTGTTCAAACACTGTGACCCTGTTCAGCCTGAAGCAGCTAGATTGGTCTTCTGCCCCTTTCCCCTCACAGCAGTTCAGCTTAGTTCTTCAGGGGGGGAATGTTACAGGCATGTGAGCCAGTTAGAAATATCATAGGTAGTTAGACAGGGCTATGCTCTCGAGGAAGCTGGCGCAGAGGACCAGATATCTGATGACCTTAGAGGAGACACACACCTCTTATTGCAGGCTAGCTCTCAAGATAAATGCAAGCACACCCTTAAGTATAATCCTTAGGGATTAAATCTGGATCATTTTATGCCCACTTTGCAAATTCCCATTTTTCCCACCTTTGGGCCATCTAATCTCATGGTTTTATTCCATAAAAGTCCCTGGAAAAGACAGAGTTGGGGGCAACTTGCTCAGGACCCCCTTCTGTCTCTCTTCAGCTTTCTCTCAATAAATATAGCCTACTCTTCAAAAATAAAAAGAAAACAAAATACCATTGAAAACTACATGTTCAGACAGGTAAATAAGAAACTTTCCTCAAATGTCACTTTGCTTTGCTCAAATCAAGTGGCAGTTTTGGGCAAGTTTAAAAGCAAAATGTTATACTCACGTGCTTTCCTAGTGAAGGTCTCAATCACCTCACTCGGAGGTCCACACCCTGCACTGTTGCAGGCCCCCACTTCCACAAAGTACTGGGTGTCAGGCAGAAGGTTTTCTAGCCTAGCCGAATACTCTTGGCTGGTGACTTGAACTCTGTGTGCAGCTGCTTCTTTGTCATGGGCAGCCCAGTACCTAATCTACAAACATCGAAGATAAGTAAGATTTTTGTCATGATTTAGACTCTTTAGCTGCAAAATTCTTTTCCATCAACTCTGTTGCACTGGTGTTGGCTGAGCATTATATTCTCAAATGTTACAAAGAAAGAATGTACCTTCTATCAGACTTAGACTATGGTAAAACAGACAATGCAGAGCTAATTAAAAACATCAGAATCATAAAAGCCTCACCTCATTGGCAAAGAGAGAGAGACAGAGACACAGAAAGAGAGGGAGAGAGAAAGCCCTTAAAATCCTGGATAAGATCTATCTTCAAAATATGAAAGCAATAACTTTGGGAAAGTTTGTGCAATATTTTTCATAATTTACATCCTGCTTTCTTTCAGAAACAGAGTTTCAAACTTGTTACAAGCCATCAATAAAACAGTTTGACTAGAAAACAACTTTGATCCATCCAAACAGTCATTATGTGGCCTAGAATCAAGTAGCACAATATTTCTTCTATCTACTTTCAGAAGTGTATGTGAAAAGTTATCTCCTTTCAAACCATTCAAAAGAAATAGCAAGATTACATCTAATAAGTTACAGAAGTTACAGAAACTATTTCTCTTTAAAAATTTTTAAAAACTTTATCCATGCTATGACTGGAAATGATGATACTTGCTAAATGATATGACTTTTCTGGTACAGTTCAGGAAAAATTATGAATTATAATTTAGATTCTTCAAATAAAGGTTATTGGAGGGTTAAAAATCTGCAATTACTTCCAAAGTATGAATAAAAAGAAGTTATTCATATTAGTAGTTCATATATCCTGGGTTGCTTTATCTATAAAATAATAAAATTCTAATTTTACAATTTATCTAAATGCCCAGAAATGTGTAATATTGATATAATCTTGAACTTTTTATTTACACGAATATATATGAAGCTATTATAAAATGGAATTGGCTGGCCCAAATTCAATCGACAAAAGTAAGGTTAATGTAAAACCAGTTGCTAACTATTTACTGGCTTCCTCTGTGATATTTTCATCTTGTTTACTAATAATCACTTTGTCAACATCAATACTATATTTTGTAAGAGTTTTAATAGAATTTCTGGGGCATTTCCATCATCTGCTCAGAAGGGTGACTCAGAACAGAGGATGGGGAAGTGGGTTGGAAGACGATCTCAGCTGGGAGAAGTTACTTCCTTGGCTTTGCCTGTGCAGGAGGGGCATGGTGTCAACCTACCTTGGTGTTTTATTCAGTAACACTTAAAACCTCTTCCTTGCCAAGCAGAAGAGAAAATAAAACTGAACATATATATTCTAATGAAATGCCATTCATTGCTTTAGGATCATTCACATTATTCTTTCAAGAAACCCATGATAGGTAGAACTTAACCCTTTTAACTTAACCAATTACTACAAAATCCCAGGTGGTTCCTGAATATATGCTTATTGATTGAGAGATATACCACATTTTAAAATTTCCATTAAAACAATTTTTATAACCATTTTAAGGAGAAGATTTTAGACTGGATTAATATAATAAAGGTAACTTTATAACATGTCATGTAGTAAAATGAGGAAATAAAATGACAGAAATATTGTGCTGTTTTACTCAGAATGAGATAATTGGCAAAACAGACCAGAAAAATTTCCTAGTTTACTCTTTGAAACTATATCCTAAGTGACCAACTCTTTTATTTATCTGACTCAAGCAGGGATGTCTGTAGTCACCATCCCCTTAAAATTCATAGTCACTTATAATGATGATTTAGCTCCCTGCTTGTAGCTCAGGAGCAGAAAGAGTTACTGAGTGTGCACTCAGCACAGAATTTGCTTATTTTTGAATTTGAGAACTTTGTGACATTTTACATGTTAACCTGACTTAACCTTTATAAATCAAAGCATCTGACACAGAATGATGGGATGCACAATTGACCTCTCCTTAAGCATGTTTATGTACAACTTATATTTTCAAAGAGTCCTAAGATAAATAGCAGATGTATATATAAAATGTAACATGGCATTGTCCTTTTTCTTGAACTGGCTTCTGAGTGTGAACATAGAATTGATCCTCAATAGATAACAGATTTGGGCCGTTGCTTCTTTAGACCCACACGCTTCATTTGTCATTGGGGTGCAGCACCTACATTGATCTGTGAGAAAATTGTGAATGAAAGACACAACCTGTAGTCATGAAGCGGAACTATGCAATGTCGTGATCAATTACTAGGCAGACCAAAAGAGAGTCCAAATCAATAAATAAGAATGGATGATCAGTTTCAGAAAAGTAAGCAAAGAAATAATGTAATTGCTTTCTTAGTTAATAGTGCAAAAATTCATATTCATATGCCAGAACAACATACAGTATTTTTTTTATTTACTGCTGTGGCATTTAACATCTTCTCTATGTGTATCTAAAATCCCTACCGCACCTAGTGTCTGGTGTGACTGCACAACAGTGCTTATTCAACAGTTAAGAATTGTGTGGCTACTTGTCTCTCTGCATACCCTTACTAGATTATAAACTCAGTGAGGATAGGTATGTATTATTCTTGAACACTGTGCATGTAGGACTATGTGGAGTGCCTACATGACATTAATTTATTCTAACAAATATTTCTTAGATACATGTTTTGTGTCAGGTCCTCCATTAGATGCTAAGAATGCTGTAGGGAAACAAGCACATGTGCACTTTGTCTTCTCAGGTCTTATTTAAAGTAAAAGAATAAATCAAAATGCTTAATTTTATATGCACTTATTAATGCCAGCAACAGATCTCCATAAGTGCTTGATTATTCTTCAGGAAAATGTACTCTTCAAAAAAGTATTAGGAAACTAAAGGAAAAGCCTCAGACAAAATACTCCCTATTTTGAAAACAATAATTATACTTGTGGTAAACTTATGGGCAACAATAGTACCACTCTTGTACAAAGAGAACAATTATAACCACTCTCAGGAAAATTTAAAAATTTTATAAGAAAAGTAGTCCTGTGACCTCATTTTCTTCCATGATTATCAGAAGAAAACAATGGAATTTTACCAATAATGAAGTGCTGAATGATAATGAGAACTAAGTTTAAAAACTAGGCTTGCCCCATTTTTTTATTTGCTACTTAATGAGACATTTACATCAAATTTACAAACACTCTTTAAATTAGAAGTTGTATCCATCCAAAAAAAAATCTCTGACATGAGTAATTCTGCATTAAAGATTTAATCTTTAGAAAAAAATCTAAACGTGGTATTTATGTGAAAAAAATTTAGACTAATACCAATGAAGCTTAGTCTGTAATCAGAAATGATAACTTTCAATATCCAGACCCCAGGTTAATGTAAATATTAGTACCGTCTATGGTTTTAATAGCAATAATATACAATCATTCAAAATCTGCTTTTATACACTTCCTGAGAGTTATGCAAAGTTCCCTTTCATTTTGGCCACCAATATGGAGATCAACCAATTCTAAGCAGGCTTCAGGTATTGTCTCACAAACACAAGACAGCATGTCCCATGGGGTAGAGCCTCCAGTGTGTCACCTCCTGCAGAGTCCTCCTTCACTACATTTTAAACCTTGCTTAGCAGGCCCTGAAAGAGTGAGGTGAAACTGTCCATGTGCCACCCTTAAGCACTGGGAAGATAAGCGGATGAATGGTCCCCCTTCTCTCCCTGGCAGGGCAGGTGTGAGTTACATTTGTCAAGTTTTTTTACAGACCTCCAGGAATGGAATCCTACTGGTCCCCAGCAGCAGCTAGTAAGATAAAGCATCTTTGTACCTGAGCTCTGTCCTTTCCTGTTTACTTTGCATTCTCCAACTACCTGCTCCCCAGGCTCATAATTAAAACAAGCAAATAGCAAAAAGGCACCTTTGTGTGAGTCTGTGCTATGGGGAGATAGATGTCTTCTCCAAAATAAGAAAATTAAGCAAGTCCTATATATCAGTTTATGTCCGCCATAATAATTTAACCTGTGAGAACATCTGAATAGATGTTTTAGGATTGTTAAACTTTTATTGTTGATTATGAAATAAACCATGTTGATTATGCAATAAATCATGTGCATTAATATCTAACTCAGCTGCTAAGAGTTTTTGATGCATTATTTCTGATAGCCTATTTAGCTTAGTTTCATTAAACATATTAAGTGAATGTTTCACCTGCTGGGTGAGCAAATTAAGTCTTTTGTAGATTCTTGGATAGGGGCCCAAAATTACTAAAATGCTTTTGAAAAGAAAGGCCTGTGTTCTTCTAGATCAGCTGCGTGGTAGAAAAACTCACTTAGTATTAAGATTGCAAGTGAGAACTGTTTAACTAGCAAGATAAAAATGAATAACCATTAAATTTTCTACTAACAGTGTAAAGCTATAAAAGAAAAAATATCTTTAGACCCAAATCTCTGCAGTGATTATTTAAAACATAGGCAATTAAACTGAAATAAATCAAGTAGGACTCAGGACTTCCTCACCTTTATATTTTTAATATGCTGATTTTTTTATGAACCTTTATGGCTCACATGCAGTGAACATTTCCTTGAGAAGTACAGAGGGGAGTTTGGTTTTTATGATCATCTTTCTTATTAAACCACTGGTTTCTCCTCATATTTTAAAACACAGACAAGAACTGTGTTACAGTCAGTTAAAAAATTTGCCCCATATATTTACAGGAGCATTTTTATGGGATAAATAAATGATACTGAATTTCCTCTTTTTAAATTTTCTTGTTTGTCTCTTTGAAGTCTTAGTGTGAAAGTTTTTAAAAGGATTTTTAAAAGAATGAATGGAAAGAATAATTGTATGATTTACTTCTAGTATTTTGAATCATCCATTCTCTGGAAAGGAAAGGCCTAAACCTGGTTATGACAATTACTAATTCAGACTAATGTGCACAAGCCTCTAGTCCAGTGGTGTCAAACCTATGAAATATGTTTTTCTTGTAAGACAAAACAGGTTTATGTATGTGTTGCTTTTTTCTTAAAAAAAAAAAAAAGAGAGAGAGTATTCAAGTTTAATAGCAGTGCTGGCACTTTGCAGTAAATAAGTGGGTTTTGAGTTCCAGTTTGAGCACTTGTCTCTGAAGGGTTCACCTTCACTGCTCCAGTTCCTTATCATCAAAATAGAGATAACAAACATCAATCCTTTGAGGTTGTACAAATTCAGTACAGTGCGCTTAAATATTTAGCACAGTAATGACTCAACAAATGCTATCATTCTTTATCACCACCAATATAGTCAGAATCCTCATTGTCCTCCTCTTCAAATGGTTAACGACATGAGATAGATAAAAGCTTAAGGTTCTTGCGATACAGTCATGAATTCTTTCCATGATTCTGATTGCAAATTGAATTGGACGAAAACCAAATCAAATATCCCCATCGACTCTAACAACTGAATTTGATTTGGTTCTCATCCACTTTGGCTTGTGACCAGAATCATGGAATTAAGTTCATGAACCGAGGTATCACTGAAATCCTAAGAAATGGTAGTGACTCAATTTTATAGGAGAGGAAATCAATAAAATTTAAATATGTTTTCCACCAAGTTCCTAAGTGATAAAGCTGAGACATATATTTCTACTTACTATAGTTTTGTAAATTTCAATAATCTGTGAAACCAAATTCCTCCACACCAACTTTTTTCTACAAATTATCATTTCTGAAAATTTCATTTGCTAAACATTACCTTTTGCTATTTGAGAATCATGAATCAAAAAGTTTCCTTACCAATCAAAAAAATTATATTCTGATTACTATCAGAATCATTGGTATCACCATACAGCTTTGCAACTCATATTTTTTTGCACAGTATTTTGCTGGCTGGAACATATAAAATAGTATACAATACTTATCATAGACAAAGATAGTAAAAAAATTCTCTATCATGTTCTTAATAAGGTAAAAAAAATACACTAAATGAAATGGAACATTTGCATTAGATTTTTTTTATTTTTCATGTATTAGAAATGAATTTTATAAAAAAAAGATCCTATGGTCCAAACTGTGACTTTTCAAGCACTGAATATTGATGTTTTCTACCAAGGACATCTTTCTACTGCAAGGCCTTCTAAGATCTAGCAAATGTTACTGTTTTCCACTTGTTCTCTCCTTGCTGCAATGAAGTTTTCAGGTTAGTGACTTATGTATGAATACTGGTTTTTTTTCAGGCTGCTCCTTTTATTCAAAACTCCTGGTATCTGCTAGCTTCATTCAGCAGACTTTATGTGAGACATTTTGAGATCACCCAAATCATGCATTATGGTGGCAAAAACAAAAAATAAAATGACAACAAAAACTTCCCGCAAGTCTGCATGTTTCCACTTAGCAAGTGCATTTATTTTGCACAAGGCCTCAGAAACATGAGCCAAACTGCACTACTTCATTGGATCGTACTTTATGTTTCATGTCAGTAAGTACTCGACACATAGAACCTTATATGCTCAGCAATGTTCTTAGCAATGAGAACAAAACAGACCTAAACCTGACCTCCTGGAGCTAACATTCCAATGACAGATAGAGAAGGGGGCACATAAGAACTCAGAGTCGGAGCCGGCTACGTGGTACTCCAAACAATGCTGCCCATCTACCCCTGGCCAGAAGAAAAGGAACTAGAAGTTTGAATCAGAAACCTTAGGTTCCAGACACTGCTGAGCCCTCTTGGTTACTGACAAATGAAGTAAATTGTCACATCTTTTTTGGTATCCATTTGTTCATCTGTAAAGGGTAGGTGATACCACTTCCTTTGAGCTTTCACCTTTCATGCATAAGCAAGTCTGAATTGTGTTTATTATTGAATTAAGGACTCCAACTATTTTCTAATTTCTGTTTTCTAGTTTTTGCCTCCTTTGACCAAGAAGATAACTTTTCTTTTTTCTCAATCCAGCTAATGCCTCTTGGGGCTCCAAGGTTCAGCTCATGAAAAGTTTTGTTTAGAACATTTTGATTTTTGGATTCAGAGAAAAAGTTATGGGACGCATTGCTATATTATGGTCTTCTTCAAAAGAACTTTCAGAAGTAGAAAAGTAAATGAAGTAAGATGACCATTTCAAGACTGCTGATGAACTTAGCAAAATACTGCCCAAAAATACTCTAGATTCACCAGCATTTGATTAGAAAGCCTCCCTTGAAAGAGTTTAGCTATGGCCTTTCCTGGGAGCCAGTAGAGTCCATCGGCTGGGAAAAGAACCAGGAAGTGCACCTGCCTTTCCTGTGAGACACCTCCTGTCTTTCTCACACCCCCTACTCCCCACCCCAGGCCAATTAGGAGGAACACATGCTGGTATGATAGCAACAGAGGTGCAAAAACAATTTAATGTGTGTATTGTTTGATTGACTTTGCAGCTCTGGTAGTCTGAGCATCTGTTCAGAGAATAATAGTAAGCACTATAGCAACTATGGGAATTTTCTTCTGTCCTGTTTTTGAAATTCTATATTGTTCTCACTGCTTTGTTTTGTTCAATTTTATTGTTTTGTTTTATTCCCTTCAAAATACAAAGAAAGAGAGAAAGAAAGAAAGAAAGAAAGAAAGAAAGAAAGAAAGAAAGGAAGGAAGAAAGAAAGAAAGAAAGAAAGAAAGAAAGAAAGAAAGAAAGAAGGGGTTTGGTGATGTGTCATTACCTTAGGTTATATTTTGGCTGTTTGCTAGCAGATACATCTGTTTATATCCTTCTTTGATAAGAAAGTTAGGAACTTCTGTCTGATTTTTTTCTTTGTAATTGAGAGACAATATTTGGTACATCCACATGAAGTATATTATGATAATTCAATATATGTACACAATATAGAATGATGTCAGGGTAATATCTGCTTTATTCTTAACAATTAGCTTATAAATGCCCAAAACACTAAACACACAGAAAAAAATGTTATTTGTCACATCAACCAAAAAGATACAGTAGATTAAAAATGAAACATATTTGAAAACATATCATATATTTATGAATAAATGTATTTAATTCAATAAAATTTGAACATACCTGATAGCTTTCCACTATTTTTTCTACGACATGCTTCCAATGAACTGATATCTCAGAAGATGATAACACTTTGACACCTACATCTGTGGGGGCTTCATTGGGGGCTGAAATTTGATGAGAACATTAGCAATTTGAATAATAAGTTACAACTATAACTTAATACTTCTAAAATAAAATGAGTTCAGAAATTTTATCTTCCTTGTTTTTATTAATGGTCCTTTTTTTCATGGTGACTGGTTATATATGCCTACCCATATTCAGACACATGAACATTAAGTAGAGCTACACATTCACCAGCATACTCTTACCAAATATAGCAAGCTTCATGGATTTTTATATCCATGAAGTCATACTAATTTTTTTTCATTTCTCTCAACTGATATGTTCAACAAATCCCACTGGTGCAAATTAAAAGTAATGATATTTAATTTAGCAGTTTCGTTTTACCAAAATAAGAAATTTGATATTATAAAAAAGTGTTTATTATAATTAATTTTCTCTTACTTGCTATTTATATGAACTAAGGATATATGCAATATTTAATAAAAGTTTCCACTTTTATGTTTAAGCTAAGGTTTTAAAAATTGTTTTAAGATCCTTTGAAACAAGTTTTGACATCCACTGTTTCTTGGACTCAGGAAAACTTTTATATATTTAATCTTCTAACTGGGCATCAAGTCAAATATGTATCAAAAAGACCTCTGTTGAGGAAAAAAATAATTTACATCCGTTATGAAAATTACATAAAGAAACCCAGGAAACCTTTAAGCAGGGTGATCGGTTTTTATTGTCTTTCATTCAAAGGCCATAATCCTATTTAATGTCAGAAAACTTCATACACTTGAACATTGTTGCCTTCCAAACCAAGGTGCACATGGAGTGAGCACTGTGATTGATTTCTTAGCAGTAGAAGACAAGATTAACAACTTACACAAGTTTCAGCACATGCAAGTTTTATGAGAGTCATGAAACACTTAGGAAAAGAATATAATTAAACACAACTGGCTATGACTAAAGAGAAGACATGTACTGCCTTTTGCATTAAAGCTTACGTTAGCATTAAATGGGGAAGAGGTTGATATTAGATGAAAAGATAACTTATAAAAAAATTTAACTTTCCTTTTCTCTGAGAGATGTATTCACTTTTTGCAAATTATTAAAATTGAGTCAGGTATTAGAGAATGTAAGATTTATAACCAGATTTCTTCCATAGTATTTGATTACTAACTTAATTTATTTCAACTTCTTATTCCTTCAAGGTGTTTTGTTGTGCTAAATAACTCATACGAGTGCTTGTCATGTCTGTATTTTAAAATAATTCTTATTGTATATAATTACAATGTGCAATATGACGTTACAGGATACATATATGTATACCTATGTTTATATAATAAAATGGCTTATATGTATAGAAAATACAGATGAGATGAATTGAATACATACTATGTTTTTAACAAATTAAAAGCTAACAAGTCTATGACAGAAGATCATAGGTGAGAATTTCTATTGTGTTCCAAGAGATAGCAGTATTTAGAGTACAACATAATGCAAATTGGGTAAATCAATATTTAGAGTACATTGCTTTTTCTCTAAGAGAATAGAAGTGTACCTCACATAGCTTTAATTTCTGACTGCTGCATTTGTGTGTCCCACACATGTGCCAAGAGAAACTTGGCCAGGAGTAAACATGTTAGGTCAAAAGGTAAAGAAATCTTGATTTGTGTTCTACTGTTAATTATTTACAAGGTATGCATAAATAAAGAGAGCTAACATGGAGGTTTTTGTTTTTAATAAGAATCTAATTAAGGAAAAGCCTATTAGCTTAAGTAGGAAATAACAGAAAATAGTGTTTAATTTCATTATGCTTCATTCAAAAGTTTATGCCGTTCAGCCTAGATATACAAAGTTTTCTATGATCTGTTGGGTTACCATTTCTGGAAATGCAAAAAAGAACCATTATCAGTATTAGTTTTTTCCCTGTGACCTATACTACATTTTTTTCCCTGTCTAAGAAAAAATTACTTTCTGATCCCCTTTTCGTGTAATGATATCTAGAGTCCCTTTCATAATATTGTAGCACTCTATTACAATGTAAAAGTAACATAGATGATAAAATTACACAAAGTTTATGCTGAAATTTGGGGCAATTTTACAAGCAATACATATGTTTTGGAATTTTTAAGTAGTGGACTTCATGAGTACATAGTCTGAAGTTCCATTCAAACATGGAGAATTGCTATCAAATTACAATCAAGAGGTGAGGAACAGGTTTAAATCAAGGACCACAAGAATGGAAAAGATTAATAATTATTTTGTCATTCATAAGGAGAGACTGATACAAATTTGGGTCAAAATTATAATCATTTGCCAAGTGTATTGTACTATAAAAAGATCTTTGAAATTAAAGCCTGAAAGAGAACAAATTAAATGCCTGCCAGAGAAATTCCTCATGTTAGCAAGATTTTTCTTTTACCTACCATCTTGTGCAGAATAAATGACAGCTATGAGGCTATATGGTCCATCGCCTTTGTTGTTGAAGGCTTTAACTTTGACTTGAAATGCAGTGGAAGGGCTCATGGTTTCATCTTTATGGACGTATCGGCCAGTATCTGGATTAGTAACTGTCACTTTTTTCCACTCATCTCCATCAAATGGCTTAAATGCCACTATGTAACCAAAGTTGTTGCCGTAGTGGTATTCTCTGGACAAAGGCTAGCAAGAAGTTAAAATGTTAAACAGGTTTCAGTGATACAAATGACAGGCAGAAGAATCCTATGAGAATGAAGATACGCATGGAAGCATACCCTTTGCTAAAATATACTTAGTTCATACACTAGTACTGGTTTAGACGGCCAGAGCAAAACATGCTCTAATGCATGATGACCTCATGTAGCAAGTGGCATCCCTGCCAATCCTTGAAAACCACTCCCACCTAGGGCATTCCTACTTGCCTCTGCCTGGAATGGGTTTCATAGATGACGTATTCCCTCCTCACATTCTTGAGATAGAGATCATTCAGCTGTTGACGTTTTGTGCATCATGTGCAGAATCTGCCATTTCAAGACTCCTGCAACACTCAGGACCCTGCCTCCTCATGTTGTCTCTTTTCTTTGAAGATAGCATAGTCTAACACTTTGTATTTTATTTAGTTATCTATTTTGTTTTCTTTCTCAAAGACAAGAATACACAGTGTATGAAGGCAGAGTTTATATCAATTTCCTTTTCCTCTTTACTTCTCTCACCTAGCACTGAGCTTCACACAATACATATTTAATGGATGATTAAATACATTTCTTTAATTAAATTCTTTAATTAAGGGACAATGGTAAGGGAATTATGCAATGGTATAGAACAGTGGTGGCAAACCAATGGTATGTGTCCTACAGTGGGTTGTTAGTTATCATCAAAAGCTGTAAAAGGATTACCATCACTGGTGTAGAATATTTATATCACAATAAAAAAGAAACTGGTAAATAAAAATGAATAAAAAAGAGAGGGTGATGAGAGGGAAGGGACAATATTGTGCTCATTCATCAAAGTCTGACTTTGGGCTTCTTCTAACTTCAATACTCAAGTAATTGTTCACTTTTGCATCATTTGCACAAGACCTAAGTGAGTGCCAAATATCTCAGGAATCTAAAAGCTGACTACTTAATTTCTGAGACTAACAGATCCCTGAGTCTAGGAACGTTTATGCACAGGAGCTCCCCAGTAAGCCATAAACCAGACAGCATCAAATATGTATTTAAGAAAAAAAGTAATTTATTATTTGTGGACAGAGAAGTCTCTTTTATTTACAGTTTATTTAGGGAAAGAAATAGACTTATGCTAAAGTATAGACAACGTGCTCTATTTTAGGTTCAGTTTATTAGCTTACCGCCCATGTTATCGTCAGCTCTCTGTTGCTTCCACCTCCACCTCCTACATCCGAAGGAGCCACGTTTGGTGCTAAAACAAATTAAAAAACAAATAGTAGTGCAACAACAAAAATAGAGGCTATATATTTTTTTCTGATGGTAGAGTTTTATTTACCATAGAAGCTGTGAATTTTTTCTTTCCCCAGGAAAAACAAGCTACATGCATGATCCATTCAATTATAATAACAATGGCTCACAATACCTATAATAACTTGTTTTGCTGCCAAAACAAAAATGGATTTGCTGTCAGAGGAGACTTGCCAGTTTCTGTCAGCAAAGGAAAGTTAAACAAATTGCCCCACAATCTTTTTCTTCCATGTAATACAATTTTGAGAGGTCAGATATACTCTGCTGGAAACTGGTTTATGGTTCTTACTTTTAAACCCTATAATCTAACAACTTTCAAGCTTCATTTTACAAATATATATTATACCTTTTCATTAACATTGGATATTGTTTCCCTACACATTGGGAAACATGAGAAACCTAATCGATCTCACATTGTCTCTTGTGCTGTCACTTCCAGTTCCTCAGTTCCCTGTGGAATATGCTTTGTCAGAAACTCAAGCTCTCTCCTTTCCCATCCTCTTCCATCACTTCTAGGTCTCCATCTCTCTGGAAAGGCTACTTTCTGCTGTCCATCTCTTCCAAGAACTGTCCAGTACTGCCACTGTCCTCTGAATCCCCATGCTGTCACGGCCTCTCCTGTCTCGAAAGTGCTTGGGAGCACTGGTACAGGACTGTTTCTGTACCTCTTAACTACTTCAACTTCACAACAACACACAATCTATTTCTACTTCTTCATATTCCTGAAATCTTTCTTTCAAAGGTCACAAAATTGCTTTGAACTGCCAAGCTCAATGGCTTCTATTTTGTTTATCTCTGTCGGTGAATGCCCTTCAGAGTAGGTCTGTGTGTTGTTGGATTTTAGACTTAGCTTCTACCAGGAGGAGTACAGATAAATAAGGTATTATCTGCTCCTGCCCTCAGTCACATGGGATAAGGCCCATGTCTGTATAGAGAACCTACCTTTTCCCACGTGAATGTGTTGGTTCAGTGTGAGCTCTCACCCCAAATCTGTTAGCACTTCAAACAAATGAAATGTCAGTTCTTCCAGAATCCCTTCCCGCAGGATATAACCACTCCATCTTTAGACTGCTCCAAGCAAAGTGACATTTACCAAATTGCAGGTTCTATGATTTACTGCGATTCAAAAGACAAACTTCAAACTTCCTATGTTGGTCATGTAAGAGCTTTGTGAAATGTGTAGAAGCAAACAAAAATGCATGATTTTCCTTATACATATTAATCTATATGATGGTTTCCTTTCCTCACATAGCAATTAATATGAAGCTTGAAAAATTTAAAAGAGCTTTTATATCTTGCTCTTAGAAAATGATTGGGTTAATTTCTCCCATTTAGTTTTGCATGTTCAACTATAGTTTTAGTAGATTAGGTTTGTTTTCTGTGCTTTTTTTTTTTTTTTGGCTTTGTTTTGTGTTTTGTGTTTTTTTTTTTTTTCCCACATGTGGAACTCGCACCTAATAGAGCATTAGCCACTGTGTTTGTACACAGCCGTGCTGTAACAGGAGCAGCTGTTATTTGTTCCAGGAAAGTAAGTCACTCTAAGCACAAGAAGTTTATTGGGGTTTTTATCAGAGAACAGACTAGGCATTCTTTTCAATTTTTCTACATATTAGTTTAAACTGAATATAAACTAATATGTAGAAAAAGTACTATTAGTTTAAAATGAATTAGTACTAGCTTAAAATGAATTTAAACTAATATATGGAAAAAGTACTAAATTATTAATCATAAGTAAACAATGTTTATAATTTCACCATGAAAGGTTAAAAAAAGTGAGATGTTGTAACTTGCCCACAGCCATTATTTCAATTGAACAGTGATTCCTTTGTGATATTTATGAGTATCTCTGCATTTCAGTCATACGTCCAAAGAATTTTAAGACAGAAAATCAAGTCAACATCATGATTACCCTTTCCTATGAAAAGAAACTCATGTTTGCAATATTTCCTTTTAGATTTGATGCTTAAATAATTTACATGTAACTCCCTCAGTAACATTTTGACTTTAACAATGTATAAAATTGGTATGTAATATATCCTAAATTATGATAATCATAGCACATATAAAGACTAGGCATTGATTCAAAATATGTTGACTACTTCTTGTTAATTACTGCTTTAGCTTGGGTAGTCATTTTTACAGATAAAGTTAAACATGAATGTAGATTTTCAGTTTATTTTCCATCAAAATTTGTAATGTAAAACAAAATTTGTATTAAGACATTCAGAATAGTTATATAAGTAATATCCTAATCTAGAAAACCAAAGGGATTGGTCTAACACTTGCTTTCATTCTGTCTTTTCATATACATTCTTAAGCACTAAAATATGTAATTCTGAAACAGTATTAATATCAAATAGATGACACAATATTTGACTATTAAAAGAAAATAGTGACTAATGTTTCCTAATGAGATGCTGGTTTGATGTTGGAACAGATTGCTAACACTTCTTTCTAATGCATCCTCTATCTTAAACTGATGTTCTTCTTATTGTAAGGAAAAAAGAGACCAAGATAGTTCATAGCAATATTAATGTCTTAATGTCTTACTAGATAAAAATTTTAGGCCTCTTAGTAGGCTAGGCTTTGTTTTCAAATAGGAAGAAATATAAATGAGTGGGGCAGAGTAAGTTTGTTATTCACAGGATGGAACAATAATCTATATAAATAAACAGGAGAAAGTTTTCAGATGGATAGAAAAAAATGCTGTAAACTGAAAAAACTATGATGTACAGTGGAACTCCAATTAAGAACTCAAACACATTATGGGTTGTTTATTTAAAATAAGTAAATAACACTACAGTTTACCATTTTCAAAATATGGAAGAACAAAAGCATCTAATGCATGTGATCAATTTTTTTCAGACAAAACAAAGTATATGAGGTAATAGATTCTCTAAATCATTACATGTAAATTTCATTGTTCCTTTGATCATTCCTTGTCTTTTCATTATCTTCTATTAACTTCTAATTGCAAGAAACATCATGTTACTCTCCCTATCTCTTCCTTTTTTTTTTTTTTTTTTTGCAAATAACTTTGAGTACTAGTATGGCCATTGTGCTGTGCTGAGCACCAAAGATAACATGAACATAATCTAATCCCAGTCCTAAAGATGCTGTCTTTATAGCTGTAGAAATTAAATACATACAACTGATTCTAATTTAATGTGTTAAATATTTTTATTTGTAAAGGTTTGCTGAATGCATGAATGATTCCTGCTAACACACTCATTAAAAACTTAGAAATTGATTTTTACATTTCTGACCTTACTGGACACTTAGATCAGCACTTCCAAGTACATGGAGAAGCAGCTTAATCACGCTGTCTAGGAAAGACAAAGGAATTCCAAAGGCATTGATTACTTTGCCCAAGTTACATTGCTCCAGTGTATAGAAGCTACCAATGTTAATACAGGTACCCTGATAGTTTAAAAATATATATTCTTAGCTTCTTTTAAAAAAAGATTTATCTATTTAATGACAACTAATTGTAACATATCAAATTACCATCTACAAGTATATTCTAGATAGCACTGCTCTCCTTTGTTAAATGTTTTTTAAAAGAAGAAATAAAATATAAAGAATAAAAATAGAGACAACAAAATTAAAGAGCAGAATAGTTTTTAAAGAAAGGAAGTTAGGGGTTTATATATAATATGATACTGTCGATTCTGGTGTTGTAATATTTCCTCCTTTCCTCCCGAGAATGGGTTTAACTTGCAAATAAATACAAAAGCTATCAAAATAAACTTAAACACACCATCTTAGGATATCAACTCACCAACTGCATCTGCAGAGCTATTAGCTCTGGGGATGTCTTATAATGACACATTATTGCAAAGGATGCTTTTGTTATCTCCTTCTTACAGCCAAAATTAAATGGATTAAAATGCATTATAAACACATTTTCTAATCCTTCATTTGGGAGCATCCATTTTATAATGCACTTGTCTGAGTCCAAAGAATACCCTCAACTGTGCACTGAGATTTCAACATTAAATAATTGGACAGATAAGGACACATGCAGTCTTGGATAATGTCACCTCTTTCAAAGAGCATAATGAGGCACAGAATCAACCTTTCCATCAAATGGGAACCAGCTTTTATCCCACACAACACACACAGACATCTCTGAGAGACAAATATCCCCATTAAGCAGCTATTTTTATTATCTTGTAAGAATGAAAAATGTAAATACTCAATTTTATGTAGATCCAATTTTTACATGCCAGGTGAAAGAAAGTAATGACAGAGAGTCTGTTGAAGTTTAATACATGATTATTTGTTTAAGATGATTGAAAATTCCATAAAATCATGTGAAGTTTTTTCTACTTAGTTACAAAAATGGAAAAATTTTGCCTAATGAGATAGTTGATCACAAAGGAGACAGGAAATCCTATTTTTATAAGCATATCAAGCCTTAAAAAGAACATTCATACCATAATAAATTTTATTGAGCAAATATAATCTACCATATATGTTTATTAATAATAAATATATCTCAATATGATGAAAAAAATTCCCAGTTAGAAGTGAGAAAAATGAAGCTCAGAGATGTTAAGCAACATGCTTCCAATCACGGAACTTTTAAATGATGCCAACATTTCACCAGAGATTCGACGACTTGGAGTTTTAATACTGCACGCTGTCTTCAGAGAGTTTAGCCGCAAATCCATCAGAATTAGAAAGCTCTGGATTTGAATCTCAACTTTGCCTCCCACTGGTTGGATATATTCTTAACTTCCTTATCTGTAAAGTTAGGACTAATGCTAGTTATATAAACCTATTGTGGGGATTAAGTAAATCAAGAGAGAACTAAGCACTGTATCCAATCACAAATAACAAGCATGTAAACTGTGGTAGCCTGAAACTTGATTAGAAAAATACCCTGATTATAGATATAAAACCTTAGAGGTCATAAGATTTATTTATTCAAAACCTGAATAAATGGAATGACTTCATTATATTGCCACAGAGCTGCACCTGGTATTGATAATAAGACTATTACCATCTCATGTTTGTGTTTGTTGAATTGGCTTTGATTGCATCTAAAGAAAGCTATTTTCTAAGCATTCCAGAGGGAAAATAAATTCCTTCATAAAATATCATAAGCAAAAGTAACAAGAGGCAATGTCTAAACAGTTGATGCAAGAAGTCAGCTGCCACAATCTGAATATGATATGATACTGAAACAATTTTTCCCCATCATTCAAGACACAATTTGAAAATTCAGTGTTACATGCAAATGCTAGCAATAAGTACATTATTACTTTTACATATGATCCTAAATATAAAGTATATTCACAAATGAAAGACTTCAATTGCATCTCTCTGGAATATTGATAGTTGTTCTTTAAAACGTATTTTAATTTCACTACTTCTACTTTGAAGTTAAAACAACTTCTGAGAGGTATTGAAGGGAGGGTATGGGATTGGGGGAAAAGAAGAATCAAAATATATTATGTGTGGGGAGTGGCCGAAGCTGAAGATCCATCATGTGCAGGACTGGAGCAAGGCTAATAGCAAGAGCACTGGAAGCCTGAGGCAGGTCACATGGATAAACTGCTCTAATCTCAACAACACTGGGCACCTGAGACAAACCACAGGGATAAACTCTTAGGCAGAGAGGTTTCACACGACACACAATCTCCCAAGTGCTTAAATAAATGCACTGCAGCCACTGGAGCTTTCTTGATCCTTCCTCTCACTCCTCCCTCTCATTCTTTCTCCCTTTCCCTCTTCTTCCCTCTCCTTCTTTCTCCCTCTCCCTCCTTCTCCCTCTCCTCCTTTTTCTTTGTACTTCCAGGGTTCCACATAGCCTCAATTTTCTGCATTCTGATTCTTGTCCTTTTTTTCCATCCTCTCACCATCCTCATCCTGGGAACATTGAGAGCTACATGGGATGTGACAACTGGCACTGGAATAGGAACCCAGGGCAAGAGGAAATGCATTGGACAGCAGGTAACAGGAGACCTTTAGCTCTGTGCACACTAAGAGAGATATAGGCTTAAGACAAAAAGAGAAACAGGCCAGAGAAGCCAAAGAGAGAGAGGTATATTGATTTTATTAGATATTAAGTATGATGCAAGTAGGTTCTCAAGAGCAACAAAAGTATATACAAATCCTTATTCTATTATGGATTCCCATGCTTATTTTTGTTTTGTGGACTTGGATTTGAGAATGTATCAATGGTTGTGCACCACTGATCACCACAAATGATTCTGCTCAGGACACTATTTTAAAACCAAATCCTGAGCAGACAAGGAATAATAAAGCAACAGCCCCACTGACAGAGCTTGAACCCTCTAGTTTTGCTCAATCAGATAGGAAAGAAATGGTGGTGAGTAAAAAAGACCCCTTCCCACTAGAGGAGTGTTTCACTGTGACTTCAGTTTCACAGCTGCCCAATGCAAAACCAGTAACACCAACTGTGCCTCAAATCGTAGCTTCCACCTTTTCAGCCCAGAAAAACCTTGCTGTACCACAAGGCAAAACCTCTGCCTCTCAGGGAGTAGAATCATTCTCTCTTTCTCCCTTGTAACTGACATTAATTGAAGCTAGATGAGTAGGGGAGTCCATGGAGGGATTTCAACATGTCTATCCTGTTGTTGAACTCCAAACCCCTAATAATCTGGGACAAGTCACACATCTTCATGAAGCTATACCTTTAAAGAATCTATAAGAATTAAAATAAGCTGCTACTACCTATGGCAACACAACCACTTTTACCTTAGGTTTACTAGAACTTTTAGGACAAGTTATGACCCAAAATGATTGGAAAGAAATAGCTAAAGCATGTTTAAATCTGGGGGATTATTTATTGTGAAAGGAAAATTTTTTGAATTGTGCACAAATCAGGCCATTTACAATGTTCCTCACAACATAGCTTATAAAAAATGGAGAAGTTTCCTTTGTTGCCACAATGATCAAATTACTTTTAAAATAAAAATGTATGAATAAATTAAAATAGCTGCCTTAAGGGCTTGGAGGGAATTTCCTTCAAAAAGTGACCTTGATCTGACATCCATCTGCCAGAATCCTGATGAACTATTGCACGCTACTGAGAGGATTATCAACAGTTTGGAAGCTAATAAATTATTCAACAAGTAGCCTTTGAGAATATAAACAAATGATGTAAAGAGGCCTCAGAAGCTCATAAAAAGCTACTACACTGTCTGAGATGACTCAGATTTGTGCAGACATTGGTCCCTCATACATACAAGGGGCTGCCTTAGCAGCAGCTATCACTCAGGCTATTCAGCTACAGCCTAAAGAAAAAAGAAGTGACAAGGTTACTTGTTTGAGCTGTGGGTATGCGGGACATTTTGCCTGAAATTGTTCTGCTGCAATGGAAAAGGCAACACAGCCATCAGTCATCCTTTCAACAGAACCATCTAGTATCTGTACAAAGTGTAGATGAGGTAAACATAGAGTAAATGAGTGTTGGTCCAGAACTGAGGTGGAAGGCCAACCCATTATGGGAAACTTCTAGTGGGGCCTGCTCCCACCCTGCCAAATAGTAGGGATACTTTCTCTAATTCCTCACCATCCCTACCCTCCACCACCAAGCACACTTCTGACCTCTGGCAAGTGACAAAAGACAGAGAAGGCTTGGACCTCAGTCCCTCCTCCAGATTCATACTAACTCTTGAAGTGGGACCCCAGACTATTTCTACTGAATTCTACTGACCTTTGCCTCAGGGAACAGTTGAGCCCATGTGTTATGGCTTGTTTGTGTCCCCCAAAGCCTCATGCTCTCATGAAAGCAGCTGAGTACAGAATTTGTGATTTGTTTATTGTCTAGTCCTAGGATTGGCAGTGTGAGTGCTGCACCCACCCAGGTGTAGGTAGCCGGCACACTGTATAAGTGGAGGAAGGAGACATGCCTTTCCCTTTTTGCCTTTTTTCTTTTGTTGCTTGTGGCTGCCATGAAGGACTACCCCTCAGCCACACCACGCTGCCTTGGAGCCAGCTGAGTATGGGCTGAAATCTCCAAAACCTGTAAGCTAACTAAACTTTTCCTTGCTTCACTTTGGGCATCAGGTATTTTGACTTGGCAATGAGGGAAAGGAACCAAGACACCCTGTTAGGCTGTAGCAGTTTGACTTTAAAAGTTCTCCAGGTTTTGTCTGGTGTCATTGATGCTGATTATACAGGGGAAATCAAAGTTATAGTTTGGACTATTTAAAATACTGGTAAAGTCACTCTAGACTCTCATATTGCTCAATTAGTAATTCTTCCTTTGACAAAAATTGGAAAATCTATAAATAAGGAAAGAGGATTCAAGGGTTTTCGGTCTTTGGATGTTTATTGGGTTCAACAGATTAGGCAAGATTGTCCCAAGAGGGAATTGATTATTGAAGGAAAATCATTTAAAGGGCTTTTAAATGCAGGTGCAATAAATAAATAAATAAATACAGGTGCAGATGTTTCAATAATTGCCCAATGCCATTGGCCTATGGCATGGCCCCTGAATATAGTAACTACAGATCTACAGGGGATAGGCAATGTTTCTCACCCTAGTAGAAGTGCTAAATTGTTAACTTAGAGGGATGCAGAAGGACATTCTGAACATTTTTCATCTTATGCTCTCCCTCATATACCAGTCCGTCTATGGGATCATGATGTATTACAGGATACGGGGCATTTCTGGTTAGCCCTAACTCCACGGCAACTCATCAGATGTTAAAACAATATTTCCTTCCCACCGAAGGGCTTGGTAAAAAACAATGAAGGAAGGAGAAAACCTCTTCTAGTAATCCCTAAAAAGAACTGTTATGGTATAGGCTACACAACTTCACATTTTTCAAGAGGGGCCTTGATATCTTCTCCTATCCCATGAATAGTGTCCAAGACAACTTGGATATCTGATGACCTTGTTTGGGTTGATCAATAGCCCCTCACTCAGGACAAGCTTACAGCAGCTCATATGCTGGTTAATAAACAGGTGATGGCGGGACACCTAGAACCCTCCAGTAGCCCTTGGAATACTGATCACACATGGGCAGACACATGCTATTCAGCTATTTGGATATTCAGCTTTTTGAGGTGCAAAATATCATTGTTCCCTTTTCTTCTGTTCAACAACAGGGGTTATGGAAATTCTTATCCTCTTGGCAAACCACATTAGCTAACTTCCCTGGTAATATTTTCATTGTCCACCAGACAAATTAATTCAATTTTCTTCCCTTTTGCCATTTGTCTTTCCTTCAAAAATAAGCTTGATTCCCATAGCAGGAACTGTCTCCGTTTTCACAGATGGCTCCTCTTCAGGCAGGGGAAGTTATGCTACAGCTTCCTCTTCCTGAATACAAGACACAGGATTTTCTTCTGCACAAAAGACTGAATTGCAGGATGTTATATATGGGTCTTACAAAAAATCATTCATCCACTCCAATTAACCTTTTTTCAGACAATATTTATGTTTGTGGTGCGATATGCCATAATGAAATTACCACCACTCACACGAGGAAAATATTTCTCATTTGTTTCATACTCTCCAAATTGCTATTTGGTCACACCATGTTCCCTGTTTTATTGATCATTTACATTTTCATTCCCAAATGCCAGGCCCTCTTACTAAGGGAAATACTACTGTAGATGGATTGGTGGTTATTGTCACTGTTGCTCCTGCAGATATCATTCAACAGGCTTCTGCCTCCCATGCCATCTTCCATAAATTGCTTCTGCATTAGGCAAATAGTCCTGAGAAGAGGCTTGAAAAATTGTTCCACAATGTTCCTCATGTGTAATGCATCTTCTTTCACTCCCTATGGGAGTTAATACCTGAGAATTACTCCCCGATAATCTCTGGCAAGTGGATGTCATTCATATTCCTGAGTCTGGCTCTCTTCACTGGGTCCATGTTTCACTGGATACTTCCTCAGGATTTATTTTTGCTTCTTCCTGCACTGGTGAAGTGGCAACATGTCATATCTCATTACTTGGAAGTCTTTAGTACCCTTGGCTGTTCATAGGCACTTAAGACTGACAATGGCCCAGGTTATACAAGTGCTGCCTTCCAAACATTTTGTAAAACTTTTCACATTTTCCTTACCACAGGAATTCCTTATAACCCTCAAGGTCAAGGAACTGTTGAATATGCTCACCATACATTCAAAATTCAGATACAAAGAAAGGGAATCTACAAAAATATCCACACCTTATAATAGACTTCACTTGAAGTATATACTATTGACTTTTTAAATCCTATTAGAGATGGAACTACAGTAACAGAAAGACAATTCAATCAGGTAAAGGAAAAGAAGTTAGGAAAGGTCCTTTGGAAAGATCTTCATACTGGACAATGGAAGGGACCTGTCTCAGAGCTAATTTGAGGTTGTGGATAGGTTTGTGTCTTTTCAGAAAACGCTGAATGGCCTATCTGGGTGCCAGAATGTGTTGCTTGACTGTATCATGAACACAGGCCCAAGGAAGGAGTAGGTTCTATCTCTCAAGAAGCTGATTTTCAGTTCTGTGGCAGTGATCCCTCAGAGACTGCTCCATGGGTGATAGACAAAGATGGAGCTGGACCTAACCTGGGACCAATTAAAGAAACTGACCCAGGATGCCCAAGATGTAACCAAAAATGGGGAAAGAAGATCTGAGTAGGTGACAAAGTGTATAGAGACAACTGAGTTGGAGGTTATATAAAAGAAAGGGATATGAAAACTACCAGTGTTCTCAAGACAAATTAAGATACAAAATTATATATTATTTATAGATAAAAGGCTTTGTTTCTTCCACATTTTCTTGTAAGAGATCTCTGCCAATTGATCTACAAAAAAATCTGACTAGTCTATTTATAACTACAAACTTCTAAAATTATAAGAATTATTATAATTTAATTTAGCCAAAAATATACTTGAGTGCACTCAGAGGTTGTAAATAAATCGTTTGTATGTTGTTTGTTCATTTGTCCTATCTGCGAGGCATTTATTTATTTATTTTAGTTTGAGCTCAATGATTTTTCTCTTTTTTTTCTTGTGAATTTTGGGATCATTTGATTGAGTTTACTTTGGGTTATACATTTAAAAAACATGCTTCCATCAGGGTTACTAACTGGTCAAAATGATGCTAAAATTGGTTATACAAATGTAATATATATTGCTGTTTATTATGACTTGAGAGTTTCTCATTGTTCAAAAATAATTTGTTAAGTGTTATTATTGAATTTTCATAGGTCATGAAAAATTAAGAAAGTTAAAAATCCCTTGAGTTGGGGGAGATTATTGGGAAGGACTCCAATTGATGAATAAGAAAGAGGCTGCCTAGTAACATGAATCAGTTCTTATTCATGAATGGGAGGCCCCAGTGATCACCATAGCCCTATGGAAGATAGTCCAATAATTGTTACTAAAATAATTATTGTGATATGTTCACATTGATCATTGTCAAAAGATTAAATTTTCTAGACTATAAATTTTTTTTTATTTCAAGATGTTCTGGTGCAAAGGTTTTCATTTAATTGTGAGAAGTGATTATTATTAACTGCATGGTGTATTAAATTTATTCATGCCTCCAGATGTACAGGTCTTCCAAAATGTAACATTGGGAATGTTTATGGTGATAGACATCTTATTTCAGATTCACACATTTGTCTTTCTTTTGTGTTACAAATAACTGTGGTAGGAGGTTTATGTGTAGCCAAAATAAGATCACCAGTCAGTAATAATAAAAACTTCTATGATGTATGTATTGTATATACACCACTATACTTAAAGATGCCTAAACATTAAGTGTTACAGACAATGTCACAAACTTCTTCAGTGACATCCCATTAAAGGTCAATAAGTTAGGTAAATGTTCCTTATGAATTAGATATAGATTGTTGATTTAAAAAAGAGCTATACTAAAAAAATACTATGTCAAAATGGAAATTTAAGTATGACACAATAGTATTATGATTGTCATGCTACAATATTTTATACGGTTTGATTTTAAATTTTCTGTGTAAAATTATACAACTATTGCCTGTTAGCATTCTACAGAGATTCAACTTTTAGAACATTCATGATTTTAGCAAATAATGGTTCTATTTTATGTGCAAAGGTACTTGATATTCAGATAAAATAGTAATAGTGAGCTAACTGCTCTCATTATAAAATGTTATGTCATTAACCTTCTCTTCTGGATGTTCAACAACTGAGGAATGGAGACAAGAAACTAGACAGATAAATGGGCTAAGAGGATAGTCAATATTTGGGCCCCAGTCCCTAGAGGTCAATAAGGACACAGGAAATGAGAGAGCCTTTTCGGCTACATCCTGCAACCCTGGTGAATACGACAAACTCCTGATCAAGGAGACTGTAGAACCACAGAGATAAAGGTCTGCAGTGTATAGTGTGCCTAAGGAGAGTCACCAGGAGAGAAAAATCCCTCAAGCTTTCACAGAAAGCAACTTGGTCAAGCAGTGGTTGTGACTCATCCAGAGGGCTGACACTTACAGAAGTACTAAGAGATGCTATGCATAGTTTCAAGATAATTCCTGAGGAGACTTAACTAACCTGGATAAAGACAACAAGAGATTGATTGTAATTATATTGTAATTAATATAACCTGATTGTAATTAATTGTAATTAATTATAACCTTACTTGTAATTAATATAACCTTAATTTGGTCTTGCACATCTTGCAGAAAAATATACTACAAGAGGTATAAAGCAAGGCCATAGCAAATATTAACTAAAAGAAACTTAAATCACTAACACCTTCTAACAAGTGCCAATTACACTAGTAATTGACTATTGTTATGAATTAATGCACTCACTGTACCAGGTGAAATTACTAAATGCAGGGGGCTTAAAATTCTTAGACTGAAAATTTTTAACCAAAACAAGTAAGTTCACTCAAAATGAAAAGCTTTCAAGAATAAAAGATCATCTACAGAGTTTTCTAAATATAGCTCCTCAAACCTCAACTAACTACACATTGTTTACAACTATAAAACAGAAAAGGAGATAGAGAGAGCAGCTGAAGCCGCAGATTGATCATGTGTGGGTCTAGAGCAAGACTAATCTTAAGAACACTGGGTGCCTGAGACAAGCTACATGGATAAGCTTTTAGGTGGGGAGGTTTCACGTGGTACTCAATCTCCCAAGTGTATAAATAAATGTGCTGCAGCTGTTGGAGCTCTCTTGCTCCTTTCTCTCTCTCTTTCTCCCTCTCCTCCTGTTTCTTAATTTTCCATTGGTAGAGAGGGTGCCACACAGCCTCAGTTTTCTGTATTCTCACTCTTGTCCTTTTTGTCCATTCTTTCACCATCCTCACCCTGGGAACATGGAGAGCTGCATGGGATATGATGTTATGTTCAGATATAATTTCCCTAAGTTAAATGTGATCATTATGTTTATCTAAATTGTACAATAAAATTAATTCTTAATTCAAATAAAACTTCAAAGAAATCATGTGATTGTATCCAAGTGATAAGTCTCTGTAAATCAATCACTTTCTGACATAAATAACAAAGATACTTTTTGTAATAGAATTCATAAGAAGAAAGTGGTAGCCACACACCTACTACCAATGCCAAAGAAAGCACCTCCCTTTACTCAACCATTTTAACATCAAGAAATGGGGTTCAGTCAAGAGATTTCAGAACATTATTCAAGCTTAATGATATTTTTGAAAGTCTAGGCTTCAGATAGGTCTATTATAAGGTTTTAACTGAAATGTTTCCTTAGACCAACTTAATACTCAGTATTCCACTGTGATTTTATTTTGAAAATGAATGCTTGCTACATCAAATCAAGTGTACAATCTCTCACCGTGAAATTATATGGTCAAAACCACTATCGAGTCATGCCCCATTTTCTTTTCCTTTTTTGAGAAACTGTTTTCAGTCTGTCATACAGAAAAGAACCCTCTATTACATATGTAGGTGGTCTAGGAAGTAATAATAATAATAATAAAAGGAACCTATCTATGTGATATCTGCATTTTATATATCTTTGACTTAGATTATCTCTATATTCTAGTGAGATTCCTGTGAGGTAGAGAAAAGTAAACACTTGTTCATTTCGTAGGTAGGTATACTAAAACAAAAAACAGTATCTCACAGCTGTCTTATAGTTAAGGATGAAATTTGAGCTTCTAAGAGAAATCTCATACATATTCCTATACATTAATAAGTTTTTAGAGTCCTGTTTTAAAAGCTTCTCTTAAGAGAAAGTTCAGTGTATGGGAAGCAGTGTCAGGTTGATCTAGATTTAAATTCTGAATCTTACAACTATATTCATTCAGGTAAACTATCTCTTGTAGGGCTAGGGACATAGCTCAGCAGTACAATGTCTGCCTGGCAAGTTGAAGCCCTGAGTTCAATTCCTGGTACAAAAACAAAAACAAAAACCACCAAAACTTGTATTTCTGGCTCTTATGCACTTAAATGAGCATAGGGAAAGTAAGATGTAACCACATAAAAATATTAGGTTTAAATGAAATGCAGGTGAAAACACAGTTCATAGACCTGGTGTTTTAATGTTACATTTTTATTTTTAAATCATAATTTTTAACTCATATTACAAGAAAGTACATAAATCTATTTAGACCTCAGGCCAAGGGACTGAGGTAGCCAGAAATGTGGATTAGTGATATTAAGAGATCACAGTAGGATTTTAAAGGCTGTTATATGTTTGAAATTCTTTCTCTCAAACAAATCACTACAGCTTGACAAGACACAGTCAAAATAAACTCAAAGCGCCTATGAAAAATTATTTTTGATAGAGAATAATTAAAGGACAGTTATCGTTAATATCAGAACATTTTGCCTTAGGTGAACAGGTAAAAAGAAAAATATTTCCTGTAGTAAATAACATTTCAATAGTGTTGTATTTAGTGTAAATAGTGAACATGATTTGTGAACAGTCAAGGCTGAGGCATGATAAAAGTGTATCTTTGGAATGATATTTATTGTTGAAAGAACACACCCCAGCTATGTCTCCGAGATGCTGACTCCCTAATGGGTGCAGTCAGCATATCTTCTCATTGCTGTATCTTCTCCTCTCCTCCCTGATACCCCTGACCCATTCACCAGGGCATTCAGCTACAGATGTCAAACTGTGAACTCTTTACATCATAGATCCTGTTGAATTCAGAGTCTGACTGGTAAAGATTCACAATTTATGTTAACCACTTATCAGTCCAATTATTTGAATACAGGATGACCACCAATGGCATATTTCATTAATCTGTATTAGATAATATAACAGGAAATATAAAAATGACAATTTTATTCAATACAAGAATCAACTGGTTGGAATGTCAGCTGCCCAAGAGATGCTCTGGCTTACATGTAAAAAAATATGCTTTCTAAGTAACACTCAGGTTAAACCATTAACTGATTAAAATTTCTATTCTAAATACCAACTTTATTGAAAAGCTTTTGATGGAATATCCAGTGGTTCTTATTTACCTCTTTCTCTAAGTCAGTTATATAAAACTATCCCTAAAATTTAATTCCTTTTTTGAATCTTGGCTGTCTTGACACATGATGTACATGTGTGAAATATACACACATGCATATACTTTTTAGATGAATCACTTACCTCAGAGTATTATTGATTTACAAATTCATTCCACTATATATAAAAGTGGAAAGTGGCACTGTATCTACAAAGCTTTTAAAATTTCAAAAGTGTTTCTACATACCGGCACCATCTGTTTTAATTCTGTTCGATGGTATACTGGGCTCGCCTACACCCAAAGTGTTAGTTGCTACCACACGAAATTCATACTCCATCCATGGGATTAAATCCACTGCTCTAGCTGCCTCCATATTTCCTTCAATGATTGGGGGATCTAAATAAAATAAAGGTTAAACAGGTATTATCAGTTGGCCAAATTATTTTTATAACTATTTTCATTTTACTCTTGGAGAGAATGACACATGTTACATTGAATGGAAACAAGAATAACAACTAGAAATGACAAAACATTAAGTTCTAAGAAGTAAGAGGATGACCACCAATAAATAATAACTAGAGTTGATACACATGCAGATAAAGCATGTGCAAGCCCGAGGTGAGGCTGAATAAAATTCTAAAAAGCTCCCAGGCCACACCCACACCGCGAGTTCAGGGACCACACCTGTTCAGCAGGTAGAACCTAGAAAGAGTCCCTGAGGTATGAGTCCAGCTGGGACAAAAGCTTTATGAACTGTTCCTACCATTTTCTGTGGGTAGAAAATGTTGTACTACTAGGCTAAAAAAGGCTGTTGTTTATAACGCTTGTATGTTTATGTCATTTGGAGTGTGGATCATATAATTTAAATGTTTTAAAAATTAACATATACCTACACATGTAAATAGCTGTACACTACTTACTTGGAAAATTTGTTCCTTTGGACTTGTCTATACTCATTGTATTAAATGTAGGAAATTTTTACCTAGCAATGCAGATCATGACTATGAAGCTTTTGAAGAGGTTGTGCTGATTTCTATAATGAATACACAGCATCCCAGAGTCATTTCTACTTTTGGGCAAATTGCTGTATGGATCAAACTGTTTCCTGTCTCACCCTTACTCTTCTGCACATTAATTCTGCTACACAGTCTCCTATTTTATTATGGACTTATGCTATAGAATTTACATATATTTCCTGACTTTCTGATTAAACATTTGGCTTCATGTTCCTTTCTGTTTTCATCTTGCCTCTCTATCCCTTCTCTAATATAAAATTGGAATCTTTTTCAGTTCATAAGCATAGGGACTCTTATTTAGGTAGTCAGAAGAAGGAATGGGACATTCTGCATTGTGCAGAACTCTGTAGGGATTAAAGAGAAAATAGAGCAGATTGTTAGGACACTGAGAAATTTCTCTTCCCCACTGGACACTGTTTAATGACTATGAGCCTGTAATAGAAAAGAATCTGTAGTGCAGTAAACAATGGCTCCCATGGATACATTTATGTCTAAATTACCAGATCCTTTGAATGTTACAGCATTTGGAGAGAGGATCTTAGCAGATCCTTTTAAATTTGGCTATTCTTAAGGTCCTTTGGATAAAACCAGCTGGAGTTATGTGAGTAGGTTCTAAATCCAACAACGAGTGGCTTTATAAGAAATATAGAAGAGAAATACTCATCATGAAAGGAGGCAATGTGATTTGGAGACAGTAACAGCAGTGATACAATCCTAAAACAAGGATTGTTTTAGGATTTGGGTCCTAAAAGCTGGAAGAGACAAAGAATGATCAGTTTCCTAGGGCATCTGGAGAGGTTGCAGCCCTATGGACACTTTGACTTTGAACTTCTGGCTTGAGCTGTGAGAGTAAATTTCTATTGTTTGGGGAAATCATTTATGCCAGTCCTATGTAAAACAACATGGAAACTGAAAAGAAGAATCACAGGAACTACTATTTTTTGTGATTTTGGGGATTGGGAGATTGAGTGAAAAGTATTGTAAAATACTCAATCTCCCAATGTAAATTGTCTGACCAACTCACCTGCTTTCCAGACTGCAAAACCTCAGCACCATGTGAGTGCTTCAAGAATGGAAAATGCTGGAAGCATTTCAAATGCCTCCTTTTGGCAAGAGTATAATGTTGTCATGATGGCCAAGGCTACACTGGGTCTTTTCCAAGCAGCTAAGCAGTTAACAGGCCTGAGCAGGTGTGTGTTGGCCAAAACAGGAAGAACCAGCTAAATGTGCAGTAGAGACTGTTTTCGAGTGCATCTGAGATTCAGTGTGAAAATACTCACAAACACATGGAAGATCAGTGATATTTCAGAGGGTAGAGAACTGTACCCAGCCATGAGACAATATTTAGAGGAATTGTGGGAAATAAGCCAGGAATGTGAACTGGAGCCATTACATGATAAGATTTGAATTCCAACAAAGGATTTGGCCTTTGACTTTAGTGACTAAACTGAAAAAAGGAAGAAAAATAAGCAAATAGCCTTGGGGTTCCTACTCAAGTAAGGTAGAACAAGGATGCAAGCAATCTTCTAACACAGGAAGTAGGAATTAAATATAGAAGATGGACTTACAGAATGTGCCTCCTGAATGAGTACTGAAGGAATTTGAAACCTATAATTAGAATAATACTCTCTACCCTAATAACCAGTGAATTAAAAATTGTTCTTTTTTTGGAATGAAAGTAATTATAACCATTTTTGCCCATTTATATTAACCTCACTACCTGTGAGAATATAAATATTAAATATAAACATGATTTGAAAGATATTTATAATAATGCCTCAATTAAAAACTATCTATGGATGTAGGAGAATGACTAACAAGTAACATTTCTTTTTTTTTAAAAAAGGACCAAACATTAAAAATAACTCTTCTTTCTGACATGTTTTCAGTCCTCTAAACACAAAATCACCAAGACAGGAATTAAAGGCTTCATCTCTCTCTCTGACAATTGTTTCCCCAGCTCTAATCTTGATCCAAATAGAACATAAGCTTTACAACAAGCCTCTAATATTAAAATTGTGATTGGGCTAGCTTTGACTCAGGGCTACTTTCTATAGAAAAGCTTACACTGAAAATGAGATCATGACTGTGTGATGCCTGATGGAGATGTGTCTCTATAAACAAACTAGGATATCCTGAGTATTAACTGGATAGCTGTTTAAATCTTGGTCTTACTTTTGAGTGTAAATCTACTGGTCTATTTATCTTCTTCCTATTTGAAAATCAAACTCCTTACTTCAATGCCTAGCCCAACGACCCTTATATCAGCAGCAGCTAGAAGCACTCATGCATAGATCTATTTACAGATTCCTTGAGCTCATAACATTCAAGGCCAAGTGTCTGACTGTTTTGTGAAGGAAAGAGAAGCAAGCCTTCTGGGTCTCCTAAGGCAAGTCACTAATGGTAGTTACCTGAAAACCATGCTTCCTGTGTTTGGCCATCAGATTACCCTAACTGGGTGTTTGAGCCACTTTAGAAACAGCTAGAATCACTTTAGGAAAAAAAAAAATTATTTTGAAGAATAACCCTAGCCAATGTAATCCCTTGTTTTTTATTTTTGGGAGTTACCTTAGTGGGTACATGGTGTTTCTTTAAGGCCTAAATTCAATCACAATTTGTAGGATCCACCATCTCAATCTAAAACCCAAATATTTGAACTACTCAGCAATAGTTACACACTCAGAGTTCTAACTAAATAACAGAGCTGTATTTGAGACTGGGAAAAACATTCCAGGGCTTCTCACCAGCTCTAACATAACAACTCAGTTTTATGCTTCAGGCCCTGGAAACCCAACCAGTGGAGTGAACCCCTGGCAAGACACAGGGAGGCAGCTCCGGTGTGGCACAGCTCCTCCCAGTAGGAGAGATGCATGCTGTGCTCTGGAGTCCCAGGTGGAGTGATTCTCCCGTCCTTCCCTGGAGGAAATTTGAAAATAGGCTCAGAAAAATATGGAAACTCATGTGAAATGGGAATTTAAAAAAGTGATTGCAAAGAAAGAAAGAAAGGAAAGAAGGATGGAAGAAATGAAGAAAACAAGGAAGGGGGGAGGAAGCAGCAGGCAAACAACAACAATAAAAGCTAAAACAAAGGGATAATGTTCTCAACATGCCCAGAGAAAAACAAATAAACAAAATTTATATTTGACAAATAGAGCACTTAGCGCTATAAATGAAAATTGTCAATAGAAATTTTAATAGAAAAAAACATTTTCTGAAGAAAAAAAAGCTGAAGGTTTTGCCTCTAGTAACCTAAGCCAATAGAAGTGTTCTACGAATTTCTTTATTGGTGGACACATACCAAAAGGAAATCCACTTTTACAGGATGGGATGGGGAACCCAGTAGTAAGTATACTCAAAAGAACTTTGAAAAGTCTTTCAGCAGACTGCGAATAGAAAAAGAGCCTTCTCAGCCTGATACAAAGCATAGAAGATGACATGTTCAAAGCACAGGAAGAAAATAACCTATCAATCATAAATATTACACCAAAATAAAACGACTTTAAAAATAAAAGTGAAATGAAGACCCCCCCTCACCAGGTAAAGAAAATTGGGGAGAATTTATTTCTAACAGATTTGTCTTACGGATAATACTAAAGGAAGTTCTTTAGGGTAAAAGTTGATCCCAGAGACTAATTTGTAGCAACATGGAATACAATTTGTAGCTCAAGGTATACAATTTTAAAAATACATAGTTATTCTCTTTTGTTCCCTGAAACAATTTAAAGGCAATTGAAGAAAACTACATATACACCCAGGTCTCCATATGCTATACTCACAGATCTGACCAAATGCAAACCAAAACTATTCAGAAAACAACTGCATCACTGTTTTGATGCAATGTATCCTGAATGCTTCTAATTGCTTATGTTACTAGAGTCAAAACCTTCAGGTTTTGCTCTTCAGAAAATGTCTCTAATTTCACATCTAAGTGCTCTATTTGTCAAATATAAATTGTAAGTTTATTTTTCTTTGGGTATGTTAAGACCATTGGTTTAAATTTGCATCCTGTATTGAAAATACATGGAACATTTTCCTATTATTATCTCTAAATGATACAGTATAACAAGTATTTACCTTGCTGTTTTATGTATCATAAGTAACCTGGAAATAATTTAAAGTATGGGAAGATATTTGTAAGTTATATGCAAATACCACACCATTTTGCATAAAAGACTTTTATGAGTTATAATGTTATATGTACAATTTCCAACACAATGACTTCCCAAAAGCTTTTCTGCTAGTAAATCTTAGCATTACATGTAGTTCAAATAAGAAACCCTATGGGCATTTGTTTCTTTTCACTAAACAAATTTAGATAATCTGCTTCCAATGTAGATTCAAAATGATTAAACATTTAAACTCCATGTAATTTTCTCATTACCAAGAAATGGATGGACTACTAAAACAAAAATATTAAAGAAACAAGATATTTAAAAGTAGAAAAATGAGCTTCTAAAACTTTCATATTTTAATTATTTATTTAAAATGTTCCCATGAAAGTTTAAAACAGATTAATCATGCAAAGACAACACACCTGTTTTTGCATCTTTCCAGTCATCCGAAAGAATAGTCTTAGTCTGGATAGTGTATTTAGAGATAGGACTGTGATTGTCTGAACCGCGACTCCAAGTGAGGGCCACAGAAGTGGCTCTAATGTCCTCTATTCTCAGACCACCTGGAGGACCTGGGGGGCCTGGAATGAAAATTGGGGTAATGAATCAATGAGTTTCAACTAGTGAGGTAAAAACACATTAGAACACAAAAAAGTCCTCCTTTCCATGAATCCAAGCAACATTTTTAGAGTATGATCAATGTTGTTGTAGTATTTCTTTTAAATATAGAGCACAACAATAAAATCATCATTTGTAGTTTTCAATGAGTTAAAATATTTTGCATGTCTCTTTTTGAGAATCAGATAAATGTTGGCATTAATAAATAGTGTTATTATTCAGGATGAATATGATAATCTGTGGAATATGACATTTGACATCAAGGCTTGATATAGATGACTGCATAGAGCAATTGAATGAATGTTTGCTTAATGCATAAATCAGATATAATAACATAATTCAGTCTGGATATGAAAATACTTGGTTACATTTTTCATTCTATCCAAAATAGAACTACTTTTTTTTATAACCCTAAATCCTATAATAGTAACCTTAATGATAAGGTAGTAATCTATTTCATTCAGAGTGGAATCATTTTATGAATAAATCTGAATAATAAAATTTCATGGTATTTATAGCAATAAAAACAATATTGAAAGAAATGTTATTACTTATGTAAAATATTGAAAAAAATCAACAACTATAGATTTGCCATGAATGCTCTGAAAACATTACATTATATTAAAGAGTCTTGAGCAGAATTCTTATTGCAGAACATGTAACAAAATTTAAAGTAGGTTTTTATCAATGTTTCACAGATCAGTGACATTGTTATTTACTTATTTTCTGAACTGAGACCATTGTGCTGAGCAGAGAAGTTGAAAAGATGCATAAAACACAATTTTGGGGTTTTGAGCAGTCTCTTATCTTCTTAGGAAGTAATTATAATGAAAAGTAGCAGACAAAAAAAAAAAAAGCAAAGAAAAGTAGCAGATGCCATCATAATACTACACAAGATACCTGTATTTGGCACCATGCTTTCTTCTATGTAAAATGAGGGGGGAATGTATTTGAGGTGGTAAATCAGTATCTAATGCTCACCATGTTAAGGAAATATTGTCAGAAATGTCAGGAAAACAAATGTCAGGAAGCACCATCCTTTTGTTTTCTTTGCCCCAGAAAGACCATTCTCTAAAATACCCTATTGAATGTAACAATCCATCAGACTCAGTTAAGTAACATTTTAATTTTGGGGACAATGAATTTAGTGCTAAAGAATATTGTTATCTTTTAACTGAAAATAAGTACTATCCTGATTTTTTAGTGAATTAGTTGATTAGCCTAAATGACTTTTTTCCCTCTGTATGGGCTTTGATCTTTCCAGGGTTATAGGCAATGCCCCAAACCTTCAGCAATTTCCTTACATTTGGCCCAAGAAAGAAAAGAACTTAAAGGTCAACAAGCATACCATTACTAATATAAAATAACACAAGACACAGCTATTGACTGCAGTAAGTTTTATTATGTAGAAATGTATCACATATAATAAAGGTAAACTTTCATGAATTTTTCACTATAATGGTACACTTACACTGTCACTACTGTAATTATTTGATGTTAAATAATTGAAAACAGATACAAAAAGAATGTAGACCATATCTGATATTTAGAGAGAACACATTGTATTTTTCAAACATTAAAAACTACGTTGAAATACAGTAAACATTGTTGAGCAGAACCAAGAAGCTAATTACTTCACATAAAGCAGCAGCTCAATACAACTATTTAAAAGTATTAAAATACAAAATTAGAGACGTAAACTAAAATAAATAATTTCAGCAGGAAGATAATCTTTTAAAATTCAGGCATTCAGACAGTTTTTCCAAGAATAAAGGATATGGAATGCAAAAATGTTAAGGGGAATTTAAGAAAAAATTATCATAGATAAGTGTTTAACCACTGCAATGTAACTTATTTCCCTGCTTTATGCTTTGATGTTCTTGGAGTTCAAATGTACATTATTTTCACAAAGACTATATTAAATCTGCATATTTTTGTGCATTTTCTGGGGCACTGTATGCATAATAATTTTATTTCAATAGTTACTTATTGAAAAGTAATATTATCCTATAAAACATTTATATTATGACATATATTTATCACTTTTCCTTCAGATATAAATCTGGCCTATAATGGAATCTTAATAAATATTTGATGACTATGACTATATAAAAATTTATTACAGTTACTCTTCAGTTATATAAACATCGTGGTCATGTATAGTACAATTCATTCTTACCCTTGCCTTAGAATACAATGTTACCAAAAAGAGAGGGAATTCAGAAGGCAAATGAAAAGGGGCAAACAAGCAAGAATTTGAGATTCCAAGGGAGCAAGCAAGAATTTGAGTTACAATAACATTGATTTTAAGATTTGTGTCTCTGGTTTGTCTTGGTCAAATTTCTTAAATTTACTAAAATTTCATTTCTTCATCTGTAAAACAGAAGTAATGTAAGTTGGCCATAATGGATTGTTGGTAAGATTAAGTTAACATCCTTGAAAAATGTAGTGCCAAGTCCAGTCATAGGAAACCCGTAGTTCAAATTAATGTCATTAATACTATAGGAGTTTTCTAGGTGTTTTATGTACCTGGCAGCCATAATGACTAGCGTTTGTCAATCATTGTCATGGACTTTCACCAGATTGCTTATTTACCATTTGTTACTGGAAAAAAAAGCAATCACCTCAGAAATAATGTGTTTTCTAGTAAATCTGATGGAGGTGAGGAAAAATCTGGAAAGAGAAGACATTTGAGCACATCCTCAGGAATCAAAAATATGACCAAATTGGGACAATAGCTGTAGAGACAGACACAGACAGCTGAGTCCAATTCAGACAGCTTGCAGCATCTCCCAGAAGGAAGGCTTTCAAGAGTGGAGCCTGATGTTAGCTGCTATTATCTTCTTTTTGTGGGAATGTTTATATTCAAAATGGAAACATGATAGAAAAAAAATAATGAGACTGCTCATTCTTTAGAACAAAGAAAGGTATTTAGGAACTGAGAATTGTTTTGATTCTGTCAATGAAAAGATAATATATAATTTAGACCCTGAAATTCCTTTTTAAAAGTTTTCATCATGTCAATAAATCCTTAATAAATGCTGAGAAAACCAAAGAAAATGTACCCGTTCAATGCAACTTATTTCATGATTATCTTACTAATATCTCTTCAGGATCTTCCCAGGTTTTCTCCACCTTGCAGCTAATGACTTGTAAGAGCATTACTATCATGAAACAAACTGCTCAGAATCCACAGATCTTAGGAATTTGACCCGCTTTTAAATTTTATGCATATGGTAGATGAAAAACTATTTTAGTTTTCTACTTTTTTTTCTTTCATTTTAATTACTAAGAATTTCAGACTGAGGATTTAGCTCAGTGGCCTAAGTTCGATGCCTGGTATCAAAAAAAGAAAAAGAAAAAAAAAGAATTTCAGGTGGGAAGAATAAAATAAACAAGTCTTGGCAAAATCATTTTCTCACTATTTCTTATCACTATTAAATAACTAGGGAATTGGAAAGAAGAAAATGAGGAGAAAAAGAGAAAGTGTTATGAAGAAAGAAATAAGTTATTTATAGCATGTTTTTGTTTTCATTTTTTTTTTTTTTTTTTGCTTTCTTGTACACGGCTTTATCTTCATTATCATCTCCTTCCTCCCACCTCATATCCTGGAGTTTCTAAAACTTTATCTCCTATATTTGTAGATCATATCCCTACAAAATCTGTAGGTTTTGTTACCTGATTCTTCCAGATGTTGCCAAAATGTCATCAGGAGTGGCCTATCATGAGTGCTAGGTCTATTCAGCTGCTGAATTCCTCTCTTATACAAGTAACACACAAAGTTCAATGATTTTTTTTTTGTATCTTGTTTTCCCATTCAAAATCACAGTGTCCTTTTGCTGCCTTTCTTTGGCCTATCTTTTGTATTTCCCCGGCAGAGGCTGTCACATTAACTATTCTTCATTTCTTATATTTATTGCATATCTCTTACAGTTGCTGCTTTCCATCAATAATTATTTCTATCTGGTTTTACATAGGCTTCTGAGTTGATTAAAAGTGTTCCATAGGGCGTCCCCTACATGGTATAAATAGTGAACCAAAGTCCTTGATAGTGCTATTTCTACACTATGGAGCCTGTAAAGTTAGCTAAAAGAAGTCTACAGTAATTGCTAAGACCAGTTTCTGCTATTTTTTTTTAACCTAGAAAGGTCTTGAGTTATAATCTTCCTTTATCAACTATGGTTCAGTGCAGATTCTCATTTTCCACATTCGTATTTTTCCTTTAAGTTTTTCTTGGTTTTGAACATTTTTAGTATTAACCTGAGCTATCTGCAGATGATAGAAATAGTTCAATATTTAACTAGAGCACACAATCCTGAGCTCGTGGAAGTCAATTCCGTGTACTTCATGAAAATATGCTAAATTTAGAGAGATTATCAGGAATGTCCAGCACTCTGTCAATGGCAGAAGGCAGAGGAAGAACATGACACAGGGCTTCCTGGCATTATAGGCCCCAAGAGAGAAAATGACCATGCACAAATTCAGATCATGCAGTTCTACTGTGTAGGTCTGGAAAGGTCTTACAGTATACACTGTTCATAGCTTTTAAAATCTACATTATATCTGTTAATGAAGATTAGCATATCACCTATTTATAAATTCATACTCACTACACCTCCTACTTTTCTTCTCTGTGGAACTAGATGCTGAACCCAGAGCCTTTGCACTGAGCTACACCCCTTTTAAATTATTCTTTTCATGAGGTAGGATCTTGCTAAGTCACTCAGTTGTCCAGGCTGGATTTGTGATCCTCCTGCCTCAGCCTTCCATATTGTTGGGATTACGGGCAGGTACCACCTCACCCTGAGATTTGTGAAATCATTTTGTTGATCACCCAAAAAAATTTTTAATGAATTTTGTTTATATTTTTAGAAGAAAAAAAACTATGTATGAATGAAAGATATATGTTATTTCCACTTGGGTTTCATTTATATGTAACATAATGAAAATAGAGCAACAAAGAAGATCAGTTCAAACATCTGAGGAAAGATAGTGGGAAAATATATTTTCTAAGTGATTATTCACATATTATAAATTGATCATATTTTCTCAATAATACATTGACATTTTTGATAAATTAAATTGGAAAGGAAATTTGGAATTCAAACTCCCTAAGATTCAGAGGAACAAAGAGCAGCTGTGAATACACTTCGGGCTTCACTTATTGTTCCTTTTGGCTTAGATCCTAATTGGTGATGCTGCTGAGCGATAGCCCAGCGCTGCTATCTCCCTTTAAACACGATAGCTGAATTTCCAAACAACTGGAGTGGAAGAACCCACCCCTACCCACTCGTCTTTTAGAGCCGAGCTTCACATGCCCCACTCTTCAACCACAAACCTTACAGATCCCTGTTTTGCATTAAGTAGGAAACACACTGTTATTCTCTTTCCTAATGTTAGTGCTCCAGTAAGTAACTAAAAGCAAAGCACTACATAAACTATCCTACAATTCAATGCTTACTTTTACAAAAATTATAAATGTCAAAGGAAATCTTTGAACATGGTAAGCAAATGGAAACTGTTTCAGAGCTAACTATGCTTCCTTTTCAAATAAAATAATTTCAAATGAAAGTTGCTGAGAAAGAACATCAGTTACATCAGCAATGTGGTTTCTTTACTCAGATAAGGCAGTTGGAGTCCCTTTAGTGTTGCAGGTATTGTCTCGCCTTGAAAATTAGTTAAAACAATTGCTCTATAACAATTCTATAAAATGCAAATCAATGTTGTGTGATCATGTTGAGTCTTGAACCTGTACTAAGACAAAGCTAAACATTAAGCATATCTACCATGTGATACGAGTTTGGTAGTTTTCTTAACCTCTGACATTAATAAAAGTGAACTTAACTCCTAATGAAAAATGACATCAAGGTGAAAGTTAGGTCGATATATCAAGATTTTTTTATTTGATACTGATGTAGTTCAAATAAGAATGCGCTCCCTTCCCCAGTTACCAACTACACTTACCATGCTTTACTTTTGATTTTTTTTTTTCCTTTCCCAAGTCATAAATTCCTATCTGGTCTTGGTAGTTTAATTTTAGATATTGACTGTGTAGGAAGATGCCTATTATGATGATTCATATACATGTTTCCATGGTGATGTTTACAGACACTTACAAACATCGATTCTCAATAAGATCATTTTCATTATCTTATTAAACTAGAAATTTATCTGGATTATGTGTCCAAATGCTAAGTTAGTTCTTTCTTGACTGCAACTAAGACTAAAAAATATAAAAGATAGGTAGTGTCTTCAACCAGAGATATTTATTCCTTGAAAATGACTATTTTTAAAATAAAATTGTGTAAGTAAGGATTTAAGAATCAAATTCATATCCCTCAAAGCCTTCCTAAGGATTCTTCCAACCATAGATGAAGTTGTTGGAGTTACTAAATAAGAAGTATCTCATATCTAAATATAAAATCATTGGAGATGAACCAAATTATTTCTTATGAAAGAACAAGAATTTTGAGCATGTCACTTTGACCAAAAGAAAGAAAAAAAGCAATTCCAAACAATGAAACTTAAGCAATCCCAGAATTACACACATTTCAATTTTAATCCCTCACTTATGCCCAAATCGTTCCAATAAAAATTTCAATCTTTTTTTCCAAATACAAAGATCAAGAAGGCTGATGGCAAAAGTTAATTTAACGTGAGTGCATATTGTTAGTGATTCAGCCAATCTTCAGGTAATTCTTGCATTGACATGATGTTTCTCTATACACGCTGTCCATGTGTACTTCCCACTCCCAAGGGATTGTTTCAAGGCCCTTAGGGTCAAGGTCTGGCTTCCATTGTTTACTGCTACATTTCATCCCTTTCCACCAAGGAATATGAATGCACTAATATTCAAAAGGCAGATGGAGTATTGTCCCTTTTAGCTTACATCCTAATTAAGATGGTACACTGGTGAATTTGACAGCAACATTGTTCATTACCTGCTTGAATAAATCAAATAGTTCATGCAGCAGTGAAAATACTATTGCACTGTAACACATGAGTTCTCCATACAATTTTCAAATAATATTCTAAGATATATAATTTTAAAGCAAAATAGGACAGGAAGCTACAGAACTTTCACTTGGCAGTATATATATGATTCACTGGGTTAGTTCACTAGGCATTATTTTCAGGGATTAGTGAAGCTATTTAATTACGTTTTTAAAAATCTTTCTTGCAAAAAATATATTTAGAAGTTTCAAAATGGGAAACATCCTCTAAGAACTAGGCTGCGGCAGAAAAATTGCAGAAGCTTTGAGATGGAGTTAATTAGTCAAATCTAGTATAATATGTTACAAAAAAAAAGAAGGCTTTCACATAAATGGTGTCAACGGTCACCAGGTTGGAGGCAGGCTTGCACACACGGGGAGAGAGGGATCCACCAAGTTTTTCTCTCCATCTTTTCTGTTTTTACCTGCAAGAGGAAAGATCAACGCTGAAGGGAGAGTGCATGTCCAGCTCTGGGCAGGAAGCCATCATCTTTGGGTATTCTAGATGTTTCCTTGACAGATAAGCTGAAAGCATGAATACAGAGGGCTATCTTCTACCCTGAGGGTGGCCGTCCAGAGGAGCAAAAGCAGAAGTGACAGGCTTTCCCCTAATAGAATGTCTCTTCCTGTTAAGTAATAACTTCCACAGAACAGGAGTTCTACCTGGAGTCCTACAACACACACACACACACACACACACACACACACACACATGACCAATCAAAACAACTCAGAAAGGCAGAACCCCTGGATTCTTTTTAAATTTCAATCTTTTTGGTGTAAGTCTACCTGATAAAGCATATGCTTGTGTCATCAAGACTGTTAACTAAAAAAAAGAAAAAATTCTGAAGATAAAATTAAGCAATAGTTTGCAAAAGGTAATGAGAGCTTATATCTGGGTAATATTACTTTTTATGTGTACCCCTATATATTAATGGAAAAGTGGATGACAATAAAGGAAAATATTTATTAATAGTTGCTATAACTAATGTGTCAACTATAACTATTAAATATTTGCTTTCATAAGAATGGAATCTGAAGATTACAAGAAAAACTCACTAGCCTAAAACCACAGGGTTTTAAATAGTTAGAGTAGGTACATAATCTATGTTTGCCTAATGCCAAAGTCCACAGCCTTTTCATTATACCATGCAGATCTTTTAAAAAATTGTATATATTTATTAATATATTGCATTATTTTAGAAAATTGTATAGTGGACAGATGATCATCCACCTCTATCCTCAACCAATAAGGAAAGTTGGTTCTTAGAATTAGGCCACTTTATGGCCACTACTGTCCCCTGGTGATAGCTATTATAATAGAAGAAATAGTATTTAGGGAAATTTTCCTCAGCTGAAAGTTTGTTGTAAATTTAGATCTTAAGGGAAATTTGCAACAAAAGTCCAGAACTCATTTGACACTGTAAGTCTATGACATTTTAAGCCATTCAAATGAGAAATGAAATTGCTATTTTTTGATATATTTTCCCCTTTATGTTTTTGATAGCTTTTGCTGCATTACCAGAGCTAGCTCATCTGTGAATTGGCATTTTTAAGTTTAGAGAAAGGGGGCTGTGAATGGTTACACAGTGAGCTTCCTAAGCCCCTCTAGAGCAGGTGCCAGGGTGAGTATCCTAGCTGTCTACAACCCCAGGAAAAGAGGAATGTGACAGATTCCTGTCATAACTCTTCCTTGCACCTGAAGAAACTCTCAGAGGTGTCTGGAGGGGAAAATTAAGCTCTGCTTATTCAGATACAGAAGGAATGCAAGGAGCTGATGATCAGAGGAGAATCCTTTACACAGGCCCTGAACTATTCAGTGGCATTCATGCAAAGGATACCTTCACTATGGCATGTGACAAATTATTTGCTAATGATAGCACTGAGAATTTAGTAGTTTGGATGCTATTGATTTATTTACATATTTGTAAGTCATTGTGTAATATATATGATATATATATTTACACACACGTATGATATTCCAAGGAGGATAAACCTACCTGTCTTCTCAAACGTATATCATTCCTTTTTTTGGTGAAAAACATGCAAACATTTTTCTTCTAACACTTAAAAACACACAGTATATGATCAATGAATAATTATTCTATTGTTGTTTCTTTTATCTATAACTGAGTTCATCAATCTTTGCCCATCTCTTCCCCAGCCTGACTCTTCTGGGCTCTATAACCACCAACCTACTCTCAGCTTCTATGAGATTCCCCAAGTGAATGAGAACATAGTGTACTTGTCTCTCTGCACCTGGCTCACTTCACTTAACCTGATAACCTGCAATGCAATCCATGTTGTAAATGACAGGCTGAATATTTATATATTTTATGGCTGAATATATATATTTTTTTCTAAAAAGTAAGTGGACTTTGAAGTTATACCTGTAATATGCAAACACACACTTTCATCTCAATGCAGTTTCAAACAAAGGGGCTGGTGTTTCAGAAGGGCCCTAAGAAATGCACATAAGCCTGGGTTTCCTCAGCTCTTTCCAACTCCATGGATTGATCATTACTGACAGCTAACAATGGGGGCTTAGAAATTACAGTAGTATTTGGTTTTTTGTTTGTTTTTATAAAACAGTACTTTTTAGGAAGAAAAAGGTTTTGGATTTATGCTAGCACCTATGATCACTTACAAGAGTCTTATGGCGGGGTCAAAAGATGGTGGATTGATAGGTAGCATGGCAGAGAGCCTCTCTGAGAAAAACAACTCAGATGCTAGAATTTAACACTATGGAGAAGATCAGATGAAAGGAGAGGGATTCTCATGACCCAGGAAGAAACTGAGGAAAAAGAAAAAGAAAAAAAAAAAGGAAAAAAAAAGTGTGGATGGAGGGCTAGGGCTGGACACATTCCCATCGGACCCAGTCCTGTGCTATGCTGGGCACGTCTTAGAGTTGGGTAACTCACGATCGAGCTGGGGTTGTGGTCCTGCCAAGTTCAGGGGTTGGTGAGCCCCAGACCCTTGGAGGGAAGAGGCATTGCAACAGGGAGTGAAACCAGCAAGGTGAGCTACACTGACCCGTGGTGAGTGCTGGAAACTGGGTCCCGCAGAGGGGGTGACTGGGTAGATGACATACTAAAGTTGGTCAGGACAGGCCTGAACTGGCCACCGCACTGGCATCAGTTGGCTGCTCCTCACCCAAAGCAGACCAGTGGGATCTGTTTGGCTGGGTCATGCCCCTGGTCAAGACCCAATAGCCAGGAATGAAACTGTCCCAAACTTGTGACATCTACAGGGCACAGACTAACGTGCTGAAGGCATTCACTGGTTGACTGGCTCAGAGGACAGGGGCCAGCCCACATCACCCCTGCATGGACCTCACAGATCAACAGCAAACTGGAGAGGGCAGCAATTCCCTAGCCAGTATGCTTCAGCAAAACCATAAGCAATATGAAAAGGTCCGGAGACCTCCACCATACACCTGTCTGAAAGAAACCAGAAACAGGACAAGAGAAAGAAACAAGAAAAAGTCTCTGACTCAGGGAAAATAAGTCCAGGCAAGGTAAATACAGAAGAGATCGAGGGTAGCAAACATGCAACATCAGACACGGCCTCAGCAGACATAAAGAAATACTTCCATGACCTCATCAGTGAACTTAAATCTGAAACTCTAACTCAAGTGAAGCAAGCTATAAGAAGATTAATATAAGAAATGCTAAGTACCTCTCAAGAAGACACAGATGGAAGAATGGAAGAACCCAGATAAAGGAGAGAAACCTTTGATAAAGAATATAAACAAAATCTAGAATACATGAAACAGATCCAAAGAGAATACCAGGAAATTAAAAACTCCATTGAAAGCTGGCAAAATTTCTTGACAGAAACTAAAGACAGACTTACAAAATTTGAAGATAGATTTGCAAAGTGTGATCATGAAAGGAAAGATCTCTTAAAAATAACAAGGAACCAGAAAGTAATAATACAAAGGCTAGAAGTTGACAAGAGGATCTATAACTTAAGAATAAAAATGTGAGTGAAGAAGCAGGGGAAAATACAAATGAAATAAAAAGGCTATTCACAGAAATAATTAAGGAAAACTTCCCAAGCATAGGAAAAGGAAATGATATTCAGATATATGAGGCCTACAGAACTCCAGCCAGCTACAACCAAAACAAATCTACACCCAGACCTATAATAATCAAGATCCCAGAAATTCATCACAAGAACAGAATATTAAAAGTGGTCAGAGAAAAGAAACAGATCATCTATAAAGGAAAACCCATCAAAATCACAACAGACTTCTCAACACAAACTATCAAATCAAGAAGAGCTTGGAGAGAAGTATTTCAAGTCCTGAAAGAAAATAACCTCCAACCCAGATTGATGTACCCTGCAAAACTATCGCTCAAAATTAATGGAGAAACAAAATGTTTCTGGGGGAGGAACTGGGGGAGTTCGTGACCACCAATTCAACCCTGCAAAGAATATTGAAGGACATTCTAGAGAGAGATAAGAAAATCATCGGGATTCCAGGAACAATGGCAGAAAGGCCTCAATGAAAGGGGCAGACAGTGGAATGAAGGAGAAAAGTAAAAAACAATGACAGAAAAATAGCATAGCAGAGATGAGGCAGAGAAGATTGGCTATAATCTCTGGATACACTAACAAAAAGAAACACAGGCAGAGTAGATCAGGAGATAGGGTTCATCAAGATGCACTGAATAGGAAATTCAATCAACCTGAAAGAGGGTTAATGAACTGAAAGTCAAAGGTGAGAAAACAATGTTCTATGTGACAGGGAACCAGAGAGAAATAGGGACCGCTCACACAGCAGCTGCAGATGGGTTGGAAACCCATGACACTTTTGTGCAGTGGAGAACTACTCAGCTATAAGGAAGGAAAACCTTGAGGCTTTAGTAAGTAAAGGAATATAGCTCATGATCAAGCTCATGGGTAAAAAGGTTCAGAAACATTTAGGTAGATAGCAGGTTGCCCCTTAATCTAAAAACTAAAGGAGTTAGTGGAAACTGAAATGTAAAAAGCACCCTGAGAAAGTGAAAGGGGAGGAATTGTTTAAAAAAGGAAGGCAGAAGACATTATTAATAGTGTATCAGGATTTAAAAGCCACATTATTCTTATCACTCTGTTTAGTTTGATTTTATTTTGTTCCAGTCTGTCTACTCATACTAGATTTGAAAGCACAGACAGCTACCCCCAAAATAGCAGGTTATACTACAGTAACTATACTTAATTTTCTATTAACATTAACTGAAGCCCTGTATTACTTACACTGTCTTACTATGACTGATCTTATTTGAATCTGGTTTGTTAGCTCACTATTTTGTCTTGACTGATTTTATTCGAATCTGGTATGCTTGATAGTATCAAGTCTGAGAGTACAGGCAACTACTTTCAAGATAACAAGATTCAAAGGATACCCACACCAGTTTGATTATCCTGTTTTGTCTTGACTGATTTTATTCGAATATGGTATGTTTGATAGTATCAAGTCTGAGAGTAGAGGCAACTATTCTGAAGATGACAAAATTCAACAGGATACCCATTCTGGTTGGATTATTAACTGCTTTTGAAGTCATATAATGTCTCCAATGTTTTGTTTTTATTAATATTGCTATTTACTGCTATGTCCAATTATACTATGCCTGATGATATAGACAATTGTATTGAAAATAACAAGAGACATCATA